>OX155980.1:6593089-6689554 GCA_944548615.1 Micropterix aruncella
AGCCTGGAAATCAAGATTTGAATAGAAAGCCTGAAAAGAAGATTTGAATAAATGGACTCTCTGCCTTTCTTTCTTACTTATGTATTATTACAACAACAGGGTTAATGGGTGATATTAGGTTCTTACCTATGAAATTGACTTTGTATGCATTTTGTATGAAAAATACAGATTAATTATTCAAATTATTGCCCCATTATGCATTGAGTTCTGTCATTTTGATGATAATTGGTAACCGTCTCTGCTGTAAAACTATCTTGGACAGGAATAAATGAATGCTTTGAAGGCTTATTGCGTCGCCCATTAATAGTTGAATTTCCCTCCCACCTGTAACAAGTTATCCTAATTCCGAAAACAGCACATGTCCCTTAGAGCAAGATGTGTCGAGTAGCATGGATGACAAAAAGTCTCCAGACGCAACTCTTGATATTCGGCGCACCAGTCCGCCCTGGACAACGTTGTTTGCAACAGCGTCGAAACACGTCGGTTGCCACTGGCGCGGTAAAATCCGTTTATAATTATGTAATAATGTTAAACAACTGCGATAGTCTGCGATTTCGTGTTTTAGAAAATTATTTTTTATTTAATTTGTAATTCACGGTAGTTTACAGTAATGAAAATATCAGGAAAATACGACAGTAAAAACACTGATAATGTAATGGGCCAAAACCTGTCGTCAGTGATCCAATGTTAATTTTACCTAACTAGGCTATAGCCTGTTCTAAGGCGGACAATCAAGTTATAAGCGCCCTGCACGCGATATGCACACTTATGATCCGCCGAATATTGATTGAGCCGGATACCAGATTATAAATATCTAGTTAATATTAAACCGAATATCCGAGCAATTATTTGGTTTAACCGATTTGTTTACTTGAATTATACTATAAAAACGCAACAAGTAAACATATTAAAAAGAATAAAAAACACGACTACCGCTACTGAAAGTGAACTATGGAATTTATAATTATTTTTATTACGTTTCTTATTAAATATTTCTGGTTTATGTAGTTAACCATATTAATACATGTATATTTCCAACCTTTTATTTAATAGATTCCGACCTTTCAAGCAGACCTTTTATTTGACTTAAAACACGATATATTTATATTAATTTTTTGACATTCGACAGTTAAGGTTTAACTCTATGTCATTTTACAGTTAAGGTTTAACGTAAGGTTTTACTCGGTATGACAAATCCTAACAATACCATACTCGTCTAAATCGGTTCAAGCGTTTAGAAGTTATGGTGGAATAAATAATCGGAAAACATACATAGATGAACCCTGAACATATTACACTCCTTTTTTGTCGGACAGTCGTGTAAAAATAGGTAACGTCGGGAAAATTTTGCCCTGAGCGATACATACATGAGAGATTTACCTACATTTACGCAACTCAGTTTAACCTATCGTTAGTTTAAGGCAAAATGCGGCTAGAACCTGCGCGCGAAAACGTGATCGGCTTACCCCCTTTATGGACCATCTGGGCGTAATGATTCTTTTCGTTACTTTGTACTGAGTTTGTACTTTGTATTTTGTTTGTGTGTGTAAACTCGATGTATCAATATTGTTAAAAGTTTTAAGCGACGGGAATACGACGGCACCGGCTCTTTTCTAGTAGTAGCATAATCCTCTGAATAAAAAAGTGAATAATATATGTTTTATTGATTATTTTTAAGCTATTGCATAGCTTTCATCGCGGGCCTAGGCCAGCGCGGCGACCGAATGAAGAAATTTCTTAACGAAAATTAATGATTTTAAACTGATAATTATGTCTAAACGAGTACTGCTTACGATTCGAAAAAAATATATGTTAAACAAGAACATTTTCCTAATATTCTTAGCTTTGAATATTTTAGATTTTGTTTATATTACATAGTGTAATAAATTTGTGAAATTAGGTCTAACGGAACACAAAAACGACTACTACGCAAATACTATCTGATTAACCGCACCATTTTAAAGATAATTTAATTATCTATCTTTTTATCTACGAATTTTTTCGAATAATCCGTTTTTTTTGCTTTATCGAATAAAAAATTCGTGCGCGGCACTCTATCGGAAGACGTTTAAATTATTCCGAATCATTTGCTACCGCAGCCGCAAATGATTTGGAATAATTTCAACGTTTTCCGATAGAGCGCAGTTATCTGATATCAGAAAATATAAAATAAATAAATAATTATAATTGCATAAGTTGTTAAAAATGCTATGCTTTACCGCGGCAGTCCCCGAGTGCCACACGTATTTTTAATTAGATATTATTTCGTGATGAGCGCTTTATTGAAGGGTGGTGTAGTTTAAAAGCATGCTATTTCACCTTTCGTGCTTTGAATGTTTCAAAACAAGTGATATTGGAAAAGAGTTCACACCCATGACTGAAGATCACACGAAGAAATAAAAAAGATATTAGCCCCTCTTGACTAAAACAATGGCCAAATAAGGACACGATTCCGAGTAGACATGTACTCATGCTCGGTAATACATGGAACACAATAGTGTATGGCCATTTATGGCACGTAAAACGTCGTTGCTGACTTTACAAATCTGGCAGTATTATAAACACTGCTTGTTTGCACTAAACTGACTGCATTTACGAAGCATTATTGTAACTTTACTGTGGTGCAATAAGATGCGTCTGTCAGCACTTTTAAATGCCATGATGCCTTTATTACGGAAATGTCGCATCGACTCCGGTCGGTGAATTCCATGGCAGCTCCGTTTGTATTTATACCATGAAAGCAGCATGTTACACCACTGCGATAACAAGTATGTAGGAGTAGTACTGTAATATCGTCTCATAACGCAAATCGTGAGATTATCCCTCCATTACCAGTGGTTTCAGAGGCTTTTACATTACTGAACCAACCAGCTAACTAAGATGACCGTCTGTAAATTATTTCAATAATGATATTAGAAATACTGTATTGTTTGCACTCGATCGACCGACATTACGCTTTAAATAGACGAGCTCGCCATATATAAACGCTCGACAAATAGGTCGTAACCTTTTCATTGTTATGATTAACCTGACTGCTGGCTAAACATAACATCCAGTGCAATGGTATTGATTACCTTCATATAATTGCGAAGAATTGTGTTAAGTCGAATTGAAAATTTAACTATATATGTCATTCCGACGTAATCGAGGCTTAGCATACAGATTTAAGTATGTATACAATTAATCTGGCACTTTCGGTTTCCCCATTGCGATTGCTTAAAGTTTTTCCCTCAATAAATAGCAATCAACATTTCTTGCGTAGAAGGCTAGTGCCCTTGTACATTAGTCTCTGAATGTTAACAGAAGGCTATAAAACTCTTAAAGACTAATAACATTAATATAAAACTGACAAAAGTGTTTCATTGTAGACATGGATGAGTAAAGATTTGGTAAAGAACCGAAAAAAAAGAATTTATTTCGTAATAAGAGGCTTTAGAGAAATTGTGGAAGCTATTTCTAAGCGACTACGATTTTACTGAACAGAATATTCGGCTCATAAACCGGATATTCGGTTTAACCGAATACTATTCAGCATTCGCCTCATCCCTAATATAGACATGTTCACTATTTCGGATCTGTTTTTCTTCATTAGAAATCCAGTTACAGACTAAACTAATAAGGAAATCTTGTTGAGAGGCATTCATTCGATAAAAACAGAATTTAGCGGGAGTTGGACCCCTTTTAGTCGGAGAGCTCATTGCAAGCGTAAGAGTGTATCTGAATACGGAAGTCACAGAAGTATTACTAAAAATATATTTTATTGTATGAATAAAATACATACATACAATAAAATAAACGCGCTAAATTAAAAAAAAACGAGTAGTATTGTACTTCTGCTGTATTTCTGTCTTTCAGCTTGAAACTCCCATCTGCGTCGTAGCTATTAAATTTAAAAAACACTACACGTTATAAATAGGATAGAAAACGAATTTGCCGCGTGAAATTTGTAGCACCCGACGTTTCGATGACGTTGCAGCCGCCGTTGTCCAGTCTACCCTACAACGTCACCGAAACGTCGGGTGCTACAAATTTCACGCGGTAAATTCGTTTTCAATCCTATTTATAATGTCAAACAACCGCGATAGTCTTTGACAATACACGTTATGTTACATCTGTGACATTATGATTGATCTTTAAAACTGTATAGCAATATTGTATTTTTCGAATAGCAACATAAAAACAAAACTTAAACATACAAAAGTGGAAAAGTAACAAAAATATTGAAAATCACTATACTAGTTTACTAGAGTACATTGAAAGCATGTTCATACCTGTTTGCTATTTTATTTACCGGCCCACCAATTGATATATTGAGATGTCAACCACAACGGGCGAACCCGTCACCGCAGGACGTTTTAACGATTCATCGTTCTATCGACCGTGCAGTGAGCGTAGAAGACTTTGGACATAACAAATCCGATATCTAGCTACGCCACAACCCGTTAGAGACCAACGCCTTACAGCGAGTAGCCAGATATGTCACCTGGCGGGCGGCACTCGCGCCCTAACTACCAATTGTGACCAGATTTCTCCGGTCTCTCGATTGGTTCCGAGTTCGAGGTCGCTTGCGCGGTCCTCTCCCTTACGAAGCGGTGAAACGGAGTGCACCGAATCTGTCGCGGCCAAGGCGTCCTTTGCCCGACTCTGAACCGGGATCGGATGGCCAATGGTCATTTCAAGAGCAGTCGCCGTAAGGTAGACAACTACCCCCGCTCTATAGGAAACAATACAGTTCCCAGACTCCCCCGATTGTTAGTCAGAGAGCACAATCGATTGGCTTGCGCCGCTCGGTGCGCAGACCGTCCAGGAGCGCCAGAGGATTGTTCCCAGGGGAGACTGGTTGACCCAGTGTCCTACCCAGGCTCGCACCCCATGCGTGGAGGCCATCGGATGGGTGTTGACCCGTGAGTGTGACCGACCCTGAAACAGAATGGGTCTTCGTGGCCAACTCAGCAAGGGCCCTTAGCTCCCACCAATTGACAATGAGGGAAAGTATTGAGAACGCGCTAAATTAAAAAAAAAACGAGATGACGGAAATGTACATTTCGAGCTCCCCTCCCCCCCCCCCCTTAAAATGGTTAAGACCATTTTTAGATTGACATATGTCTGTGTATCTGTCCACGCTTACGCCCAAACGCTTTATCCGATTTGCTATGCAGGCATTATTTGGTCATGGCAAGAGTTGAAAAGATTGTGGTTGAAATCGGTCCATAAGGAAGCGCGCTAGTCAATCAATCTTGTCAAACCAATCAAGCTAGTCAGTCAATCAATCTCGAAATATTGGGCTTAAATGGCGAAATCACATTCTGGTTGGAATATCTCATATTCAAGCTACACTTATAATATTCGAATTCCGCCATACATTTCAATTACATAATAATAAAAAATACGTGTGGCACTCTGGGACTGCCGCGGTAAAGCTATTGCATATCATTTTTAACAACTTATGCAATTATAATGATTTATTTATTTTATTTGTTTTATTTTTTCTGATATCAGATAACTGCGCTCTATCGGAAAACGTTGAAATTATTCCGAATCATTTGCGGCTGCGGAAACAAATGATTTGGAATAATTAAAACGACTTCCGATAGAGCGCCGCGCACGATTTTTTTATTCGATAAAGCAAAAAAAACGGATTATTCGAAAAAAATCGTAGATAAAAACATAGATAATTAAATTATCTTTAAAATGGTGCAGGTTTCATAATAATACGCCAGATAGTATTTGCGTAGTAGTCGTTTTTGTGTTCGGTTAGACCTAATTTCACAAATTAATTACACTATGTAATATAAACAAAATCTAAAATATTCAAAGCTAAGAATATTAGGAAAATGTTCTTGTTTAACATATATTTTTTTCGAATCGTAAGCAGTACTCGTTTAGACGTAATTATCAGTTTAAAATCATTAATATTCGTTAAGAAATTTCTTCATTCGGTCGCCGCTCTGGCCTAGAGGCCCGCGATAAAAGCTATGCAATAGCTTAATAATGCCATTTGTGGTCGCTTGGCCCGAATCCGCTCTTAGCCAAGAAACGAACCGCGCCGCCTGTGGCGTCGCAATGCAACCATCCGGGTCGAGAATGACTCATTGATTTTATTTATGACATTAATATTCAGAATTTTTTTTCTTTCGCCATTTGCGTGGAAAGTCTTGGGGTGATATAACCGTGTTTTTCATTTACTAGGTAGTTTATTAATATACAGGTATGAGTAAGTAAACATGTAAGAAATATTATGTAAAAAATGTATGAGTTGTAGATTTTAAGTGTTGGTCGCGATTCTGCTGCTTCAATGGGCGTCACCGCTCAGTGTCATCGAAAATGGCTGTAAATACACGCATCCATTCAGACAATACTATAGCAGAAGTTGTATGCAATTAAAGAACAAATAAAAGATTAACCATTATTTTTAAGCTATTGCATAGCTTTTATCGCGGGCCTAGCTAGGCCAGCGCGGCGACCGAATGAAGAAATTTCTTAACAAAAATTAATGATTTTAAACTGATAATTACGTCTAAACGAGTACTGCTTACGATTCGAAAAAAATATATGTTAAACAAGAACATTTTCCTAATATTCTTAGCTTTGAATATTTTAGATTTTGTTTATATTACATAGTGTAATTAATTTGTGAAATTAGGTCTAACCGAACACAAAAACGACTACTACGCAAATACTATCTTGCGTATTATTATGAAACCTGCACCATTTTAAAGGTAATTTAATTATCTATCTTTTTATCTACGATTTTTTTCGAATCTTGCGTTCTTTATCGAATAAAAAATTCGTGCGCGGCGCTCTATCGGAAGACGTTTAAATTATTCTGAATCATTTGCTTTCGCAGCCGCAAATGATTCGGAATAATTTCAACGTTTTCCGATAGAGCGCAGTTATCTGATATCAGAAAAAATAAAATAAATAAATAATTATAATTGCATAAGTTGTTAAAAATGCTATGCAATAGCTTTACCGCGGCAGTCCCCGAGTGCCACACGTATTTTTTTACTACAGGTAGGTATTTTTATACTGACAATAATTTTGTTATTATTCCATAATTATATTATTAACATAGGTAGGTGTTCATGCATAACTTGAAAACATTACATTATATTACAACCAATAAGAACGATTAAATGACAACAAGTTAGAAAAAAAACTGGCTATGTAAGAATAAAGTTGAATTTAGAAACGCGCGCTAAGGGCTTTGTATGTTATTAATATGGTTCTTGTTAGGTATGTTGCTATGCTATGGCTGTATTAAAATACTTTACTAAATAATAAGGGTACGTTACAGTCACAATAACAATGGAGGTTTGGCTGTACAATAAAGTTGTACAAAACAACAACATCAAACAAATTGTAATTTTTTCGAGTGCCTTACAGTAACATTGACATGATCCTTTCTAACTCGGTATCTAACGGTTCCATGCAGCTTGGGTCTGATGACCTGTTTGTCTATTTTGGGTCGGCTCAGCTCACGGTTCAGCTCCCATCCGGTAGCCTCCTCTAAGAGATACTAACCTGGAGAAGACTCTGTGGATCCTGTCACGGTTGTGTCGTGGACAGGTGGGATCTGTTGTCCAATCTGAGGTAATACCTCGGGCGATACTGCGCATCGTGCGGCGTGAACTCCGGCAAATAACCGGGGGAAATCCTGAACCTAAACCACATTAACAACGATGGCTGTTGACTTGATGTCAGCTACCTACGATCTTGACGTGATACTGACGGACAAATAGGGCCACGATCCGCGATAAATTCGGACTGAATTACCGAAACCTCAGGTAGAGACATTGGAGGACGGAGAAATCGCTACGCAGGTTTCACTACCCAGTGCCTCGCGGTAAGGCGCTAGACGGTGGACTGCGTTGTCCCTACATCTCTGCGTCCACTTCATGGGAGAAAGAATGATCTAATATCGTTATAGCTTCCTGGGGTGGCGGTTTCGACCGTAGTAGTTGACAGCTCTCGATTGTGATATTTTCTATGGAGCTGCGATTATTATAAACAAATCGTCGGAGTAGCCATAGAATGTCCTTTTTCTAATCGCTGCAAATAATCAAAATAAAAATAGATTAAGTGAATTAGGTATATGTATTTGTACCGTGCTCTAGGACTATTCCGATTCGTGCGGTAAAAGCCGCAGTAGAAGTAAAGGCATTTTGTTCTAGTAAAGTGGGTCAAAGGAAACTTTCCGATCGGCCGCAGAAAAAGCAACCAGGGGAAAAATACAATCACAACTGATAATCGAATCAGCCCCCGAACGTACAGACGACGAGCGAATGAGAGTTTGTTTTTTTCCCCTCATCCAGTGGCTCGTTACGAATGCGTCTCTGGCGCTTAGCCCTTTTTCAATGTCAGGAAGATTTCAGGATACTCAATCACGTGATCGCGGCCATCTGTTTCATCTACGTTAAGAGTGGTTGACATTAAGAGTGGACTACTGCGAGTAAACCAAACGAAGCTTTGTTTGAGAGAAGCATAGTTGGTCACCTAGTCTTCTATACGTGTCACCTAGGAGAATAGATAGGCGAATGCTCATCACACATTAACGCTCGACTGAAGGCTCCAAGATACTAATCCTGGGATCAAAGCTGATTCTAGAATGACCACATCAGGCCCAGACAACGCACGGTTGCCTGGATTGTTTAATAGTAGTTTAGAATAAAGTTGTTTAGCATTTTCTTAGCTGAGCTAGATAATACTTTCGAGGTGTCATCTACAACAGGCGAACCCTTCACCCCAGGAGGTTATAACGATAGACGATCGTTCTTTCAACCCCAAGTGAACGAGAGACTTAGGGACAACACCTACCTTCGACTTCGAACCTGTTTGGATACGGGTTCGAAGTCGCTTGCGCGGTACTCAACCTTATGTTAGCGGTAATTCGGTTCGAATTTATCACGGACTACGGCGTTCTATGCCCGACTGTCCACTCGGGATCGAGCGGCCGATTGGTCGTTTTAAGGGAGGCTACTTAGAAAACCGTATGTCGTTCCTCGACTCCTCCAGTTGTTCGCCAGAGTACAGCAGTCGATTGGCAGTCGACTGATAGAAAGCCTGGGACACAGTCCTTTCCGGGATAGACACTCATTCGAGGAGACCCCTGGATAGGTATAGGAGCCGGTGATTTTGCCGATATGGACTACTTTGTGTGTCTTGTATGTAAAGGAAGAATGCGTGGTAACTCTAGATACCTGTATCTGTGAAGTCTCGGCGAGATCTCTCGCCGAGATCCTCAAGATACGAGAACGCCCTCCACACTCGCACAAGTTTCTCGTTTGTCACATGGACGAAATTAGCGCCGTAGCGGCTTTGACAATATTTAGAATTCATATTGTAACTAAAAACATGTACTAATACAGCATTTCTTATAATTGGCTAAAAAAAGATCCTTCTCTTTTTAAGCTATTGCATAGCTTTTATCGCGGGCCTAGCCCAGCGCGGCGACCGAATGAAGAAATTTCTTAACGAAAATTAATGATTTCAAACTGATAATTACGTCTAAACGAGTATTGCTTACGATTCGAAAAAAATATATGTTAAACAAGAACATTTTCCTAATGTTCTTAGCCTTGAATATTTTATATTTTGTTTATATTACATAGTGTAATTAATTTGTGAAATTAGGTCTAACCGAACACAAAAACGACTACCACGCAAATACTATCTGGCGTATTATTATGAAACCTGCACCATTTTAAAGATAATTTAATTATCTATCTTTTTATCTACGATTTTTTTCGAATAGTCAAAGAATAAAAGAATAATATCCGGTTTTGTTGCTTTATTGAATAACATTCGTGCGCGGCGCTCTATCGGAATAATTCCGAATCATTTGATTCCGCCTCCCCATATGATTCGGAATAATTTCAACGTTTACCGATTGAGCGCTGTTATCTGATATCAGAAATAAATTGAATTAATACAGTATGACCGCGGCGACTGTTACGGTAGGATTCTGACATTGTGTTCCGAAAGAGACGAAATAAATTACGTTATTAAAAAAACAAAAGGGCCAGGAAATCAAAATTTTTACAACATAAACGCCGTATACTGGAGAAAAATAGATTATTAAGGTAAGTAACGTGTATTATTACGTGTATATTATTACCATTTCTCTGCTTTGACGTTCCTTGCCTGACGTCACATTGCGGTGACTAGACGAATAGGCTTCGTGCAACAAGTTAACTAATTAACAGTTATAAAATAAAATACGTCATTTATTTCATAAACTGACGTGATTACTGTTAGATCAAACTTGAATATTGATTTTGAAAATCGATTTAGGGTCGATTTCAATATGAAACCTGCGGGTAAAAGTACCTACACATAGGTAAGTATAAGTTGAACCGTCGATTTGCTAAATTCATTCATAAAGCGACAAAATTTCATTCGTGATTTTCGTAGTATGACGTAAATTATACTTTGGTTGGAGGGGGTTGTACCTATTTGTGGCAATAAGATCATTTTGTGGTTTTTAGCCAAAAATCTAGTAGTAATCATAATAATTCTACTTATAACATAGTTAGGCGCATATCTGACTCACTGACTGACTCTAACGCTGTGGGTAGACAGTCTTTTTTTTAAAATTTGTCAGTTTTTAAACCTTCTTTTCTTTTCTAATTTCTACTACTTCTAATTTCGAACTTGGAATGCTATTTCGAATTTCGAACTTGAAATTGTACTTCGAATTTCAAACTTGAAATTGTGCTTCGAATTTTGAACTTGACTTCTACTTTGAATTTCGAACTTGATATTCTACTTCGAATTTCGAACTTGAAATTCTACGTCGAATTTTGAACTTGACATTTTACTTCGAATTTCGAACTTGATATTTTACTTCGAATTTCGAACTTGAAATTCTACGTCGAATTTCGAACTTGACATTTTACTTCGAATTTCGAACTTGATATTTTACTTCGAATTTCGAACTTGCAATTCTATGTCGAATTTCGAACTTGACATTCTACTTCAAATTTCGAACTTGCAATTCTACGTCGAATTTCGAACTTGACATTTTACTTCGAATTTCGAACTTGACATTCTACTTCAAATTTCGAACTTAATAGTCATTCTACTTCAAATTTCGAACTTGACATTTTGACATTTGAAATTCGGAATTTCAATTAAATTTCGATAATATCGGAATTCAAATTAAAATTTCGAAATTTTGTATTGTGCTTTGAATTTCGAACTTGACATTCTACTTCTTTTTTCACAGGAAGAGACAAAAATTGGACAGTAATGAAGAGAATGTCGTGCAATGTAGAGCTGTTGAAAATATAGGAAATGTAACGCTACAAGAAAATCAATTTCACAGCCAACAACTTCAAATTTGAATTTCGAACTTGACATTCTACTTCTTTTTTCACAGGAAAAGACAAAAATTGGACAGTAATGAAGAGAATGCCGTGCAATGTAGAGCTGTTGAAAATATAGAAAATGTAACGCTACAAGAAAATCAATTTCACAGCCAACAACTTCAAATTTATGAACAGCGTAATGAATGCTTTACTCCCGAAGTTATTCTATACAGGAACACAGGAATTCCTGGCGATGGTAATTGTCTATTCCACTCGCTCATAAGTGTTTTGCAACTTCAAATTGAGACTTGTGACTTGAGAAATCAGTTACGCGATTCACCCTATTTAAACTCCTGCCACAATCCGGAAGAAGCATATAACAACATTATATCAAGCCCTAATGATTACGGAGATTTGGATTGTTTGTACTTATTTTCAAAAATGTACAATCAAAATGTTTGTGTACATTATTGTTTTTACAACATAACTACAACGAATCAAGACACTATCTTTTGTCATTTTAGAGCGAATGATACACAAAACTGGATTCATCTTCATCTTCGTGAACAACATTTCACACCTTTTTATGAAGTATCAGATTTATTGGAGACAATACAAGACGCTACCCAAAATGAAGCCCATATTGATGCCAATATTCAACTATTGCGTGACAATTATAATGAAGATCCTACCGAAGATAACCATAACAATCATGAAAATGAAATTGAGATTGATAGAGACAATCGAATTGGTGAAAAAATTATGGATTTTATTGTTGATGGTACTATTCCAGTTTACACAAATTATCATAAACACAGTACAAGTCATATTGATTTTTATAAAGACTTTACGAGTAATTCATTTGGTCATTCTTGTATTATTTGCGACAGAACATGGTGGAAAAGAGACTTGAAAATGTCGACCAGTAAACATGAAAGAATTTTGAAAACAATACTGCATGTAATCTTAATTATATAGTTTTAAGCTATTGCATAGCTTTTATCGCGGGCCTAGGCCAGCGCGGCGAGCGATTGAAGAAATTTCTTAACGAAAATTAATGATTTTAAACTGATAATTACGTCTAAACGAGTACTGCTTACGATTCGAAAAAAATATATGTTAAACAAGAAAATTTTCCTAATATTCTTAGCTTTGACTATTTTAGATTTTGTTTATATTACATAGTGTAATTAATTTGTGAAATTAGGTCTAACCGAACACAAAAACGACTACTAGGCAAATACTATCTGGCGTATTATTATGAAACCTGCACCATTTTAAAGATAATTTTATTATCTATCTTTTTATCTACGATTTTTTTCGAATAATCCGTTTTTTTCGCTTTATCGAATAAAAAATCGGAAGACTTTTAAATTATTCCGAATCATTTGCATCCGCAGCCGCAAATGATTCGAAATAATTTCAACGTTTTCCAATAGAGCGCAGTTATCTGATATCAGAAAAAATAAAATAAATAAATAATTATAATTGCATAAGTTGTTAAAAATGCTATGCAATAGCTTTACCGCGGCAGTCCCCGAGTGCCACACGTATTTTTTTTTTTCTTTTCGGATAGTTCAGTATCGAAAAAACACTAATAATTTTGTTGAACAGTCGAGAAGCAACAGGAATGTAAGGAAAATATTTCTTCACTCTTGTATTTTCTTCTTTTTGGGATGTGGACTGTGTTTTCTTTCTCGCCCAAGAAATCTTTTAAAACGGGTTAAAAAGCCGGCACCAGACGGAGAACAAGCGGGAACGAGAACGCGAAGAGCGCTCAAGAGCATTATACCAGGTTAACTAACACAACTAATCCGCCACGTGGCTTAATGCTATGTACTTTCCCAAGCGATGATCATTATTAGGTGGAAATAAGTTTTCCAAGGTTTTTAAAAAGTAGATATTTTTTTTCATTTGCGAGTTTGATGCCATTGAGACGAGCTCTAAAACTTTTTTTAAAGATATTAAAATCGGTATTATGTCGCCGTGCGTCTCTAGCAGACGCTTTGCCGCAACTTATCGATGTAAACGGTGCGTAATAGAGGAATCATTAACTCTCGCGACGGTCGATTACTCAGACTATTACATCAGACATTCGGAAGCAAAGATAACCGTAAGAACTAACGGAGCTGAACGACGAGCGGGTGGGACAAGGTCAGGAAAATGATGAGTACAGTGGCGTACGGTAAGACCACTCCCTTGGATGTTGGCTCAGAATAAACAGGATATCTCGGTTACTTTGACAATACCGGTAGACTGGTAGACTTACCTAATACCCGAAGAAGTTAAATTAGACATGAACCAGCTAAAGAACAGGCGTGCCCCTGGTGAAGATGGTATATTGCCAGAAATGCTTGAAATTAATACCGAAACATTCTGGAGGGCTCTGGCAATATTATTCATTAAGTTTCTTACGAAAACTAGTGTTTCGGCAAGGTAGAATAATTCCATCGTCACATTAGTCCATTGGAAAGGGACAATAAAAAGATAGGATAAATATAGGTCAATCAATTTTTTCTCGCGCCTATATAAACTTTTCACGAGGATCGTCGTTATTAGACTCTAATATAAGGCATACTTGTATAATTCAAGAGAACAAGACCATCTGCAGCCACTAAAGATCCAGTTAGAGAAATGCAATGAATGTAATAAGTTGATTATATTTACTTTCCATGATTATGAAAAAGCAGCTAATTGTAGCGTTGACAAGCGGCCCATACGCATGATCAAGAACAGAATGCACAGCCTACTTGAGTCGGCTTGGGAAGAAAAGTATACTTAAACCTGCTTAAGAAGTACGACAAGGCGGAAGATCTTTCCAAAATTGCTTACAGCCGAAATTGTTTACTCGATTCCATTTTTTACGACTTTTTGAATTTCTCTCTTTTTTAATTGTGCACTTTTTAGCAATTATCTGTGGCAATCGCAGAAAGTGCAGTCTTTTCACTTAAGAATAGAATACAAGAATAGATAATGCTAGTTTTTCGTATTTTTTTTGTAAATATTTATTGTACTTTGATGAAGTATTAGTATAAGTATCAACGTAGTGCATTGGCATTGATTTTAAGCATATGCGCTGTAATGTTATGTTACTTCTATTTTAACAATATTTATTTACATTTAGATATCCAATCTTTATATTTCAATATAATTCTTTATCAGAGGTAGTCAAATTTTGCCTCAAAGACCACTTGCCGATTTTTTTTCGTTGATCCCCCCTGTCTGTCTAAACTTGTTATTCTCTAAACTTATTACTTACTATTACAAAAATATTGTTTTTAATTTTGGCTGCTATTTTTGATAGAATTGAAGAGTGGACAATTGTAAAACATGTACAACTTTCGATTCATATAGACGATACATATTAGATTCATATACATTCATATACATAAGGGACGCGCCTATTCTACTCGCTGTAACACCCGTTGAACCGGTCGTACGGTGTTTCGTTTCATACAGGTTAGAAGATAAGAATTCTAAAACTACTTAGGTATAACCTCTTTTAGGTACAAAGTTATTTATATTATGATTAAAATTGATGTTATCAATAATAATGTAATTTTTGGATGCTTATATAAATTTGAGGGGCACATCCTGAAGCGGCGAAAAAATATTAAATGCTATTTTTTTTTGAAATTTCTATTAATTAGAGAAACTGCATTAGACGTATAATTTGCACTTTGTTTGTCGCACAAACATCCAGAATTAAGTCCGGGAAGTCGATGTTCCAGAATTCGATAAGAAATTATTGCCGTCTAGCTTGTAGGAATAGGAACACTGTGCATCGCTGTGTATCGCTCGCACGTCGTCGCAACGGATTCAAATATTTTTCTCGCCCCTTCCTTCGTTAGTCATGTGCGTTGGCCTCCTCAATCGACTAGTCGATGATTTTAAAAGGTTTTATTTATATCAAGCATTAAGCGATTTTTTTATATATCAAGCATATATCAAACAATTACCGAGATATAAGGGAAAACGTGCATCAGAGCGCAATTTTCCCTAGATGGCGGCTCGAGCGCAACAGATTGAGTTGGCGACTTTTAGTATGTTTAACCTCAATGAACATATATGCCTAGTAAAGCAAGTTGAGTAGTGTTAATTTCGCTTTACGACATTTGTATAAGTTTAAAATACTATATTGTACAAACAATCTGTTGTAGGATTAGGAAATGTCTTATTACATCAACAATCTGTTTATGTCATAACAAGACATTTACGGAACTACGAAATTTTGTAGATGATTTTTACAAATGGGGTGTCTGTTCACGTGGATCTTCATTTACATCTCAAGGCGAAATCGCCTCTGGGGTCAATATAGACCACTTTGGAAATCACTGTTCTAGATTAACAAATATGTCCGAACGCCACTGGAAGAGAGGAATTAAACTGAGGAGGTAATCGACGAACGTTTGAAGGGTTTGAAGGAACGCCGCATAAACACCTTGAGCTGGCTCACTATGCGCGAGTTTGGTCGCGGCAAATACGGATCGGCAAACGGAATTCACTGTTTAAATAAACATTGGAAATAGTTTATGCCTTTCCCTTTCCCCTTAAACCAATCAATCCCCATTACCTCGCCTTTCCTCCACCCCTCCCTAACTAGCGTACTCAAAAGAAAGCTTAAATTTTAGTATGGCATAACGATAGTGGTAGGAAAGCTCACTGCAATGTAGGATTAACTCACGGATTGTAATTGCCCTTAATTTTTCAATATTACAGTATTTGCAAGAAGTTTTTTGACGTTTTTTGACCTCTACAGATCAACAGGTACGTCCGATTTGGAAAATTGCGGTCAGAGTATCCAAAACTCAGTACTTATAATTGTTGACTTACTCGCCTTCTATGATCTAACGCTCTGTGAAAATAAATTACATTACATTAAAATATCACGGCTAACAAAGAGCCAGAAAGTTAAAAAAAATTAACTGGTGAATTATAACAAACTGCCTGCTATCGAAAAATAGGACTCTGAATCAGGACGTCTACAACTGAATTAAAGCGTTTATAGGATTGCTGCCAGGATTTTCACTTTAGTTGCGAGATGTCAATGACCGAACATCCCTTTAAAGCCTACTTTGCTAGCGACGCCTGTTACACTATCGGTGACTGCTATTAATCAAAAATCATTTAGCAGGAGCTATTTCACAGTTGCGATTTTTACCATCTGAGATTAGGAAAGTTATGACAGCAATTTGAAGCGCTATATACATGGCCTATATGGCGGTATACGAAATATATGACTTTTAACATTATAACCGAAATTGGACAAAGGACTCAAAATTCACCACTGCGAGCTAAAAAACTGTTTATATCAGGAAATAGAATGACATTCATGCATACAATATATAGTAATTTAAATAGATACCTATTTACGATGGCATAAAGAAATCTACACCGCGACATAATATAATTAAAACAATTTAAATGTCCGCCCTAGAACAGGCTATTGCCTAGTTAGGCGACATTAAAATAGGACTGGCAACAATTTCTGGAATAACATGTTATCAGTTTTTTGCTATTGGATTCTCGGCTATGACAATATAATATTATAGGTCCATTTACTGTAGATAATTGTAAATTACCAAATAAATAAATAATTTTAAAAAAACAATCAGACTAAGAAGATTAATTTTAAGCTATTGCATAGCTTTTATCGCGGGCCTAGGCCAGCGCGGCGACCGAATGAAGAAATTTCTTAACTAAAATTAATGATTTTAAACTGATAATTACGTCTAAACGAGTACTGCTTATGATTCGAAAAAAATATATGTTAAACAAGAACATTTTTCTAATATTCTTTGCTTTGATTATTTTAGATTTTGTTTATATTACATAGTGTAATTATTTTTGTGAAATTAGGTCTAACCGAACACAAAAACGACCACTACGCAAATACTATCTGGTGTATTATTATAATACCTGCACCATTTTAAAAATAATTTAATTATCTATCTTTTTATCTACGTGTTTTCGAAAAATCCGTATTTTTTTGCTTTATCGAGTAAAAAATTCATGCGCGGCGCTCTATCGGAAGACGTTTAAATTATTCCGAATCATTTGCTTCCGCAGCCGCAAATGATTCGGAATAATTTCAACGTTTTCCGATAGAGCGCAGTTATCTGATATCAGAAAAAAAAAAAAAAAATAATTATAATTGCATAAGTTGTTAAAAATGCTATGCAATAGCTTTACCGCGGCAGTCCCCGAGTGCCACACGTATTATTTTAATCTAAGAATATACTGGCGTATTGAACCCCACTTTGCTAAAATCGATATACCTACTATACACACGGTCATCGGTTGCGAACAGATCGACTATGGCGAAAAATAATCTTGAAAGTTAACGGAGTGATTTACCTAGTACTCTTCGAGCTCTTCGTAGTGCTCACAATTAGATAACGAACGATTCGGGCGATCCTAATGTACGGCCATGGGAACGACACAAAAGATTACAGCAGATACAGTAAGAATCTCCACGACACAAGAACGAGTAACCGGCAAACACGACTTACTGAAACCCAAAAATGACAATATACTGACGTCTAACATAATACGATATAGTCTTAACTTATCCTGAATTTAAGGAAATGGTAACACAATCACAATAAAACTCGTATTACAAAACTTCAAGGATGCAAATCATACATTAGAACATTATAATAACATATTTTCTAGTTCATTATAAAACATCTTGCACAACTTTATTTTGTTCTAGTTGAAATTTAAATTTAGTAATAAATTCAGTATACACAATTCCGACGCAAATTCATATTCAAAAGTATACATATTCAAATTATAAAGTCGATATTTGGTTGACATAGGTAATATTACTGTCCGCCTTTGAACCCAAAATCGATTGAGTGGGTCAGCGTAACCTATTATTTAGCCGACATTAGCTGACCTTTATCCCAATTATCGGTTAATGATATGATAAGGCAAGTCTCATAGCTAAAATTAGCGTATTTTGAGTGTGACAAAATAATAAATCGCGAAAATTGCAAATTTCCCCCATTAATAGCTTGAAAAATTAAACTGTAATTTTCTGTGATGCCGTTGTAATCTGTACTAATATTATAAAGAGGTAAAGTTTGTGAGGCTGTAGGAAGTAATCTCTGGATCTACTGAGCCGATTTTAAAAATTCTTTACCAATAGAAAGCCACGTAATTTGTGCCACGAGTGTCATAGGCTATATATTATTCCAAAAAATGAAAAGACTTTTTCGTGGTAATCGGATTTGCAAAGTAAGTCGGAGAAAAAACGGTCGAACGAAAACGTTTTTAACTAACGCTGCCTTAACGACGAGAGATATATGATTAAGTTCTAGAGAAAAGTTGTAGAGCATGATAATGCCTACAAAAAAGTCAACGGCAGCATATATCTAACTTTTATATTTAAGTCACAAAAAGTAGTATTTTATATTAAAAAAATAATTAAAATCGTTAGGTTTATTCAAGTTTATTGGTCATATTATCAACAATAATGAATTCATATCAAAATAAGTAAATTTATCGTCTTAAGTGTTTAAAACAAAAGACTTCTCCCTTTTACTGCATATAATTTCCCTTTTACTCCATAAATGGTTAAAGAGATAAGACACTCACAAATAAGACACTCACAAGGAGACACTCACAAATAACGGTAATATAGCCAAATCGGCATACATACATACATACATATGCAGTAAAAATATAAGCCTTATTTTGGCAGTCAGGAAATAAATCATAGCATCAGTAGTAACCGAACCACACTCATAATTTCATTACAAGTAAAAAGTTTTACCGCCCAACGAAGTGGGCACGGGTCAGCTAGTGTGTGATAAAATGGAAAGCTCAAAAAATTAAAGCGTAATCTTAAGTTGATTGTTTAAAAACTTTCGGAGGGTTGCGATACCAGCCGTTCACAATCCAACGTCGAGTTTTCATGTTAAAATCAGGTTATTCAGCCGTGAAAATGCCCGGCTTCAAACGTAATTTTCCTCAAAAATTTAAAGCCATTCGTGTCAACTTTCCCTTTTAATAAATGTTTAATTTTATCAACTCAACACGCTCTGCTTTTGCTGAGTTGAGTTGGAAAGTTGAGCGAGCAGTCGACTTTCGTGAAAACGTAGTGCTCGGTACCTTGAGGCCGTGCCTTGTGCTCTCTTCTCCCTGTTCTAGCGCTCGCGTTTCACTGGCCGTTTTGGCGAAAACTTCGTCATGCAAGAAGAAAATTGTGACGCTTTATTACACCCTTGGATATTACACAAAACGAGTATTATACAAAGGGCAATGGATATGTCGCCATTAGAAGACAAACGGAGTGCTCCAGGTAGACATCGGTCTTCAGGATTAAAATGATAAAACTGAGTTAAATTCACTCAGGAACATAACGATGCAAGCAAGTTTTATACGTTATCTAAATTTACGCTCATTTACTAACGGCTCACCATATGCTGAAGATCTGCAAAGCTATCGTTTAGAGACATAGGAAGACCGGCGAGCAGTATCAAATATGCCGTTTCTACATAAAATTGTTCATACTGGGTTGGACAGTCCATATCTCCTGAGTAGGGTGAGCATACGAGCGCCTTCCTGACTCTCGCGCGTTCACTTAACTTTCTACGTACAAAGGTACAGCAATAAATATGGTTCAAATTCGTCATTGCCATGTGGTATGCATGCATGCAATGTAAGTTTTAACGATATTGACATATTTAACCACCAAAATAGTCGATCCTTTGTTAAGATGATCAGATCGGATTGAGTTAGCATCCCACATTTCCATATGCACATACGCAGTACAGACACAACACAAATAGACATACACGCACACATACACAAAAACACGCAAACATACACGCTCTCCATCAAACACACACACAAACACCCACACACTCACACATAGCTATATTAACTCTTAATTTAAAAATCAGTTGTGTGTTCTTTGTATTGTATTGTTTAGCATATTTTGTAATCCTTATATCGCAAATAATTTAAAACATCATTGGCTTTGCTACCATTATATATTATGCTTACATGTTATTTTTTTATGCTGTATGTTTAAAAAAAAAAAAATTAATAAAGCTACCAAGAAAGCGGAGCAGAAGATACGTGAAGTCAGAAGACACAGACACAAATATTTAACTGTAGAAACTTTTTTAATTTTTTTATTGTAGTAATTTTATTAAATGTCTTTATTACTATTGCCTTGGACTTGAATTTCACTGATATGATATAGATATAGATTATTATGTTAATTATTTTAATTTGTAATTGCATTAATTTTGTTTTAATTTAATTTTGATAGTTATACTACACTCGATCGGGGAAACCGAAACAGAAACATGAAGAATAAAGACCAGAAAATAAACTCATGACAATGACTGCAACAATACGTATGTTTAAATGACTAGGATTCAAGCAGGGTGCCATGTGGATGGAAAAGTTTAAAAGTTCCGTTATTATCGAGAATCTTGTGGCGGAGTTTTCCAATACAGCTTCTTGCAGTCTGCCATAATAGTTATCACAAATGTGTACTGTCAAGAGCCAACATCATGAACCAACCTCTGGAGAAGGTTAGCCAATATAAGTACCTTGGCTGTATTGTGAATAATCAATAAGACCATAGTGTAGAAGTCAGATGTCACATCGAACAAGTTAGAGCTGCGTTTATCAAAATGAGCCAACTCTTCTGCAACCGCAGTCTCAAACTCTTCACTAGATGCCGTCTGGTGCGGTGTTACATATTTTCAGTCCTCCTATACGGAGTAGAAGCGTGGACTTTAGCCCAAAACATTGTTCAAAAGGTTAGAAGCTTTCGAAATGTGGATTTACAGGAGAATAATAAAAATATCTTAGACGGATAGTCACCAATGAGACGGTGCTGCAAAGAATGCACAAAGGATTGGAATTACTGAGACCATAATGAGAAGAAAATTACAATACATGGGCCACATAATTACAATGCATGGGCCTTGTTATGATAAATATATGGTATAAATAGAATCGAGCGCATTCAAATAAAAGTCGAATGAAGTTCGTGAAATATCTCTGCTTCCGTCTGAAAATCCCATACAGCTCATCTAACTATTTCAATATATGCACGAAATTTGATATCCTCCCCTTGATTAAGCGGCGTGAAACCGCGGACTTAACCTTTTTGCTAAAAATCACCTCCAATAACATTAACTGTCCTGACTTACTAAATACAATTAATCTCCGTGTTCCTTCCAAACTCAATAGATTTAACCCTGCTCTTCATGTTCCTCATGCTGGTACCAACTATAGGCAAAATGCATTTCTGTGGCGAACAAGTGACAATTTCAATGACTTGATTAAACGCTTTGACTTTGATCTATTCTGTACGAATATTAACTCAGCTAGGCAGTGCTGAACAGTAAATTCTTTAGTATTAATTGTTGAATAATTTTTGATGTATTTTTAATCGATTGCTTTAATTGAAAGGTCACATATGTTTCTACAACGTTACTTAAACGTGAAAACCTTTAATTGGCTCTCTGTTATCATACTCCGTCTTTTTGTTAAATTATAATTAGCTGTTGGTTTTCCTAAAAATAAATAAATAAATAAAGTATGGTAACAAATACCACCCTCTCCAATTAATCCCTCTCAGCCGAAGACCTGGCCGAAGAAGAACCCACTGGCTACAAAACCTCGTTGAATGGTTCAATCAAGCACCACCGAGTTGTTCCGCGCCGCAACATCATGGGCGCTAGTGGCCACAATGACCGCCGACCTCCGATAGGAGATGGCACAACTTGCGGTGTCGACTACAACGGGCGAGCCCGTCACCACAGGACGTTTAAACGATTTTCTGTCGCCCTGCAGTGAACGTAGAAGACTTAGGACAGAACAAATCCAACGTCCAGCTACGTTACAACCCGCAAGAAGCCAACGCCTTACCGCGAGATAGCCAGTGTTACCTGGCGGGCCGACCCTCGCGCCCTTGCTTCCAATTGTGACCAGATTTCTCCGGTCTCTCGATTGGTTCCGAGTTCGAGGTCGCTTGCGCGGTCCTCTCCCTTACGAAGCGGTGAAACGGTGTGCACCTAATCTATCGCGGACGAAGGCGTCCTTTGCCCGACTGTAAACCGGGATCGGATGGCCAATGGTCATTTCAAGAGCAGTCGCCGTAAGGTAGACAACCACCCCCGCTCTATAGGAAACAATACAGTTCCCAGACTCCCCCGACTGTTAGTCAGAGAGCACAGTCGATTGGCTTGCGCCGCTCGGTGCGCAGACCGTCCAGGAGCACCAGAGGATTGATTCCCAGGGGAGACTGGTTGACCCAGTGTCCTACCCAGGTTCGCACCCCATGCGTGGAGGCCATCGGATGGGTGATGACCCGTGAGTTTGACCGACCCTGAACACATGGGTCATCGCGGCCACCTCATCATGGGCCCATTAGCTCCCAGGAGATGGCACAATAAGAAGAAGAAGTACTATCAAGAAGGGCAAACAATGACGGAGAAGCTCGCGTTTAATCAACCGATCCCGGTCAATCGGTCTTCGCCACTGCTTTGGCACGACTACAAACTTCACAGAAAATAGCCGTAAAGTGCATGAGTCGCCACTGGAGACTTCCGTCAAGCAATGTACTCGTCAGACTTTGCTCGAACAAACTTTAACTTTTTTCGGAATTCGGATATTTTTGTAAAGGGTAAAAATGAACTCCTAAAAGGCGGGGAAAACAACTTTAAAGCATTCATTGATTCCTGTCCGCGAGTCTTTATCAGCAGAAGCATTAACCAACTCCCATTAAAATGGCCAGACTACATCAAGGCTGAGTTTTATATTAGTGAAATCGAGCAAGTAAGCAACTTTTGATATATTTTTACAAAACATTTTTAAGCTATTGCATAGCTTTTATCGCGGGCCTATTATAGGCCAGCGCGGCGACCGAATGAAGAAATTTCTTAACGAAAATTAATGATTTTAAACTGATAATTACGTCTAAACGAGTACTGCTTACGATTCGAAAAAAATATATGTTAAACAAGAACATTTTCCTAATATTCTTAGTTTAGAATATTTTAGATTTTGTTTATATTACATAGTGTAATTAATTTGTGAAATTAGGTCTAACCGAACACAAAAACGACTACTACGCAAATACTATCCGGCATATTATTATGAAACCCGCACCATTTTAAAGATAATTTAATTATCTATCTTTTTATCTACGATTTTTTTCGAATAATCCGTTTTTTTTGCTTTATCGAATAAAAAATTCGTGCACGGCGCTCTATCGGAAAACGTTTAAATTATTCCGAATCATTTTACTCTGACCCGCCTAGATACAGGGCATTACAGTCCTAGTTAGTTGGGCACCATTTGCTACATTTGCGTGTTAAATTTTTCCGAGTTACTTTATAACATTGGTAATAATGTGGCTATATATACAAAAAAAAATGAATAAAGTACTAAATAAATAAATTTGCTTTCGCAGCCGCAAATGATTCGGAATAATTTCAACGTTTTCCGATAGAGCGCAGTTATCTGATATCAGAAAAAATAAAATAAATAAAATAAATAAATAATTATAATTGCACAAGTTATTAAAAATGCTATGCAATAGCTTTACCGCGGCAGTCCCTGAGTGCCACACGTATTATTTTTTTTTAAATGAGTAAATTACAAAAAATATGTTGAGCGCGTTGCGCCATCTAGCGGTAGGTAAAATATCGCGAATATTAATATTCGCAGAATTTTACCTACTGCTAGATGGTGCAGCGCACTCAACGCTTGTCAATCTTTTTTTTATTAAGTACATAGAATTTACAAATTTACCAAAAAAAAAAAAAAAGATGCTTATTTGATTATACTGATTCACCCACTACAAGGATGCCACTAATAAAAAAGTCACCCTGTAGATAATAGGGTCAATATTTCGATTAAATAAATATATATTTTCCATGCTAAATGTTACAACTTCAATTTCTTTATAGAACGGAAACTTTATAGGTAGGAACCTAAATATTTTATTACTGTTTAAAAATTAAAAAATATATATCGGAAAAGGGTGCGTCTGTCTCAACGCTCCTCTATCATCAATGTAAGCAACGGAATGACGCCAATAAAACGGCGTCTCGTGTGCGGCAAGATGCCGCTGCTCCGATGGAGACAGCCGGTAAGATCCCGTAGCAAGGTCATCTAACAGAGTCGCTGTCGCGAATGATGCGCTATTGCCAGCGTCGCACAGTGTTTCATTTAATACAAGGGAAACGCATATTTTTATTATGAAATAACACGGTGCAATAATTATACCGATACCTTCGCTATTTGATAAAATCAACATACTCGCATTATAATGTACAACGAAAAAAATCTAATAAAAAAAGACGCATTGGCTCATGCCCATGAGTCATAGAAGGAAACATACAGAGGCACTTTTATATTGTATCCTAATGTAATACAATAAATTTTGTATATTATATTTCATATAGTATTGCTATTGTATTTATTTAATTTTATAGTACTCTTTTAAATATGATTGTTTGATTGTTTTTATTATTTGTTATTGATTGCTTTAAGTATTTTTATTTATATTTACTTACCAGGCCAAACGGCGGTGAGGGAAAGTAGTGTGAACGAGCTAAAATTTTATTTTGAGATGAAAACGGAAATATTCGTTTACCACCCCCCCCCCTCCCCCCCCCCCCTCCAAGAAGATTAAGACCATTCCAGATTAAAGTCTGCTGTGTGTCTGTGTGTGTGTGTGTGTGTGTGTGTGTGTGTGAATTCCTATACGATAGCACTTAAACGCTTCATCCGATTGAGCTGAAATTCGGCATGTAGGTATCGTTTGATCATGGCAAGAGTTGAAAAGATGTGGTGGAAATCGGTCTAACAGGTGGCGCTAGTCATACTTCAATCTCGAAAAAATTGGACTTGAAATTCTGTACATAAACCTATGCATTGTTGGAACGAAACCACATTGTGACATTTTGATTGGATATATCTTATACAAGCGGAACATATTCTCGGAAAGACTACAAATATAGTACATTTGCAATCATAATCCTTGACACGTACACTATCCGGGGGAGGGGGGGGGGGGGTTCCGCGCGCGAGGGGGAGGGCTTGCCTGCTTGCCGGCAAAAGTGATACAATCGAATTTTTAAGCTATGTCTAAACGAGTACTGCTTACGATTCGAAAAAAATATATGTTAAACAAGAACATTTTCCTAATATTCTTAGCTTTGAACATTTTAGATTTTGTTCATATTACATAGTGTAATTAATTTGTGAAATTAGGTCTAACCGAACACAAAAACGACTACTACGCAAATACTATCTGGCGTATTATTATGAAACCTGCACCATTTTAAAGATAATTTAATTATCGATTTTTTTATCTACGATTATTTTGAATAATCCGTTTTTTTGCTTTATCGAATAAAAAGACGTTTAAATTATTCCGAATCATTTGCTACCGCAGCCGCAAATGATTCGTAATAATTTCAACGTTTTCCGATAGAGCGCAGTTATCTGATATTAGAAAAAATAAAATAAATGAAATAAATAAATAATTATAATTGCATAAGTTGTTAAAAATGCTATGCAATAGCTTTACCGCGGCAGTCCCCGAGTGCCACACGTATTTTTTATTTATTTTCATTACAGTTAATATAGAATTGACCCTATTTATTTTTCATTTATTTTCATTGTGATATGAAATATAAGTTGTTATTAAGCCCGATAAAATTAGACACTCAGCTTATATAACTTATGTAGTTTTGAAAATGAGTACAGCTATTATTCATTATCTTGATACAATAGCCCATATTTAGCCCTCGTTATATAGGTAAATAAAATACCTTATAAAATATTTAGTATTTTTGCTAGAAGACCGATGCAACTACAATTTGATGCAGTAATGATGGTCACCACGAACTACCTGGAGTTTAAGTAGATAGTTCAGTGAGTTCTAACTCACTCACTGCTCGGGTAGTGTGAGAGACCATTAGATCCTTAGATATTTTTCCCTGGTGTCTATCCCCGAGCCTCGCTTTTTCGCATATCAAAAAGGGTTATTTATGGGGTCGGTCATTAAACATAAATCAAAATTCGACTCTTATACAAATTAAACTGCCCGTTAAGAACGGTCTTATATTCTAGTTATTATTACGTCCTTTAAAACACATTTAAACGTGTCGATTTAACGCATTTTACCGTGTATGTGCACTGTCACAATTTAGTGACAAACGATGCTACTCCTCATCAATAAGCATTTTACTTTCCTGACGACCTATCGGAAAGGAAAGTATTGTGATCGCGCTAAAAAAAAATACGTGTGGCACTCGGGGACTGCCACGGTAAAGCTATTGCATAGCATTTTTAACAACTTATGCAATTATAATTATTTCTTTATTTTATTTTTTCTGATATCATATAACTGCGCTCTATCGGAAAACGTTGAAATTATTCCGAATCATTTGCGGCTGCGGAAGCAAATGATTCGAAATAATTTAAACGTCTTTCGATAGAGCGCCGCGCACGAATTTTTTATTCAAAAAAGCAAAAAAAACCGAATTATTTGAAAAAATTCGTAGATAAAAAGATAGATAATTAAATTATCTTTAAAATGGTGCAGGTTTCATAATAATACGCCAGATAGTATTTGCGTAGTAGTCGTTTTTGTGTTCGGTTAGACCTAATTTCACAAATTAATTACAATATGTAATATAAACAAAATCTAAAATATTCAAAGCTAAGAATATTAGGAAAATGTTCTTGTTTAACATATATTTTTTTCGAATCGTAATCAGTACTCGTTTAGACGTAATTATCAGTTTAAAATCATTAATTTTCGTTAAGAAATTTCTTCATTCGGTCGCCGCGCTGGCCTAGGCCCGCGATAAAAGCTATGCAATAGCTTAAAAATTTTGAGATGAAAATGGGAATATATATTTTGAGACTCCCTGAGACGATTGAGACTATTTCCAGACCGATCTCTGTCTGTATGTATGTCTGTATGTCTGTATGTCTGTATGTCTGTATGTCTGTATGTATGTATTCTTCCACGATAGCGCCCAGACGCTTAATCGGATTGAGCTGAAATTTGGTATATAAGCTTCTGTTAACCGTCGGAGGAACCCATTAGTTTTTGGAGTCCCTACGCCCTACGGTTGTGGTACCTCCCATACAAATTTGGGGTTCCCGGCGAAAAAATTGTTTCCGCGATAGCGCCCAGACGCTTAATCTGTCTAAGTTAAAATTTGGCATAGAAGCTTCTGTTAACCATCGGAAGAACCTATTAGTTTTTGGGGTACTTACGACCAACGTTTGGGGTACCTGCCATACAAATTTGGGGAACCTTGATTACATCGTTCGTTTTTTCGCACCTCCCCGGATACTAGTCAGGAAAGTCTTGGGGTGACACAACAGATTTTTTTCTCTTTATTCGCATATCTTTACTAGACATGTTTCACACTGTGCGAGGCGAAGGCGGCGAAGCTTCGTAGCTTTTTACTTTCTGGGACAGTACCAGGCTGTATCAAACCTGTTGCACGTATCTCTTGTTCGAAGAACTATGGGACTTAGAAAAATAGATTTAACGCGTGAACCACTCAGTGCGGTTCTATAAGTTTGTGAAGTTAGCGCGACTCAAATCGGAAGTTTTAGCTAATTTTATCGTATGAAATCGAAGACTAACGCGGTTGTTTGACGTTATAAATAAGATAAAAACGAATTAACCGCGTGAAGTTTGTAGCACCCGATGTTAGGGCGATGTTGTAACCGCCGTTGTCGGTGGTAGACTCTACTCTAGACAAAGGGGGTTTGCAACATCGCCGATACGCCGGGTGCTACACACTTCACGCGGTAAATTAGTTTTTATCGTATGCATAACTTTAAAGTTTGTTTTCACCGCCCCTCTCCCTGTTAACGGTTTCTCGATAATTTATATGGGTTGGGTTAACTTCACTATTTTCACAAATTAAACGGCAACTTACTAAGACAATTGCTGAATGTCAATCGTAAATTTATTATTTGTTTACATTTGTTTAGCGGACTTTTACTGACCTTATATTTGGCAATGTTACAAAGAAGCGTCTTACAGGAGGATGACAGGTTGACACTTACCTGCAAATAAAAGAAAACGTATATTAGTGAGCATGTCATAATTAATCAAATATCGAGAAAATTAATAGAAACCGTTTGAACGGATTGTATAAATAAAATACCATTACCGATCCCACACGTTTCTAATACTATTCAAATAACGTAACGACTATGAGAACGTCTATTTAATTACTTGAGCATAATAATGTGAAGTAACATCAAAATATCAAGGCTATTCAGAAGTTACGGATTTTTATTATTGTATTATGGAAATGCTAGGCTAAGTGGGTGTCCATAAGATTTCTTTTTTAGTGTCTCATTTTAAATCGCCTCAGTTAATGTTTTAATGATGGGAGGTTGACCTCTAACGGATGATAAGTATATGTTGAGCGGTTTTTATGGTACTTTTTTTATTGTAAGTAGATATTAATAAGTATATGCAAATGGGGAATAACAACTATATTATTAAACAAAAAAATACGTGTGGCACTCGGGGACTGCCGCGGTAAAGCTATTGCATAGCATTTTTAACAACTTATGCAATTATAATTATTTATTTATTAAGCTATTGCATAGCTTTTATCGCGGGCCTAGGCTAGCGCGGCGACCGAATGAAGAAATTTCTTAACGAAAATTAATGATTTTAAACTGTTAATTACGTCTAAACGAGTACTGCTTACGATTCGAAAAAAATATATGTTAAACAAGAACATTTTCCTAATATTCTTAGCTTTGAATATTTTAGATTTTGATTATATTACATAGTGTAATTAATTTGTGAAATTAGGTCTAACCGAACACAAAAACGACTACTACGCAAATACTATCTGGCGTATTATTATGAAACCTGCACCATTTTAAAGATAATTTAATTATCTATCTTTTTATCTACGAATTTTTTCGAATAATTCGTTTTTTTTTGCATTATTGAATAAAAATTCGTGCGCGGCGCTCTATCGAAAGACATCATTTGCTTCCGCAGCCGCAAATGATTCGGAATAATTTCAACGTTTTCCGATAGAGCGCAGTTATCTGATATCAGAAAAAATAAAATAAATAAATAATTATACTTGCATAAGTTGTTAAAAATGCTATGCAATAGATTTACCGTGGCAGTCCCCGAGTGCCACACGTATTTTTTTTTTATTTATTTTATTTTTTCTGATATCAGATAACTGCGCTCTATCGGAAAACGTTGAAATTATTCCGAATCATTTGCGGCTGCGGAAGCAAATGATTCGGAATAATTTATACGTCGCGCACGAATTTTTTATTCGATAAAGCAACAAAAACGGATTATTCGAAAAAAATCGTAGATAAAAAGATAGATAATTAAATTATCTTTAAAATGGTGCAGGTTTCATAATAATACGCCAGATAGTATTTGCGTAGTAGTCGTTTTTGTGTTCGGGTAGACCTAATTTCACAAATTAATTACACTATGTAATATAAACAAAATCTAAAATATTTAAGGCTGAGAATATTAGGAAAATGTTCTTGTTTAACATATATTTTTTTCGAATCGTAACCAGTACTCGTTTAGACGTAAATACCAGTTTAAAATCATTAATTTTCGTTAAGAAATTTCTTCATTCGGTCGTCGTGCTGGCCTAGGCCCGCGATAAAAGCTATGCAATAGCTTAAAAAAACTAAGTATACACAAATGGGGAATCCCAGATAGGGGCATTACTAGGTACGTCCTTGTTAGCATACTTATTCGATTTATTTGCCTTACAGGCAATTAGGTTAAATGAAAGATATATTCGGATTCAGAGTAATAAAATGGTTTTAAGTGCATCGATGTGGAAATGTAAAATGTTATGGGCACTAAAATGAAGCTTTCATAGATTGTATGTCGTAATGGGTATGTCGTATTGTATGTCAATTGTATTGTATTGTATGTCGAGTGTGTGTCGTAACGCTGGTGATGGGGTTTATTACTATGTGAAGATAATTATTAATTTGACACCTCATTATGAATAAAAAATACGTGTGGCACTCGGGGACTGCCGCTGTAAAGCTATTGCATAGCATTTTTAACAACTTATGCAATTATAATTATTTATTAAGCTATTGCATAGCTTTTATCGCGGGCCTAGGCCAGCGCGGCGACCGAATGAAGAAATTTCTTAACGAAAATTAATGATTTTAAACTGATAATTACGTCTAAACGAGCACTGCTTACGATTCGAAAAAAATATATGTTAAACAAGAACATTTTCCTAATATTCTTAGCTTTGAAAATTTTAGATTTTGTTTATATTACATAGTGTAATTAATTTGTGAAATTAGGTCTAACCCAACACAAAAACGACTACTACGCAAATACTATCTGGCATATTATTATGAAACCTGCACGATTTTAAAGATAATTTAATTATCTATCTTTTTATCTACGATTTTTTTCGAATATTCCGTTTTATCTGCTTTATCGAATAAAAAATTCGTGCGCGGCGATTTATCGGAAGACGTTTAAATTATTCCGAATCATTTGCTTTCGCAGCCGCAAATGATTCGGAATAATTTCAACGTTTTCCGATAGAGCGCAGTTATCTGATATCAGAAAAAATAAAATAAATAAATAATTATAATTGCATAAGTTGTTAAAAATGCTATGCAATAGCTTAACCGCGGCAGTCCCCGAGTGCCACACGTTTTTTATTTTATTTTTTCTGATATCAGATAACTGCGCTCTATCGGCAAATGTTGAAATTATTCCGAATCATATGGGGCTGGGGAATCAAATGATTCGGAATAATTCCGATAGGGCGCCGCGCACGAATGTTATTCAATAAAGCAACAAAACCGGATATTATTCTTTTATTCTTTGACTATTCGAAAAAAATCGTAGATAAAAAGATAGATAATTAAATTATCTTTAAAATGGTGCAGGTTTCATAATAATACGCTAGATAATATTTGCGTGGTAGTCGTTTTTGTGTTCGGTTAGACCTAATTTCACAAATTAATTACACTATGTAATAAAAACAAGATATAAAATATTCAAGGCTAAGTATATTAGGAAAATGTTCTTGTTTAACATATATTTTTTTTCGAATCGTAAGCAGTACTCGTTTAGACGTAATTATCAGTTTAAAAGCATTAATTTTCGTTAAGAAATTTCTTCATTCGGTCGCCGCGCTGGGCTAGGCCCGCGATAAAAGCTATGCAATAGCTTAAAAAAAGACTCACATTTTAATTCCATTACTTGAATAACACTTTGAATACAGATTGATCGATCGCGGAAATTAGAAGCGCCTCATTGCTGTAATATATTTAAAACCATATTTAGCCGTTTCTGTGGCTTGACTCAGCTTCTCATTTTATAAGTATCAACACGGATTAGCGAACGATATTAACTAGCATGCGTAAGGGAGTAAAAAAGTATATTATTTATTCATCTAAAACAGAGGTGCCCAAACTTTTTTGTCCCGTAAACCACTTACTATATTCCGTAGACCCCTGCTCGCATAATATTGAAATGACCTAAAGTTACTAACTTTAAATGTGTCATTGACAGGTGGCATATTCCTGATCATTTACGGTTTTTGGTAAAGTGGACAGTTGTAAAAACTGAAGCACATGTATACTGAATGTTTAGTTGTTATTTTTTTATAAAGTTCACAAACTTGAAGTACGAAGCATTTGAGAAAGCCGCACATAACTGCACATGTAGCACTACCTCGCTTACTCATTCATGTGACGCGACTATCCTACTTGCTCGCACGGATACCCATGGAAGCACATTTTTTTCACATATCCACTCGCACCTTCCCTCGTAAGTCATGTGCGCTGGCCTCCTCGATCGACTAGTAATGCAATTTGAGATAACTGTTGATATCCTACCATGACACTAGAGACGCGCAAGTTTTTTATTGCTATTATTACAAGTTTAACACAATCTGCTTTAGAAATAATGCGACATTTACAACTTGCGGTGTCAACTACAACGGGCGAGCCCGTCACCACAGGACGTTTTAACGATTTTCTCGTTCTATCGCCCTGCAGTGAACGTAGAAGACTTTGGACAGAACAAATCCAACGTCCAGCTACGTCACAACCCGCAAGAAGCCAGCGCCTTACCGCGAGATAGCCAATGTTACCTGGCGGGCCGACCCTCGCGCCCTTGCTTCCAATTGTGACCAGATTTCTCCGGTCCCTCGATTGGTTCCGAGTTCGAGGTCGCTTGCGCGGTCCTCTCCCTTACGAAGCGGTGAAACGGTGTGAACCGAATCTGTCGCGAACCAAGGCGTCCTTTGCCCGACTCTGAACCGGGATCGGATGGCCAATGGTCATTTCAAGAGCAGTCGTCGTAAGGTAGACAACCACCCCCGCTCTATAGGAAATAATACAGTTCCCAGACTCCCCCGATTGTTAGTCGGAGAGCACAATCGATTGGCTTGCGCCGCTCGGTGCGCAGACCGTCCAGGAGCGCCAGAGGTTTGATTCCCAGGGGAGACTGGTTGACCCAGTGTCCTACCCAGGCTCGCACCCCATGCGTGGAGGCCATCGGATGGGTGTTGACCCGTGAGTGTGACCGACCCTGAACACATGGGTCATCGTGGCCACCTCATCATGGGCCCATTAGCTCCCAATGCGACATTTACAGATCGCCTAAATGTTTATGATGACCTGCCTATGGTACAGTATACCATGGGACCCTAAAGTGGACCCCCATTTACATCTCGTGCACCCCGATTTCTTTCTATCCTGATATCCCTGATATGGACCCCTTGTAATTTGAAATCGACCCCTGGGGTAATATAGACCACTTTGGGAATTACTGATCTAAAATAACTTCTACTTTTCAAAATGATAATAATAATTCAAGCAAAAGAAAACGAAGTCTGCCCTATTCATTTTCAGACGTCAATGCCTACATAAAATTATTTAGCGTTTAAAATGAAATAGCGCCTAATAAACGTTTCATGTTTGATCTATTTCAATGCACTCAAGCAATACACTGATGCATACACTCGATGCCTGAAAAATAAAAATATCGATATTGCGGTTTGAAGATGAATCAAAATTATTATCATAGAAATAACGGCTTCCTAACTAAAAAACCCGATCACGAGTGGTCTAGACGAGCAAAGGGCGCTACGAATCCGCGCCAAATTCGATGTATGAATGACTGCTAACATCAAGTAGAGGCAAGCAACCTCGAATCTGTGACCAGACTGGTGGATGAAGAAATCCGTCCAAATCTGGTAGTCAGGGCGCGAGAAATCCTGCTCGCGGGCTTTCTCACACCTTAACTCGCAGTAAGACGACGGACTCTTACGGGCTGATGGCATAGTTTGACTGTGGATTGTGATTTACCATATCTTTGCGTTCTTCCCACGGGAGAAAGGATGGCAATAGTCGTTAAAACTCCCTGGGGTGGCGACTTTGCCCGTAGCAATTGACACATCTCAACCGTGCCCTAGTCGACGTATGTAGCCCTGGATCGGCGTCAAAGCACGTCGAAGTAACGACTTAAAGTTGGAAAGACGAGCTGCGGCAAACACACCGGATGAACCAAAAAGATGATCAAAATTATTTTATCGTCTAATATTAGTCATAATAATATATTATATATACATATATAATATTATGAAATTTTTGGTACATATTTTAGGCTATAGAGAGGGGGGTATATAGATGAAAATCTTTACTTTCAGCGTTAAATAAAAAAAGAGAATGTGTAGGTAAATCAGCCCGAAATTATTTCTTCATAATTACAGAAAAAATAATAGAAGGATTATTGAGAAGAAAAACTAAAACCCTCCTCAACCAAAATATCGCTCGATTCTTCATTAGGGTCACCAAATGCAATATCAGAATCTTCTTTCACGTCTTCTCCAGTTTCCCTCGAAAGTAACATTTCCTTAGTTTCTTTAGTAAATGGGTTGGTTCTTTTTCGAGGAATAGCCTTCATGCTTGGTATTAAAGGATCCGCATTGCAGACTTTACTTCAAGTCATGTTGTACAGCATTACATAAATTATGGGAATTTCTCATATGACCCTCAATATCTTTGTGTCTCCCAGCTGTGTGAGCTACTCCCTTTAATAATTAATTTCTTATGTAATACCTGTGGTTTCATGGGTGAACCTTATCATCATAGGTCTACTACAGCAGCGAGGCGACGATAAAAATGGAATTTTCCAAACCACTCTCATATTAGTACGACAAATAATGTCGCATCAACGTCACCGCTCTTTTCAAATTTTTGCTTGTACTGCGTCTGCAATACAATACAATACAATACAATCAACTTCTCCAGTAGATAGGCATTCCTACACTTGGATGCGTCACAAAATTAAATGCTAAAAATTTCATTATTATAAACATAACTATCGTGATAGTTGTCATGGCTGTAATATTATATTCAATATTACCTACATACAAATAATCAAAATATGCTAATGTCTGCTGTGAGCTATCGCAGCCCCACTTGCTTATTGATCACATTAAAGATATTTCTTTGTAGTTAAACTACCTAAAACCTCTTCTAAGTATAATAGCAAACGCTAAGCTGTATATTTTGATAAATAATGAAAAAAATCTCGGGCATGATAACATTTCTTTCTTTGTAAGACTCTTTCTTTAACAAGGATATAGTTTCTTGTCGTTTATTTTTATATTTTCATATTGTTCTCTAGATAAAGAGGCTTTGAAAATGGACGATGCTTGAGTTCGGGTAAGTTTGTGGCCTTGACCGAATTTTACTGCTGAATGCTTTTCGATAATTAGCGCTTCGTGTCGTATTTGTCGTAATGTCCTTGACAACTTTTTATGTCTCTAGCCTCTCGAAGATTCAGGCTCGCATATATTAGGTCTTTAGATTCATTACTGTTCCTCAAGTGCTGCGTCTACGTCTTTTACTATATTCTCTAAGGTAATCAAATAGATTTTATGAGCGACCAGCTTTGTATCGGGTATTTTTGTAACCGGTATTTCAACATTAAATTGCGAGCAATCATTGTTTTTTTAAGACTATGCATTCTGTTCGTTGAACAGCAAGCCACCTGGCTTCATTTCCGCCTTCTCATATAAAAATTGTGAAACGCTAGCTTTTTTTCTTCGGAAAAAGTGGGATCGTTATTACTACGACTATAATATTTTATATAATATCTACATTTTTGGTAAATTCTCTGTCATTATTCTTTTTCAGTATATTGCATAAATCTTCTCTTGTCACTATTTTGACCCCACAGTAGCCTCGAAGAGAAATAAAGTGATTTTAACACAAATATCCAATATAACAAATTTGTAACGTACATCGTCTTGCCATAGAAAAAAATTTATTAGGAATAGTAGAACAAAACCCTTCGGGTTTACTTTGTTGTGATGAAATAAATATATATTTTTTCAATTAAGGTTAAATTTATCGTCTAAATATTAAATAAAAATGTAATTTAAGCAGCAGATACCTGGTGCAATATCATTCATTGCGAACTACCATTAACTTTGCAACTTACTTTAAAGCAGCCTGAATAAAGTAGTCAAAAACAAAATGTTCCTTATTCATATAGACACAATTAAATATTATTTTTAATTTATGTTCTTATGATGCGTCCAAGCCTTACTCCCAAGCCGTTTTGTCATTTACATAATCAGATATTGTATAGTATGCTTTTTTATACAATTTTGCTTTGATGGTAGCTTTAAACTTATTTACAGATAGTTCTCTAATAGTATGAGGAAGTTTGTTATAGAAGCGTATACATTGTCCCAAAAAAGAATTGCTTATTTTGTGGAGACGAGTAGCACGTACAACAAGGTTATGCTTATGTCTAGTACACATTATGAGTGTCACTTTTTTTTATAAAACTTGTCAATATTCTTGTGGACATACAACAGATTTTCGTATATATATTGTGATGCAACAGTAAGAATATTTATCTCTTTGAATTTTTCTCTAAGTGAAACTCGAGGACCAAATACACTTTTATATAAAGCAATAAAACATCCGCATGTATAACTCTCAAGTCGCTTGTATTCTGGTTGATAGCAAAGTTTCCACTATGTCGAAAAAAACTAAATTGCGGCCTTTTGTTCCCCACTTATCGTATTATCCTAGGGAGTAACCTTTCCGAAAAATGTTAATTGGTCAAAATCGACTGTTGGTAACCTTTTTGGGTCAAATATCCGTCTGTGCGTCGACGTAACTATACTTTTAGTAACTAATATTTGTACGTTTAGTTTTTAAATGCATGGCGTAGCTTTAATTTGATTATTTAACATTTAGCTGACAATTTGAATATTACCACATATTTTTTACTACGAATCTTTTCGAATTATTGACTATTTCAAATATAGGCTTCTATTTTGATTATGTTTATTTATATTTATAGTTTGACAATCTAGTAGTTAAATTCTTGACTACCTATGTATGTTCAGTAAAAAGTTGTAAACGAGACTTACTACCTAACACAATTATTTTAGCACGTCCAAGAGCGGTTTTTAGCCGTCAATGGGACACGACGAAAATGCACTGTAATGTAATTTAATTCATAGATCGGCCTCCATGTGGCACCCTACTCGTGAGATGTCATGTAGTCTGTCCACTACATTTTAATTTCTGGATGCGAAGAGTAATATCAGGCGGGTTCGTAAGGCTTCTCATTGTGTCGGATGCAGTACAGCAGCATGTAGGTTTGAAGCGAGATTCTTTTTGTGAAATCCTTATACGTATCGACAAATAATGCATTCAATCGTGTCCCTATTCAAACGTAGAGCCGCTGGAATACTAATGTAAACGCGCCTCAGACGCGCGACGTATTTTTCATTTTATTTGATACCTCCTTTTCTCCTTCTGCGGAGCAGCAAAGCATGGTACTTGTACATATTCATTCGCTTACGTAGCTCACTGGGGAGTCATGTACCTGATCTATGTTACATCCACGCTATTATAATATGTTCTCTATGCCTCTTTAGACTCACAGATATAAGACGGCAAGGAGATAAGGTGCAATTTAAATTGACCAAAGATCCAAAAATGTTATTAGATCTCCATGAAAGTAAGCCTATTAGAGGCATATAAAACTCGTTAGTTACTTTGACTTTTATACTGATATTAACAATCGGTAAGCGAACAATCGAATAGAGCGAAGTCCTGTTTCAAGCCGACCGTTCAGAATTTAGTCAGTTTGTATGTAAATTTGTTTTTTACGCAGTCACAACAAAACGCGTTGTTCGATTTTCTTCCTTCCTTTAAGTAATTAAAAACGATGTACGTGTAAGCATTTTTAATTCCTTATTCCATTTCAAGTGGATTGTCGTTTTAATGGGTGTGTAATAAAAAAATATTTATAAATAGGATAGAAAACGAATTTACCGCGTGAAATTTGTAGCACCCGACGTTTCGGTGACGTTGCAGCCGCCGTTGTCCAGGGTAGACTGAAGAGCTGTCAATCCGTTGTTTTGCGGGTAGGCCGCGTACCGCCACTGCGTAGATTATAACGGTGGTGGGGGGCCGGGCTCGGAGCGCGGGAATTTTGAAAATCCGTCTTGCACACAACACTCACTGTCTTGCACACAACACTCGGCGTTCGGCGGCGAAAAACATTTTAAGAAGAGGGTTCCACGTAGAAGAGAGTTTGTAACCGTCGTCTCTGTTAAAGTTCGGGGTTCTTCTTATTCAATGGCTTCCCGGATCATGCGAGGAAAGTAGAATTGTTCTTTGGATAGCACAATGGGATTTTGAAACTGCATCCAGTGGTTACTTCCGCTATCCAATATATGTTCGCAGATCGCCGATTTTTCTCGCTGAACGTTTTTAACAGCTTTGATGTGTTCTGACAGTCGCGTGTGGCACTCGGGGCCTGCCGCGGTAAAGCTATTGCATAGCATTTTTAACAACTTATGCAATTACAATTATTTATTAATTTTATTTTGTCTGATATCAGATAACTGCGCTCTATCGGAAAACGTTGAAATTATTCCGAATCATCTGCGGAAGCAAATGATTCGGAATAATTGAAACGTCTTCCGATAGAGCGCCGCGCACGAATATTTTATTCGATAAAGCAAAAAAAACGGATTATTTAAAAAAAATCGTAGATAAAAAGATAGATAATTAAATTATCTTTAAAATGGTGCAGGTTTTATAATAATATGCCAGGTAGTATTTGCGTAGTAGTCGTTTTTGTGTTCGGTTAGACCTAATTTCACAAATTAATTACACTATGTAATATAAACAAAATCTAAAATATTCAAATCTAAGAATATTAGGAAAATGTTCTTGTTTAACATATATTTTTTTCGAATCGTAAGCAGTTTTCGTTTAGACGTAATTATCAGTTTAAAATCATTCATTTTCGTTAAGAAATTTCTTCATTCGGTCGCCGCGCTGGCCTAGGCCCGCGATAAAAGCTATGCAATAGCTTAAAATATATTTTTCAACATGATCGTGTGACATATCCTGCTGGACTGAAATCTAGGACTAGTCACGGCGTAAAGAAAAACCTAACTAAGTCACTTTTGACTATGGGTCGACAAGAAACGGAGACATTAATAACATATATATTAAAATAGAGCACGATTTGTGAGATATATGTATATATAAGTATTATTTTATATTTATCTATAAAGTATATATTTATTTATGTATGTACGTGTATATTTATATGTATATACCTAAATTTAATATTATTACGCTTTATTATTTTGGAGACATATCTATCTTCTTAAATGTAACATAATTTTATACAAAGATAAAACAGCAAGTTACGAAAACCACTCTGTCTTCCTTTATATTAAGCCTACCTTAGTACAGGCGAGGCCTAGTTAGGATGGCTTTGAATTTGAAAAACATATGTAATATTATAGATTAATAAAGAATTTTGAATTTTGAATTTGAATTTAAATGATATCAAAATGAAGAGGAACTCAAGCAGACAAATAATCTTTATTTTTAAAAAAATATATGCAATATGGAGAGAAATAGGGGGGGGGGGGTTGGAAAATTAAAATATTGTAGATGTTATTCGTACCTATTGAGTTTTAATATTGATTCCTTTTCATGATGTTCCTTTAAAAGGTTCTAATGTACACGAGTTATACTGATCACAGAACTGCTAGTATTATAACCCACACCTAAAAGCTAGTAAAACACAATATTTTCTAATTTGGCCTAATAAAACTGACATAATATGTATACCTACGAACGTAAGATATATTTCCGAAGTTTTTAGCCGCTATGATGCCTGACAATGTGTACAAGAGGTGACAAATTGACGTCACGGCTGATATAGAAGTACACCTAGTTGACGCCGAGTTAAATCGGGGTGGAAATAGCATGAGCAGAGGCATTTCATATTATACGGATTCCATGTACAGCTAGTGATCCAAGATACGACAACACCTTTCCTCGTGTCCATTTTAAAAGTATACTATGCTGTTATTATCTTGTATGGACACGGTCATGGCAATAAAAAATGAAGAATATACTGACTGCAACTCAGGGTCGAACGACAGGTGGCTACAATAACTTGCCATCCCTTGGGAAACCAACGGCTAGTCGGAGAAGCTTCTCTTAGTATAGAGGACGAAGAACCTGGGAAGTGGCAGCTGGCTTTTGAATCTGCTCGTCTCAAGTCTGAATTGGTTTTAGACTGGACATGTAATGGGCAGTATAGTTGCGGCAACACAAAACAACCACGTTGATTTTCCTGTTTATCTCAACATGCCTGTTAATTTTGTAAATCACATACGGAACTAGTTATAGGGGCGGAAAGATTTTTTCCTTCTAAATCATATCTATTACGAATACATGAAAATATTTCCTGGAAAAATAAACAATCTTTCCGCGGCTATAACTCGTTAGAAATTAGTCTGACAAAAAGACTGATCGTCCAAAACTGTAAGGAATTTAAGCTTCTATAATTTTGAGTTTACCATTTTTGTCACAAAGTTTTGTTTGTCAATAAACCTTAGATTTGCATAATATGTGTTAGTATTAAGTATAAAGCGCTGTTAGTTTTCGGAAAAATAAAATAAAATAAAATGACAAAATAGGACGATGGGTAAATTAGCGACCATCGCTAGGGCTGTTGAGCGAAGTTTCCTCGTTGTTACATAGCGGTGCTTGTCAATAATGGTAACAAGCGAGTTAACAGACGGCGAAATTACGAAGCGGCTAAAATAGAACCGTGCTCGCTTGAACTGCGTTAATTATTCAACGAGGACATAACATTATCGGGACGGAAATAACGAAGAGAATGCTACGATATTATTACGAAAATTTTCGCGCGAGTAAAATATAACACATCTGCGTACTGTGTATACGGTCTCATTTTTATATCCCAGTCACCGCAAATGTGGTGACTGCGATTCGTATTTGTTTACTCTCTTGCTTGCCTGTTTGCTTGCTTGAGTGTTTTTTTAAATCCTTCATTAAGCACACCGACTAGTGTACATATAGGACATATGCAAGTTTATAAAGATACTTTCATCTATAGTAGGTATCTATATTCTTACTGGCGGACTCAATTATGCGTAATTGTGGGTAGAAAAATCACAAACCATTTGCTTTTCACACTTTACCAAAGGGAAAAATCCCCAATATACGGTCTCATTTTTATATCCCAGTCACCGCAAATGTGGTGACTGCGATTCGTATTCGTTTACTCTCTTGCTTGCCTGTTTGCTTGCTTGAGTGTTTTTTTTAATCCTTCATTAAGCACACCGACTAGTGTACATATAGGACATATGCAAGTTTATAAAGATACTTTCATCTATAGTAGGTATCTATATTCTTACTGGCGGACTCAATTATGCGTAATTGTGGGTAGAAAAATCACAAACCATTTGCTTTTCACACTTTACCAAAGGGAAAAATCCCCAATATACGGTCTCATTTTTATATCCCAGTCACCGCAAATGTGGTGACTGCGATTCGTATTCGTTTACTCTCTTGCTTGCCTGTTTGCTTGCTTGAGTGTTTTTTTAAATCCTTCATTAAGCACACCGACTAGTGTACATATAGGACATATGCAAGTTTATAAAGATACTTTCATCTATAGTAGGTATCTATATTCTTACTGGCGGACTCAATTATGCGTAATTGTGGGTAGAAAAATCACAAACCATTTGCTTTTCACACTTTACCAAAGGGAAAAACCCCCAATACTTATATACAGCCGCATGGAGATTCTCTTAATCATAAACGATAGGTCAAACTATATGTTCTTAGAACTTGGCAAGGTCTACTAAACAATACGGTAGAAACAAGTAAATATATTAAAAGGAATAAAAAACTAGACTGCCGTTCAAAAAGTAAACTACTGTATTTATAATTGTTTTTATTACGGTATTTTTAATAAAATGTATTTTTTTATGTATTTATCCATGAAGATACATATATATTTTTCCTTTCATTTGATACTAAACACGATATGTTTATGTTAATTAATTGTCATTTGGAAATTTAGACATTTAGACAATTATTTACTTAAACTTTGGATAGTAGAGGTTAAGGAGTTAGAGGTAGTTTTGAGATAGTTGAGGTTGAGGATAGGACAGTTAAGTTACCCTATCACACTCGGGATAACATAACGATTCTAACAATACCACATACTTCTAAATTAGTTCGAGCGTTTAGAAGTAATGGTGGAATAAAGAAACGGAAAACATTCATACATGAATACATAACACTCCTTTTTTGTTGGGCAGTCGTGTAAAAAAAACAAGTGCTATTAAAATTTTAAAGCTGTCATTCGTATTTTATTTATAACGGCAATTTAAAAATTGAGTGTTCGCGGAAATATGCATTTAAAAGAGAACTACTTCGTTCAATGATTTTTATGACTTTCGTTGCGGTCTAAACCAGAAAGAAGTTATGAAAGACTTAATTTAATTATGAAGGCCCATCTAATGCTTGACGGTATATAGGTAACTGGTTGAGCGAAGCGTACCAGGAAGGGCAACAAGATAACAGTCACGAACAGAACAGTTTCAGGCAGAAGCGGCATGCGCGTGAAAAGCGAGTGTTGCCATGGAGGAAGTACCCTTCTGCCTCAGGATGTCCCACGAAGTAAGCCATCTCGCAGCGAACGCTCTAAATGCGGCAAAGCATCGCCTACTACATCCGGGGGTTCCACACCGGCAAGCCGGGTTCCGCGCCATTTCCAATATCGGAGGAGTCCAAATTAAGTGCTTCGCCGTTTGACGCTAAACATCCACGCAGGCACCACGGATCCTCGGAGAGTCCTAACTCCGCATACTTCCCTCTGCAGTTTCTTTGGTTTCCAACGAGCTGTGTGGTGAATAGATCGAATCGCAGGAACACAGCATTTTTAATCCTGTCACCGACGGTAAGGCAGCGTGGGTGAAGAGCCCGCATCCCACCTTTCCTGCCCAACCTTAAATCTTTCCATCGTTAATTCACGGGCATATTCCTAAGTCGTTCCATTGACGAATTAACCATGAACATTTTAACACTGATAAGCCCGATCACGATACGCTATCGAGATGCCGTATACGAGGGTGAAATTACCCGGATGACGACAAACCACCAATAGGAGAGCAATTACACCGCGAAGAAAAAACGGGCGAAAAAACACCTGTTGTAGAATAACGCTCGGTTGCAAGTCACGCATATAGCAATATCGCACGCAACACGTCTTATCTTATTTCAGCGATGAAATCTATTAGTCTTTTCACGATAGGGGTAAATTATGACCCCTCTTTAGCAGGCTACTGCCCGAACAGTTTAACTAAGCGTGGTCGATAAGATTCCGTATATCAGATAGGTAAAAGTAAAATTCGCACCCATTAGGGCTAACTTTTTCGCATATTATGGTGTATGAAATAGGAGAAAGTTAACAAAGAACTGAGTTATATATTGAGTCCTTACCTATGAAGTTTGTTTGTTTATTGTTTATACTCTTTAATGTGAAAATGTCACAATGGGCGGGTTTATTGTCATGCGACAATTTATTACAACCAACCAAATGACAATCTCTTACAACCAACCCTACTGTGACGTGTTATATGTATGTGTGCGTGTAAGATGTCTAAGTGTGTGTCTTGTTATTGCATTCGATCGACAGAATTGAAAATGCAATTCCGTTAATTTGATACCAACTGAAAATGGTGACCCAGCCGCGAATCGAACCCGGGACCTTACAATGTAAGATCAGCCGACTTAACCACTACGCCACCGGGCCGTGCAGTTGCTATTCTATAAAGGAAATTTAAGGCCAAAAACTTTGTATGAAAAATATATATTCATTTAATAGAAATATTGACCCTTATTATCTATGCAGACTCGTCATTTTAATGGGAGTTGCTTAATTCCTCTGCTGTAAAACTCTCGTGGACAGGAATCAATTAATGTTTTAAAGGCGTTTTTCACCGACTCTTCAAAGTTGTTTTTTTACTTTGTGAAAAGTTATCCAAATTCTGAAAAGAGAAATAAATTCTATTGGAGTAAGGTCTGGCAAGTACGGTGGGTGACCAAGAGTCGTAACTCCTGCAACTCCTGCAACTTTGCGACTTCGCTGAAATCTGTGGTTATACATTGTCATGCAGAAGCAGTGGCGATGAGCGACTGACCAGGCTTGGTAATTGAATCACGAGCTTCTCCATCATTGTTTGTAGTTATTAACAGTACACATTTACGGTAACTGTATAGTCAGACTGCAAGATGCTGTAATAGAAAACACCAGCACAGGATTTTATACTTGAAAAAAATGCAAATTTTCAACTTTATCATGGTTGCTCAAACGAACATATTTGAGCAAAAATAAAAGACAGAAATACAAATAAATAACTGATTCTTAAAAAAGAATAACATGGCCTTGAATTAAAATTTAATTGAATTTGAAATTCCAATTCAAACCCAAGTTATCCAAGTTCAAAATGGCCAATGTGAAAAAAACAGCGATTACATACCGTAAGGGCCCAATATTAGTTTGGCTAGCGAATCGTGACATTATTGCGGTGAGTAATTTTTAAATTGAAACTCAGACGAAGGCAAAATATACCTAAACTATCATCATATAAAAAAAACATCATATTTAATTACACTAGATTAATTAAACATATTGAAATGTCAACCACAACGGGCGAACCCGTCACCGCAGGACGTTTTAACGATTCATCGTTCTATCGACCGTGCAGTGAGCGTAGAAGACTTAGGACATTACAAATCCGACGTCTAGCTACGCCACAGCCCGCAAGAAGCCAACGCCTTTACCGCGAGATAGCCAGTATGTTACCTGGCGGGCCGACACTCGCGCCCTTGCTTCCAATTGTGACCAGATTTCTCCGGTCCCTCGATTGGTTCCGAGTTCGAGGTCGCTTGCGCGGTCCTCTCCCTTACGAAGCGGTGAAACGGTGTGCACCGAATCTATCGCGGACCAAGGCGTCCTTTGCCCGACTCTGAACCGGGATCGGATGGCCAATGGTCATTTCAAGAGCAGTCGCCGTAAGGTAGGTAACCACCCCCGCTCTATAGGAAACAATACAGTTCCCAGACTCCCACGACTGTTAGTCGGAGAGCAAAATCGATTGGCTTGCGCCGCTCGGTGCGCAGACCGTCCAGGAGCGCCAGAGGTTTGATTCCCAGGGGAGACTGGTTGACCCAGTGTCCTACCCAGGTTCGCACCCCATGCGTGGAGGCCATCCGATGGGTGTTGACCCGTGAGTGTGACCGACCCTGAACACATGGGTCATCGTGGCCACCTCATCATGGGCCCGTTAGCTTAGATTAATTAAACAGTACAACTTACAAAATATATCCAAAAGACGACATAATGACACAAAATTACAAAATATAAAAATGTAATACACAAAAAATTCAATCGCTGATTACCACAATAACGGATATATTTAATAAACTGCCTGCATGCATTCAAAATCTGCAGGTCGCATTGTGGACGCATTTATTGAAAATAAAGCTGCCGACTGTACAATATGTAGGGAAGTACCCACCGCATCCAGACATACCAGTTGAAAAAGTGTACGCAGACCGCATGTGTCTGTGTAGCCGCCGATTTCAGAAAACAAACCAGGCTAACATAACAATATTGTATATTTCAGTGTGCGAGTGAGACAAAATAATAAAGTGTATTGTTGGTATATAAGAATTTATACGGTGTAATACAAACGAGTCTACAAAAAAACCCGCATGCGGCTCGTGAACAAAAGCCTAAAACATAAAAAATAATTTGTTGTGAAATAAAAAGTTGGCTAGATCAAGTAATCTTGATAATTCGTCTTTTTCTATAAGAACGTATCCTACACTATTTAACTTAAACAAAGTAGGAATGTATGATAATTTGATGGCAGTAGACAGATACATATGTTATTGTTATAAGATTTAAAACAAACAAACATTAGCAAAATTATTCATTTTCTATACAAAAGGAAACTCGACAGGGAATAAATAGTGTATTAAAAAAAACCGTATACTGTATGTATACTGTATAAAAGGTGTACAATATCCAGTTCTCAGCTCAAGCCTTAGTGGTAGCGCAAAACGGGGAATCAGGACTATTGAGTAGAAAAAATCCATATTCGCTTTAAAAACACTATAAGTGTTTCGATATATCAGATTTCAGAAGGACATACAGTTAGGTTTCATTTTTACACGACTGCCCAACAAAAAAGGTGTGTAATGCGTTCAGAGTTCATCTATGTATGTTTTCCGTTTCTTTATTCCACCACAACTTCTAAACGCTTGCACAACTTCTAAACGCTTGCACCGATTTAGAAGTGTGTGCTATTGTTCGAATTGCTATGTTATCCCGAGTGTCATAGAGAACCTTAATTGTCCGAATATCAAATAAGTAGTTGTTTAAATACCAAATTTCTTAATGTCAATAAATTATCATAAATATTGTGTAAAATGAAAGGTCTGATTTAGTACATTCCGGAAATATGCATCTATCTATATGGATAAATACATAAACGACAAATTTATTCATAAAAAAAACCGCAATAAAAATAATTATTACAAGTAAAGTACCACAAATGATTCCAGAAGCTAACAGAAAATCGGAAAATCGAATGAAATATATTTTTTTGAACAGCTTAGCTAAACCTTCAGGATAATGGTTGATTATGGGCAAAAATCGCTCAATACATGGGAAGGGGGTCAAATCGCTCTCATCAATTTGTTTACACTAATAAAAACTAAATTACATCAAGCGTTCAGAAATAGTACTAATGTAAAAAGATAGTTCGAAAGAGTACATACAAATGAGTATAGAGGGCGTTAAATTTTATATAATTATTTGAGGTTTCAATCGAATTTCATTAAGATAATGAAAGATGCATCGCATCAATGTATCAAATATAAAGGAGATATTTGATAAAATCAGTCTTATTTTGTTGTTATGTTCAATACTTTACTCGTCCTCTCTACCTTGTTACAAATACAATAGTTCACTTTCTATAACGGCAGTCGTATTTTCTATTCTTTTTAATACGAGTATATTTACTTGTTTGTTTCAGTTGTACCAGTCACCGCTGCGTTGCCGTGAAATAAATATCATATTATAATTTAAAGTACCCGGAAGACAGAATTCGCGATTCCTCTTAAAATTCTCAAAGGCCACGATAATGTAACCGTTTTTACTTGTGCAACTTCATATTTCCGAGATTTCCTTTACCACGCAGTAAAGTAAAACTGTCAGGTCGTGATAATGCAGGTATGCTCCTTACACAAAGGGCTCTTTGTTAACGGAAGAGCTCGAGCAACCGTGATTTGACTGCTGTGCATAGCAGCCATAATAAAGTGTCAAATTAAATTTTGCATGTAACAGTAATTAGAAGGCATGCATGCCTACCTATGAAGAATACACAGGTAGGTTAGGTACACACCTTCGCATCTCTGACAATATAAATTATCTATATGAGTATAAAAACATAGTGAATTCAGATTTATATTTTTACAACATATTATATAAAACTAATTATTATTTAATCAATAATATTAAATCGATGTATTAAATCAAAAATATGAAGGGTGAACCATTTAAAATTTGAAATTTGAATCGGCTATAAAAAAATACTGGTTATTTTTTTCAAAAATCTTGTTTTGTTGGCAAGGTTGAACCTTGATATTTAGGAATGAAGAGTTAAAAGCCTTGTTCATTTCATCCTTCCTAAATTTATTTCAGGAAATTAAATTATTGCACTGTTGCACTAAATAAAAGAATATATGAAATAAAAAGAGGGTGGGCTCTGTCGGGGCGCACGGCCGTTAGTCTAAGAGTCGCTAAAATCACTTTTAACACGCACATCATACACTATTTTTCTACAACCACTATTACATTGGCCCGGTGGCATATCGGTTAGGTCGCCTGATCTTACATTGTAAGGTTTCCGGTTCGATTCCCGGCTGGGTCACCATTTTCCGTTGGGATAAAATGAACGGAATTGCAATTTAAATTCTGTCGATCGAATGCAATAACAGTACACACACTTACACACATGTTATACGCGCAACTACATGTAAACACTTCATATTAGGGTTGGTTGAAAGAAATTGTCGTATGACGATAAACCTTCCCATTGTGAAATTTCGAAATAAAGGATATAAACATTGAAATACAGCAGAATACTGTTTCGAAGCGTTTGTCTGCTGCACGCCAATGATCCTGTGCCGTATTCATTCGTCAGAATTCTACGTCCATCGTCTTGGAGACGACTTCGGCAGAGAATTCGATGGTGTCTGCTCGCTGTCATGCACGCGCGCACCGCCGTTCACCTTTCTCGCCGCGTCAACTTTTCAACACTTTCGAAACCGTCTCGCTCGTTCGGTGTCGGACATTAAGTACCAGTGGTGACCCATATATCCTCATCCCAATGAAATACGAAATCTGTATTTGCACATACCTCTTGCGCGGGCTGCGGCTGACATTTTTAAATTTATAATATTTTACTAAGAAATATTATCCCAAATACACTTATTAAAACTTAAGTAGATCGACTTTGACAGATGATACACAGACACTTAAACAACAGCGCTATCACGTCTGGGTCGTGAGATACACCCAACGGAAAGAACCGAGAGCGCCGCTTTTGATCAATTATCGCGCGCCCGCGATGCAAATTATTTGGATATTGGTGAGTTGACTATTTAAGCTAAGAAACGAAGACGCGCCTAATTGTGTCTCTGAGGGTAATAGTTAGGAGCAATTCCGGCTAGCTAGACGATGTATACGTTTTTGTTATCATCCAAATATCTCTCTTGATACCCCTCTTATTTTTGTCTGATTTTAAAGACATTTCGATCAAAAAAAAATATTTTAAAAACCGATTATGCCACAAAAATTAACTGGGTTATGATATACCTTCCTACCTACTATTTGTGTCAAGAAACAAGAAGATTGTCGCAACCGGCACTATATGGTAACTGGGACGACTTGTGTATCTATGATATAGCGTAATAAGCACCTGCCCAACGTTTGATGTATTAGTTAAGGAGCCAGCGACAAAAAAAAGTTCTAAGGTTTAGTAAAAGCTGTAATGTTCAGATCAGACAGTATTTTGAAAATAAAATGCCGGGGTAAAAAAACTGATGAATTTTTAGTTTTTCCAAAACTCTTTGGGGTTTTAAAACTACTACTATTTAAAATTACACCTTTTCTAGTACGCCAGTGCCAGGTATCCTGGAATCTGGCCTGCTGACTCCTTCTATGGCCAAAACACTGTCTGATCTGAAAGTATCAGCTTTTGCAAAACTCTTGCACTCTTTGTCGCTGCCTCTTAGACTATACGTATGCAGCAAATATCAGCGGCCTTGTGAATTTATAATGAAAATGCAGTGTTTGAGCTATACAAATTACTGTTTTACCTTTGTTCTTGAACTGTTGACTATATTATTATACTATTTTCACTTAGTATTCAATTCATTGTGGATTCGTGCAATATTTAGAGAATCCACCTACTACTTTTTGAGTTTTGCGAGCACAAACACACGCAGACTGAATTTAATATAAAATGATATTAAGGTTATTAATACAATATAAAGGTAAAACTAAAATGTATATTTAACATGTTAATAATTAAATTCAGAGTAATGCTAGAAACGTCGGAAGAGTTTATTTATTAATCGTAGGTATTTATATTAAACATATTTTGTGCCTCTCCTAACTAGGCAGAGCCAGTTCTAAGGAGAACATCAATAAAACAATGTTTATTAAAATAATTTTATTCTAAAACAACATTTCTTAATTAAATTAGATTAAAAAATAAACTTTCAATAGACAATAATTTCACAACTACTAAATAAGAACTAAATAAAAATAGGTAATAGGTAATAATAAATAATAATAATAATTAGTGATAAAATGTATATAATAAACGCTTAAATAGAATAAATATAAATATGCGTACAGTTTAATATTTTATTACACAATATTTGTACCGTGTAGTTGATATATAAATAGGTGTACTGTGTATTTGATTTTAAATTTAAAAATATATTATCAAATAATAAATAAGACAAATATTCAAGAAACATATTGCAGATATTATAATTTACTCGATGTATTCAATTTATTAAGACTATAAGAATTTCTCAACTAAATATTTCTTTAGTTCTTTCCTAGAGTTGTCACAATGTTGAATATTTTAAAGTGTTATCTGTCAAACATTTTTAGAAATAGCATAGAATAACTTTATTGTGCTATAAACACATTACTTAATGGATATTACACTGGTTTAATAAAAAAAGACAATTTATGCACAAATAGCGGACTTATCGCTATAGCGATATCTTACAGTCAACCATTTCAAAACAATAATAATTAACATTTCAAAAAAATATTTCAAAACAAGGTTAACATAATACGCGCTGACATTCCGCTGACATTTTGTGTTGATATATGCGACCTACGAACGAATAGGAATTTATTCCTCGCATCATGTGAATCCATGTTAGCATGCGTTACATTTTTGCTTATATGAAACTCACCTAAACATTCATGAACATATTTACATGCCAAAAAGTGTGATGATACGCATAGTTTTGAATAGTATTACAACTAAGCGAATGCACATATAACCAACGTCTGTTATATGTTTACACGACTGCTTGACAAAAAAAGAGTTTAATGTGTTCAGGGTTCATTTTTCGTGTCTTGAATCCACCATAACTTCTAAACGCTTCAACCGATTTAGAAGAGTGTGGTATTGTTGGATTCGTTATGTCATCCCGAGTGTCATAAGGTACCTAAAGTGTCCAAATATTAAGTAATTAGTTGTCTAAACGTCCAAATGTCAAAAAATTTACATACAAATATGGTGTTTAAGTGTCAAATGAAAGGTCCGATTAAGTCCATTCCGAAAATATATAAGTATTCATATGGATTATTACATAAAGTAATAATATTTCATAAAAACCCGTGAAAGTAATTTTAAATACAATAATTTACTATCTGTAACGGCAGTCGTCTTTTTTTATATGTTTTTAATATATTTATTTGTTATATATTTTTTAAACCGGTAATGCTTTTTTGTAGATTTTAACCAAGTAATACCACATATAATTATTTTAGCCAATAGGAGGAATGTCACCAAGTTATAGTGATTTGAAGTTGTAGTAACTTTTCAGGGAAAAACCAAAAACATATGTCATAATAAATTTACAAGCTTAATTTTTCATAAATAATCTGTAATAATAAAATTAATAACAGATACAAATTATGACAGAAAATTCCTTGCTTTACTTAATTTCTAGTAATATATGCTGGGTTTCCCCTTGTAGTTAAAAACTTTGTTAATTACTAGATATTTTTAACAGTTCATTTACATAAAAACTCATGATTTTCTTCAAATATTGTATTATATTTCAAACAACAGTTTTTACTGGAGCCATTTTTAAAAAATAGTGAATAAAGTCAAATCGTCAAAAAAAGAGTTTCTAAAATATAGCTGACCTAGGTTTTCAACTGTTCTAAATCAGATTTAATAAAATAATAATACAAAATCATATTATTGCTTAAGATTTTAAATAACTTTTTATAGTGTAGGTATCTACATAATATATTATTAGATTCTCTAATATATTATTAGTTCTAGAGATATATAATTCCATAATATTATTGTAATTCTCTAATATATTATTAGTTCCAGAGATATGTAATTCCATAATATTATATTATTAGTTCCAGAGATAAAAATATATTATTAGTTCCATAATAATATATAATTCCATAATAATATATTATTAGTTCCAGAGATTAGAGCGTTTAAATAAACTAACTCTTCATCATTATTATTAGTTATTATTATAATACAGATATTATACAATACCATATTAGTTGATTATATTTAGATTTACAGCATTTTTATACCTCCGGAAAAGTGTTGTATCTATGGGGTATGAAATATAAAATATTTTTGTTTAAATATTGATACCTATTTGGTATTGAAAACTTTACGGCGCTACGTTCCGACAACTTTCTGTTTGTTATTTTTTGTAAAAGATTAGTTTTTTAAAATAACATAGTTAAGTTAGTTATAAGTACAGCTGATTTTTATCCGGGATCTTATACTAACAAAAAAAGCTCTTTTATGGGTATCTAGTAGTATCAAAAATGTTTTGAGGTAATTATCCTTAGCACTGTTTGAAAGCTTTTGTAATTGGTCTAAACGCGTTATAGCAGCGCTGCAATTACCGATGATAAAGCAAAAGTATACAGTTTTGTCTATAACTCCTCTAATATATTTTAAAAAGTAAATCAGTTGTCTGACTCAGTTATCTGTTATCAATAAGTTCAAAGCATCATATTGATAGAATCGCCGAGACTTTTTACCAATTTAATGAAATCCACGGCTACAGTTATTTGAGTCTTTATTATGACATTGTATCTTGTTAAGCATACTATTTGACCGCTGTAATAATTTAATATATTTTTTAAACGTTTACTGAACATACGAGTAGAATGCGGTTTAGCTATCAGCATTTAAACCATAATCAGCTTTATAAAAAAATCAAGGGTATATAACATACCTTGGAAGAGTTTTATGTTTTTTGAGCCTCCATGATTATATTTGCGAAAACTCCTTACCTACTTTGGCCTTCTTTTAGATTTCACTTCCACTCTGTATTTTCTTTCTTTTTGTGAATATACTAGGTTTCACGTCATAACGACTTTATGCTAATGACAGAGCCACTCTTAGTCAGTTTCCTCATTTTGTTTTCAATTTAAACGTATTTTATAGTAAAAATGTCAGAAACTCCATAGAGCCCAAAGTTGTCTTATTTAGGATCTGTGGTAGAGTTAGCCCGATCGGCTTTGGACCGTTAATGGCATTGGTGATCGTGATATCAATAGTAATGGCAGGGACTGTACCGTAAACCGTTTTGTCGCGGATACTAATAGTGGGAGCTGCTGCCGAGCGCCGCGCGCACAGTGGAGCGAGTTGAGTACGGTTCATCAGGTCTTGGAGTGGCGATAGCGCGCTGCCACTTGAATTCTTCGTTCCGCTTCAACGAGCATCTCTGACAAGCATTCTTGTTATGTGGCTGACTGTACGGCGGCGGACACCTCTGCGAATGAAGAGATAGATAGTTCCAACCCCCTCTAACCCTCTCCATTCGCCCCCACCCTTCTCGCTCTATGAACCTTCAACCTACTGTAAACATCCATCGTCCTTCCCGCTTCGTCAAACTCTGTTAATGAGCATGGCGCACAGTGGTTTGCTAACATAAGGAGATAGACTTATGTATTTTGTTCGTCAATATTGCCTGAAAATCGCCTCATTGCCTTCCTTGGCCCGCAATACCTATAATGAACTGATGTAACCGTTTAAACTTTTGCATAAGATATTGTCGCAAAATCTGATAAAGGTGTTACATTATTAATTTTCGCACGGCATATGGACGAAACGGTTGGGAAGGTGCAGCAACATATATTTATTTAGTATAATTGGTACGCAAACAATACTCTAATCATACATTGGTTATCGCTAATATTTTTACATTATTACTAATTAGAGTATAATAGTTATATTAACTTATTTGCATCCTCCCATCGAGGCCCAAAAGGCTTTGCTGAAAGTAATTAACAAAAGACCAATAAGATACTCTGACATATTATTCTATGAATTCCATGTACTAGACGTCAGGCAAATCTATATTAAAACTACGGTGCTTTACTACCATCAGCACGAAGAGCTTCACGAGTACCACACACATACCATACTCGAAACGAAAAACACAGTGTGCCTAAAATGAAGACCAAGTTCCCCTAGAGGTATTTCTTTTATCTAGTATGATAAAAATATATGATAAATCTATATATATGAAACAAAGTCGGGTTTGTTCGAACACTTATAACTCGAGAACGGCAGGACCGATTTTCATGGTTTTTGATTTGTTGTATTTGTTTCCGTCCCGAATAGCAGAATAACTATTAAAAACATTGGAAAATTAACGAAAATTTAAAATAAAAGAAAAAACATTTTCCCATACAAAATGTTCATGGGTTTCGTAACTGTCAAACATTTAATGTTCATCCCGTCGATACGGTAAACTCTTCCCTCAAATTAAAGAAAGTATTTAAATAACGGTTTCGAATCAACAAGATATATCCATAATATTCGGACCACAATTATTACATAGTTGAATTCAATCATGTCATGCTGACACGCAATTGATATACTTAATTTTTGTACTTTTATATTTCATTTTGTGTTATTATCTTAATAAAGTAGGGAACTTAATATTTATGTTATATTCATTGTATTACTTCCATAAAATCATAAATTAAGTTCAGCTAATCTGTAGTTACGACATTCATTGACCGTTAGGCGGTACGAACTTCGCCGGGACAGCTAGTATATAATAAAAATATAGATGTATAATAAAAATAAAGAATATTATGCATAAAAACTTTCAGGAAAAACTCCAAATAAAATAAAAACTAGCAGTAAGCAATAAGATAAGCAAAAATTCACTGAAAAATGTTAATTTATATACCAAGATAAAAAAATATGTTTTTATTTTTTCATTATTAGTTATTTAAGTTATATAAGTAATTTATAATATTTTCTCTCCTATATGAGGTTTTTAAAAAATAAAATATCACATTTTAAATTTATTACCTACCCAGTATTGAAATCCCTGCAGAAATTGGTCTGCGGGCACTTGCCTTGTGTTTCTCTTTCTTACATAAAAGCTGCCATTAAAATGAAAGGGCTGATAAATTTGGGCTCACGCCATTATGGCAATCATTTAATCGTAAACAGCAAAAGGGAAAACTCCCCGCCTTATTCAAAGGGGGAAATTCGCGGTTACAAAAAGGTAAAAGGTGCGCGCGGTAGAACCCGACGGCTGCGGATCAACATTTTTAAATTATTGTGGGTTTTCGTTTAGCAGGCTGAAAATTACCCCGATGGGAAATGGTTATATTCGTACGGTCTTATTCAGAATTGGACCTAAGCAATCGCTTCTAAACCTCTACTAAGAAATCACGAAAAAAACCCTTAAGGCGGCATAAGACCTCAGAAAAATATCCGAAATGGGCGGACACGCGAAAATATTGGCGGGGTCATTTTTGTAGGGTTTGACCAATAAAAATCCAGTGTGGACGAAGCGCCAAGCGCAGATTCCACGTCTGCTTGCACCGGCGTTCTATCGCAGCGCTAGCACAGAATAACTATATTTACGCAGTAGTGTGGTATAAGGGTGTTAATGGCAAAACATTTTTAGCGTAACTCTCAGAGCGCTCTCACGTTTTAAATAATTGTAATTAATTTAGAGCCTAAATAAAAAATGTGGCTAAGTGCGGCCCTAGAGAATTAACCAGTCAATATAATGAAATTATAATAAAACACACCCACCGCTTACAATGTAATCGCACCTGAAAGTTTTCGAAGTCGGTTTAAAGCCTTAATCTACAAGGCAATGAGCAACTTTTTTGAGTCCAAATTTTAAATTGGTTCCTTATCGAGGGATTCACTTAGAAACTTTTTTAAATTAATGTTTATATTTAAAAAAAAACTTATAACACTAAAATTCTTTAGATATGGTCGTTCCCAGGTATCATATCGCCTTAATATTCCCAATCCTCGTACAATTCATTTATTATAATTTTTAAGGAGTTTTTACCTATGGTATTTTCCTATGGTCACAGATTGTCGACAATTCTCTTAAACCCCAAAATAGGATTTATGCTTTGTTGTTAGAGGAAAATAAAGTTTGATTTATCTTGATGTCATATCATGAAATTAAGATAAATTATACAAATATAATGAACTTTGATTTCATATCATGAACTTGATTTTCTATAATGAACTGGGTTTCACATCTTGATTTCATACCACGAACTATTATGTTACATACCATTTCATATTTGAAAGGTAAAATATAGATAACAGGTTCTTTGCGAAAGTTACAATATTCAGACGGAAATATTAGAAATTCTAAAATTTAGCTTTCAGATACTGTTTAGACTAAAACTGTCGTTGTTGTATTTATTAATCAAGGAATTCATAGTGACTGGACTTTTCTATGATATTTTCGGCAGTGGAGTGAGAATTTAGATGATAAAATGATGATCCATTGGACGTATACTTATTTTGATGTTACGTTTTGCTACAGCTTTTTTAAAAGACTTGCCCTCAAAAACCTACTTATATCCACCATATTATTTTTAATGTTTTCGTTATTCTCTTAAATAAAATATAACCATAAATGCAGACCACGTAACGGTTTTTCTAAAAAGCAAGAAATATAATCGAAGAAAAAACAGTTTTCTTCGGTGGTTCGTCATTTTAACTGCTCCAATAAGTAAATATATTAAATAGAATTATTAACAAGATTGCCGTTACAGAAATTGAACTATTGTATATATAATTATTGTAATTAGGTACAGTTTTTTAATCAAATATTTGTGTTTTATGTATTTATTCATATAGATACAACTATATTTCGAAAATGTTCTTTATCAGACCTTTCATTTGACAGTAAACACGATATATTTATGGCAATATATTGACATTTAGACATTTGGACATTTAGACAACTACTTACTTGATATTTGGACAGACAAGATACCATATGATACTCGGGATGACAAAGCGATTCCAACAATATCATACACTTCTAAATCGGTTCAAGTGTTCAGAAGTTATGGTGTAATAAAGAAACGGAAAACATAAATCGATGAACCCTGAACACATTATACTCCTTTTTATGTTGGGCAGTCTATTAAAAAGTGTTAATAACAACAAATTCTGAATTATAGGTTTTTCTTCCGGCAGACAAAAGTTATATCAGGAGTATTGGTTTTTCGCAAGGAAGCGACCCTGTGTTCATTCATGATTATCTATTTATAATTAGCAAACAAATTTCGTGTCGTACATTTTCAAACATAATTTCGTGCGCGAATGCTTGAAAGAGATAAATATATTACTTTATGAGCTGCGTCCAGATAACCAAAATTACCAATTGACAGTCTCAGTGTTTAGGCTATACGCACACGAAATTATTTGCCGACACAAATTTATCAGCAGGCAACGTTCTGAAAATGAAAATAAACTCCATGTTCTCTTTCTAATGCCGTATATCTCTGAGGTATGTAGGTACGTGATAAGAGAAAAATATACATAGAGTACGTGAGCGAGAAAAATATACATAGAAAATATGTCGCCGCGCCTATTCGTTGCTGGCTTTTATGTTTATAAATTTACGACTAATGAATTAAGCGATTAAAACGTATGATGCATTTGATAACGACAAATCAAAAATAGTAACTGGCAACGGACATTGGCGGAACTACCTGTCACAGCTAGCAGCGCCGCGAAGAAGTCACGCAGCCACACATTGTCGGGCGCCGCGCGCCGCGGTTACACGGTTGTCTGATCGGTGATCGAGCACCCGACAAGCGACTTACACGATTATTTTTAATTGCGTCAGGGCTAACGGGTCCCGAAAAATCATATACCTCGGCACAGGTGCGATTATAGAATTATTTTTTGGTGATTGGTTCTACCGTCTTTTCTGGAACAAAAGAGTTGTTTATCCCGTCTTGGAACGGCCAATAAACTATTATTTAACCATAGATCAATACTCCAGGTTTATTCACATCAATCAGTCAGATATGACTGATTAATCTGGTGTATTTTTTAGAACACGATACAAGTATATATGCTATTATTTAAACCTGAATCAAAATGGCGGGTTTTCAGTAGTAACTATTCTCATGCTTCGATATCCCATCCAATTTACAAAGTGACTCGGCTTCCATCAAGGGGGCTGAATCGCCTAATAGCTATACCTGAAAGCGAATTGTGTTGCCGGAGTAAATGCATTTCATGGCGCTACGGCTAAAAGCCACATAGTTGTGCCCATTTACAAGCAATGTGCATATAGGTTGACGTTAGATAGTCTGTAAAACAATGTTATATGCTTTGGTGTCCCCAACAAAATTGACAACGGAAATGGAGCAAAAACACTTGCTAACACACACAAAATGCCACGAATTTGTATTTTTATCCTGTTAACCCATTATTTTTAAGCCCTGTTACGTATGTTACGTAACATATGTTACGTACGTTTACTGTTTTTGAACAAACAAAACAACCAAAATATATAAACAAAAAAAAACTTGGGAAATCGACAGAGAAACGTTAAAACGGCAGCGAATATCATTCATTCGTCTTTTTTTGACAGTTAAATATCTCTAAGAACGATGACATCGGCCCATTTCGGCCAGCGCTGCGATCGACTTAGCATCACTCCAATCCCTGATCAATAAATGTCTGGATCTAAATATCGATATTTACTATAATCAATGATCAATTGATAAAATTCTGAGTAACATAGCACAGAACAGTCATAGGTAATCATTGGATAATTTATAATCAGAGCTCTATATTATGTTTGTTTGAAAATCTTTATTGCACACAAAATAGAGTAGGTACAACCAGGTGCGCCTATTGCCAAGTGGAAATATCTTACCACCATAGCGCCAGGCCTATAGTTACTTAACGTTTATGTTGACAAATTTATATATAACAAACGTAATTGTAGGTAGTGGTCATAGTAAATGAGTACAATTATATAATAAACGTAATAAAGAAAAAAAACAGAATGATTAAATTTTACTGAATTGGTCCTTTTGTAAGTAAATAAAAAAAATAAAACCGTTTGTTTAATCAAAGATAATTGATAGTATTAATGAAAAGAAACGCATAATCTTGTAGTTATAATGAAGAATCGAGAAAATGAAAAGAAAGAAAATAATTATACGTTACTTAGTGTACATTATCAGAAGGAAAAGAGAGAAGCTATAAAATATAAATGTAAAACAATCATAAAACTATGATTACCAAAACTATTATTATAAACATGTCCTATGGTAATAATAAATAAATATTACCAAGTAGTTTATAGGATTAATATGTTACCAAACAAAATAGTTTATCACACCGTAAACGATTCAGCACAGCTGTAGAACTCATTGTCTATTGAAAGCTTTGGCTTGCCTTACCAATGTCTTAGAAATGACTTATCAATGTAAAGACTTAATACCATCATACTCGCAATTACCTTACAGACGCCATTATAGACGTCTCTGAATAGAGTTTTTACAATAATGGGCTGACTAAATTTAGTAAGCCGCTCTTAATAAGACGGTTGAGCAGGAATCATCCTGAGCCGCCCTTGAATTTCAATAACCAATAGAGAGATTTCACTACAATATTCGTATGAGTTTAAAACAATGTATAGAATGTGGTCTAAGGTAAGTTAAGTTAGTAGACATAATATGTCTGTATGTATACCGTGGTCGAAAATAACATTGACAAATTATAAATAGGATAGAAAACGAATTTACCGCGTGAAATTTGTAGCACCCGACGTTTCTAGGAAAGAGCTGTCAATCCGTTGTTTTGCGGGTAGGCCGCATACTGCTGCCGCCACTGCGTAGGTTATAACGATGGTGTGGGGTCGGGCTCGGAGCACGCGAACTTTGAAAATCCGTCTTGCACACAACACTTACTGTATCCTGTCTTACGTCCTTGCGTTCGGCGTTCGGCGGCGGGAACATTTTAAGAAGAGGGTTCCACGTAGAAGAGAGTTTGTAACCGTCGTCTCTATTGAAGTTCGGGGTTCTTCTTATTTCAATGGTTTCCCGGATCATGCGAGGAAAGTAGAATTGTTCCTTGGATAGCACAATTGGATTTTGAAACTGCATCCAGTGGTTACTTCCGCTATCCAATATATGTTCGCAGATCGCCGATTTTTCTCGCTGAACGTCTTTAACAGCTTTGATGTGTTCTGTCAGTCGCGTGGCTATGGGCCGTTTCGTTTGCCCAACGTAGGCTAAACCGCAACTGCATTCGACTTTATACACACCCGGGGTTTGCAGTGGTATTACATCCTTTACAGGCCTCAAATTTTATATTATAAGTCTTCGATTTTATATTATAACATTGACAACATTAAAAGGAAACATTTTTGAAACGGAATTTATTATTTTCAAAGTAAACTAGTTTACTAAAAAACTATTATCGCTGTGGGTTTGCAACGCGGAGCACTAAAAGTTTTAGATTAAGCTGAAAAGGGGCAGTGTGAGATGGTTCACATTCTGGGGTCAGTTATTTTATTCAACTATTAAACGATACAACTAGTTTGGTCACACCGGGGACCGTCCCAGGAGAGAAAGAAACAGGACTGCTAGGACGTCTAGGAATTGACACAATATCCAAAACATATTGGATAGCAATACACATGGAATTCAACACTAACAAGTGCTCTGTTTTAACCATCACTAAGAAGAAAACACCTTGCTTTTTCCCATACACAATAAACGGGTCAATTTTAAAAAGGTCAACCGAGGTGAGGGACCTGGGAATTACATTTGATACACAGTTGAACTTCCATGCACACATTACAAATATTTGCAATCGTGCTAGCAAAATGGTCGGTTTTGTTATTCGCATATGCAAACAGTTTAATAATATTCATGTTATGTTTCTACTATATAATTGTTTAGTCCGTAGCATACTTGAATATAACTCGGTCATCTGGTGTACAAGTGAAAACAAATACATTCAGATGGTAGAGCGTATTCAAAGAAAATTTTTAAGATATATTTATTACAGAAAATACAATATTTATCCATACTTATTTCCGTCAGATTTTGTGCTAGGAATGGTAGGATACAACAGTCTTGAAACTCGTCGATATATTTCACTAATTATATTTGAATATAAACTTATTCAAGGAACGATTTATTTGCCAGAGATACTATGTAAGTTTGAATTGTACGTACCGGTAAATTACACAGCGAGGAGATCGCATCTATTGTTTAATGTGCCGTACCACCGTACAAATATTTTTGTAGACAGGCCAGTGGGAAGGGTTATAGCTCTTCTTAATTCCTTACCCACTGAAATAGATATCTTTTGTACATCCCTTAGGCAGCTAAAAAGGCATCTCCCTGCTATCTCATGTTTATCATAATCTGTCTTTTATTTAGTTTTATATTTTTATGTTTTTTTTCTTGTTCAATGTTAGCATTAATTTAGTTATGTAGTCATTTATTTTTAGACTTACACTCCAGCTTTAATATTCAAGGGCGAATTGGATTCATCTGTAATGCCCTTGAATACTATTTGAAACTAATAAATAAATACACAGACCAAGATGTGAAAACTGGCTAGAGATCTGCGAATAAATCTGACCTTAATTTGATATCATACAAACTGAGAAATGCGGAACTCCTTGAGGACCTAGATAAAAAAAAATACTCGAAAGACGTCGTTTTCTTAAACGACGCGAGTCCGGTGAAAATTCCAAAAATATCGTATTTTAATAAAAATCCCATTTTAATAAAAATGATAAAAGCTTGTAATCGTTCAAATCTGCTGGAGTTGTTCCTCATGAGGCATTTGCGCTACAGCCCTAATACCCCTTGTGTTTGTTGAAACGAGTGTCAAAGTAAATAAACCAAGAGGTATACCGACAATATTTTCGAAGCTGTGGTGGTTGCTTGGAGCCAAAAGCATTTCGGCAACCAGCTATGGACGTTTTAAGAGCCCTATCACATATTTTTTCCAGAAAGGCAAGAAAAGTGGATTTTTGGCGTTCTAATTCCAAGAAATGAAGAGATTTCTACAAACTTTAATTACTGAATTACCTGGACCATTTCTTGATGTTGACCATAGCGGCCTTTAATTTTAGATATAACGAATATTATTTACTTATTCAGCCCATTTTCCGAAAGTCGTTATTCGTAAAACGCTCGGAAGGCAAACTTTGAGCTCCTTAATACAGTAATATCACTACAACGAAAACCGTATACTATTTTTTTTTATGTCCGTCATGTATTCTTGTTGACCATAGCGGCCTTATTTTTTCGTTTTTTGACCACATATCCAAGGTATACATTACTTACAATTACACAAAATTTAAAAAAAAACTTCCTGTATCATTCTAATTTTCTCAGAAATAAAATAAGATTCTTATATAATACTTATACTATATTAAAGTTCACTCTTTTAGCAATACGACATAATATAAATTATTGTCATTAGAAAGGAGAAAACACTGCAAAAAACAATTAGAAATTGTGTATATATTTGCTTGCGCAAGAGAAGAGCGCTCAGTGCCGCGGTTTTCTCCCAGGGTTGAATAGTTATTTATTTATTTTTTTATTTATTTATCCTATCTTTTATAGTTACATCCAAAAAAAAAATGCGTTCATTTTTTAAACTCATTTTAAAAGAATACCTACGCTATTTTGTAATAGGCCTCTTAACAAGACTCTGCTCTGACTCACCGAGTCTAAGGTATTTAACACTGGTGCAAAGACAATTTTCCTGGTTTCATCAGCTGTCAAGAAATGTCACCCTATTCACCCGACCTGAATCCTATGGACTACTGTGTATAGTCAATTTTAGAACGGCACGGATGTTTAAAAGAGTTTAAGCGAATATGTTTAAGTTGGCACTTACCCGGGAGTGGGATAAAAATAACCGTGGAGGAAGTGTGGATTAATGTTACGAATTTCATTAAACGTGTGCCACTATGCATTAAAGCCGAAGAAGGATATTTTGAGGACTGATCAACTTTCCTGCACAGAAAGAATTCCATTTTTATTATTTATATTACATTGTAAGCTATTATTTTTCTTCCTAGACCCTGTCCCATTTACTTGGGGTCGGCCTTCATTGTCCTTCTCCTCCACTGAGCACGATCTTGTACTGTGTCGACGCTAGTTGAGCTTCTCTCGGGTCTTTTTCAACCTTCGGGTCGTCAACCAGGTAGCGGATGGGATGGTCTTCCAAGAGCACGTTTCGTCGTTGGCAGGTACAGGGCAAGCTTCACCATGTGATCATATGGGCGTCGCTGGACGTGACCGTACCACCGTCAGCGTCTTTATTTGACTTTATCAATTATCGAAGGGACTTTAAATCTTCCCCTTAAGTAAACATTTCGGATTTTGTCTAATAGTGTGACACCAGCGTAGCATGCGCGTAACATGACCAGCGTAGCATGCGCATTTCTGTTCTGTAGTTTATTGAGTGAGATGTTGTTTGTCAGTCGCCCAATTTTCCGATCCATACAAGACAGCAGGTCTTAATGGATGTCTTGTACATTTGCCCTTTGATCGCGGGGCTTGAAGGGTTAAGGGGCATTTTTTTGTCACACATAACGTCTGTTAGTTGTCTCCACTTTATCCATCCTATTGTAGATCTATGAGTAACATCGTTGTCAATTTTGAAATCATTGCTTAGTATTGAGCCTAGATATTTAAATTAAAGGCGTAATTCCTAATAAGATCTTGATGTTATTAGGGTTAGTGTTGTCATCAAAAATGCAGGACATGTGTTCTGTCTTCTTTCTACTAATCCATTTGTTATCCATCTTTCTACTAAGGCCATTTGGGTCCTGATAACATTCCACCTTTCCTAGTTAAACACTGCGCGATGGCCCTACAAGGACCTTTATCACATATTTTCAATATTAGCCTACAATCACATTGCTTTCCGCTCAAATGGCAGGTTACTCGTATTACACCCGTTCATAAAAGTGGTCCTAAGAACGTAATCGAGAACTACCGGCCCGTCAGCGTTGTGTGTACATTTGCAAAATTATTCGAGTCTATTTTACACGAACGTATTTACTTATTTGCAGACACTTGGCTGTCGGAAAGCCAGCATGGATTCAGAAAGAAAAGGTCAACATGCACCAATTTATTGTCATTGACAGAGTATGCCACTACCGCCCTGGACCGGGGCCTCCAAGTAGATGTTATATACTTGGACATGGCCAAGGCATTTGACAGGGTTAACAGAGACATCCTCTTACAGAAGCTTTTTGACTTCGGTTTCTCTTTACATCTTGTGAAGTTTTTCGCAAGCTACTTCAGAAACAGGAGTCAGTTAGTCAGCTTTGGTTCCTCCGAGTCAGCCCTCTTTAAGGTTCATTCGGGGGTGCCACAAGGTGCGAATCTCTCTACGATTTTGTTCCTCATTTTCATTAATGATTTACCTAAATTTGTAAAATATAGTCATTGCTCACTATTTGCTGATGACGTGAAAATTTTTCATCAAATAACAGATGCTCGAGAAGCGGAAATATTACAGCAAGATATAAATGCACTTTCAAGATGGGGCTCTGTCAATGACATGGAATTCAACACTAACAAGTGCTCTGTTTTAACCATCACTAAGAAGAAAACACCTTGCTTTTTCCCATACACAATAAACGGGTCAATTTTAAAAAGGTCAACCGAGGTGAGGGACCTGGGAATTACATTTGATACGCAGTTGAACTTCCGTGCACACATTACAAATATTTGCAATCGTGCTAGCAAAATGGTCGGTTTTGTTATTCGCATATGCAAACAGTTTAATAATACTCATGTAATGTTTCTACTATATAATTGTTTAGTCCGTAGCATACTTGAATATAACTCAGTCATCTGGTGTACAAGTGAAAACAAATACATTCAGATGGTAGAGCGTATTCAAAGAAAATTTTTAAGATATATTTATTACAGAAAATACAATATTTATCCATACTTATTTCCGTCCGATTTTGTGCTAGGAATGGTAGGATACAACAGTCTTGAAACTCGTCGATATATTTCACTAATTATATTTGCATATAAACTAATTCAAGGAACGATTTATTTGCCAGAGATACTATGTAAGTTTGAATTGCACGTACCGGTAAATTACACAGCGAGGAGATCGCATCTATTGTTTAATGTGCCGTACCACCGTACAAATATTTTTGTAGACAGGCCAGTGGGAAGGGTTATAGCTCTTCTTAATTCCTTACCCACCGAAATAGATATCTTTTGTACATCACTTTGGCAGCTAAAAAGGCAACTCCCTGCTATCTCATGTTTATCATAATCTGTCTTTTATTTAGTTTTATATTTTTATGTTTTTTTCTTGTTCAATGTTAGCATTAATTTATTTAGGTATGTAAGTCATTTGTTTTTAGACTTACACTCTAGATTTAATATTCAAGGGCGAATTGGATTCATCTGTAATGCCCTTGAATACTATTTAAAACTAATAAATAAATAAATAATAAATTTGTTAGCTTCATCATTTGTTAGCAATAAAATTGTAAGCTATTACATTTTAAGCTATATCCCTATTTATTTAAATTATTCACAAAAAAATGTTTACGTTAGTTTGGGCCTGGTAACAAGAAATACCAAATCCGCTAATTTTCGAGAAATTTAAACCTTTAATTAATTTTATTATATACTATGCCTGCCACGCCGCTCCATAGTAATTATTTATTTTTGATGAATGACTAAACTTTTTCTCTAATTCATCTATCTCCCAATGATGGAATGCCTCTTAATTGGTATCAATTATTACGTGTTAATAGCGTAAATTATCACTCCGATAAATAGCGAGAAAGAAGAGATGCTCGATTCGGGTGAAAGTGTGGTGATACGGAAGCTGGCGTTTCGATCACAACTAATGGGCATCGCTTCTTATGCAATTGTCAAAATCCAAATGGATGAAATGCGCAAAATTTCAATTAGGCTATAAATAACAGAGGCTGTGGAGCGTGGATCAATTAAATTAATTACCTAGTTAAGAAATAACTTGACGATCTTATATGCATGCTCAAATTATATTAACCGGAGTGAATAAGACGAGATAATCAAGAGAAACAACAAGGAAAACAAGATAATATACATATTACTCACTAACATTGTAGATACAACAAAGACAGAGAGAGAATTACAGTCAGAAGATTCTGCGGTATGTTTACAAATTTACAGGGTGTTAAAAAAGTATTGTAACTGATAATTCACATGCATAAGAGGACCAAAAGAAATATATTTCACTTATTTTTTTTACATGCTTTTATTTATTTTGCAATGTTTGTTAGTATGTATGTTAGTTTGTTTAGGTCAAATCTTGTAAGCTGAATTAGAACCACTTCCTCTTATTATATGGTTCAAATTTTACATGTTGGTTCATTTCCGATGACAATGCATTTTTATGGTGAGAATGACCTGATTCTACACCCAGGATCGACTACCGACGAGGCTACTCTTCCACAGTCAACAGCAAAGACATACAATGTTGTATACGCATTCAATTATGATAGCCCGTTATAAGTTTCACCGCGATAAGGCTGCTGCACCCAGGGTTGGCTTCCAACGAGGGGACTCCTCAACGGTCACAGCACAAATACGAAATTCTGTATAGCATTCAATTATGATATCCCGTTCTAAGTTATACTATGACATGGCTGCTGCATCCAGGTTTGGCTCAGGACAGAGCATTTTAATAAAAGCTCGTTTTTAAAAATGTGTTTTTACTATTACCTTATTTTTAAATCAGATGATTTAAAAAAATAACAATAATAGCAATTAAACAAAACTCCTATTTTCAAGTTGTTTATTTTCGGATGTTACTACTTTCGATCATTAATCCCATGCATTGCTAAAGTTTAATTTTATGCATGTAGTAATCATCCTAAAATAAACTGGGCCAAATTAGGTGTTTTTTTGATTCTTTATTTTTAAAAAAAAAATACTATTGTAGAAAAACTAAATTGCTACAAATTTTTACTTCTCTTGACCACGTCGAGCGTCAGTTAAAATCTTACACAATTCTACTTTTACACTTTATATAGAGAAATCGACTACGATCCTTCCATCTATTATCATGTGCTTGCTAAAAATATTAGTATCGGTGATTTCGTAGCATTATTGATACACTAGTAGGTAATCGAGGATCCCACTCTTCTGTCAGCACCCTGTTCTAGACGGTGCTAAGAAACCAGCTATTACTTCACAGAAGGGTTTTTAGCGGAATCAAACCAACTATAGGGGCATCATAATGTCGCGGAGATCTTCTGCGCCATTATCTTTTTTCCCACAACTTTCCGAGTGCCCCCATGTACTTGCAGGTAGCAGCGGGGCTTTATCCCACTGAGCAGGTTGCTCCGTGCTTTATCCCAACGGCCTCTATCCGCCCACAATCAAAAGTGCGCGAAAGCGGGCGTCACTTTGATACTGAATAATAAAGGAAAATATTTATGCGATGATTGACGGTTGGCGTAGATTGCTATCGCGGCCGCCGAGCACTTTTCGCAGATCTAGAAATCGCGTCGCCCGCGCCTCCTACTTCGCTACCTCTGGCAGTGAAATGCAGTAGTCATTGCAGACCGGGAGCCCAATGCAGTTAACTCTTTTTCATCTGGCATACGAATTAAACTTAGGCTTTATTTTGGCAGACCGAGTGCGATTGGGGGCCCAGTTACAGCGTCAAATGTAATGAATCAAGTTTGTACGACGCACACTGGCAGCATTAGCATTTCTGACACATAAACATATTTTTGGGTTCGTCTTTATAAACAGCTGAGTCGTCAGAACCAAATATAATAAAACTAACGGCGCACACACTGCCTGACTCAAACGTGTAGACTGTCTGCGTCAAAACTTGGTCGGGAGATTTTTGAAGTTACTGCATAATCGTTTTCTTGCAATTCGTGTGAAAGCTGTGATAAAATCTGCTTACAAACTACTCGCACGTACGATAAAATAAGAATCTAAATCTAGACATATACATACAGGAGTCACCTCCCTGCTCCCTGTTTTCTGGCGAAGTGAGGTAGATAGGTATTAAGAGTTTGTTATGAGTCTAAAATTGGTTTATTTCGTGTGTCCGATGACGTAAATGGAACAACAGTGGGCGCCTCGCTATTAATAGTCGCTTTAAAATCTATCATTTTCGACCGTCCGCGTGGTCGCTCTGCGGCTTTTCCAGCACGTACTTGTGTGCCGCAAGTAAACGCTCTAATCGAGCCGCTTACCGTAATTTTATAAAGCTGTATAACGAAAACCTGTCGGCGCATAATAACCGCACGAAGGTAAATTTGAGATAATTCCCGAAGGGCAGTGTAGCCATATGGCAACATAAATGTGCCAAACTACTGCACGGTCAAATAAATACTGGGAATCGTTAACTTAAATACAAAACGTTGGCTTAAAAATGTATTTCGACACCTTTAAAATAAATCGCATTTGATGCGACTTACGCCGACGATAATCCAGTCGTCTCGCCACTTTTTCTTGGCAAGATCAAGTGAATCAAGTAAGTCATCACATTTTCCATGGTTTTATAGTCTCCGACGGCTTTAGCGATTTCACCCCATATCGCTTATATAAATCCAAAATCCAAAAGACACCTAACCGTCAGTGGTATTCCACTTGAGAGCTGGGAGAGAGCTGCTCGCAAACGCAGCGAGTGGCGCTGTACTGCTACCATAAAAGTAAAAGAGTTCGAGGTAGCCCCGCTTGAGAACCTCGACTCGAACCGCCAACAGCGCAAAACTCGCCTGAAGCCCACCTACACAATACTACACATACACGTACAACAACTGTGGTGAACTCTACTGTAGTGTAATCTGATATATAAAAACAAACTGGGCTTCACGAGTCACTTCCACGCGCATCTTAGAAGAAGTCCTGTCAACGGAAAGTCTTGTCGGATCACGATAAGAAGGACATCATTATCATCATCAAATATCGATACAAGGCCATCGAATAACGATCTCCATCCATAGCCATAGCGAAACTAAATGTCTGATGATGTAGACCTAAATATCTCCTTAACTGGTCATATCCACCATGTGGTTCTGCTCACTAACCACAATGACAGGTGGCTAATAAATTAATTAAATTATTCGTGACATATCTGGAACGTATTGTCGTCAATCCTTCGACTGTGCATTCCAATAACGTTGTACCTAAATTTTAATCAAGGATCGTCCTGCAGTTCTATCTCACTGTTTCGATTCAAATATACGAAAGTTTGAAGTGTAACTTCTGCTACAAGCCAACCGTTACTAACTACTAATATTCACGTGACCAGTTTGTCGGAATTCAATTCAATGTCGCGCACTGCGCCCCGTTGGAACTCTCGTGTAGCTTGTAAACCGGGTCAGCTGGCAATCAAAGTTGGCAACTCTGCATAGCGGTGCGGTCGCGCAGCTTCGCCCTGCCGTCATTATTGACTCCGCGTGGACGGTCGCCTAGTGATACTCTCACCGATACTACTCCCCAAGTTACCGTGCAAATTTGTATATGGGGAATGATACGTTTGAAATATCTAGGCGATAGCGTTGCGCCGTGTCGGGGACAAACTAATTGGAGAGAGAGAGAGAGAGTTACGTTCGCTAATGGCGGCTGGGATACGTGGTCCATGGTAATAATACTGTTGGGATAGAAGTTGAGCTTATTTTTATTTAGTAAAGTTATTTTGATTTTTCTGCGAACAATTGTGATATTATTGCATATTGTTTATATTAAGGCGGCGCCCTAACTAACCGGCGTAACATCGCCATTTTATCATTTTTCAAGGTGCGAATAGAAACCGAGGAAGGAGATAACGGAAAAGAAAAAAACGAATGATGACTTTAAAAACTCTAATTAAACAGCAAAAAATCTAGGAACACAATAAATAAACAAAGTTTACGCACGAAGTCGATGTTTTTTCTGTCATAAAAAATACGAAATTTTCACCTACATATATCTATTAGCTTATGATTGTCATTATTATTAAAATATTTTTTAATGTTTTTTTTTTTATTTCAGCATAAACTCTATACATTAAATATATAAGAATGAGAACAATATAACACATATTTTTTAACCGACTACAAAAAAAAGGAGGAGGCTATCGATATTTTAAAATGTTTGTTACTTCAGAACTCCGTCGTTATATGAACCGATTTGGAAAATTCTATTTTTATTTGAAAGGATATATGTACTTCCAGATTGGTCCCATTTTTATTAAAATCCTGTTCTGATGATGAGATACATGTGGAATTGAGGGAACTCCTCAAATATTATCATTTGAAGTTGAAAATTTACATGTTGGTTCAATTTCGATAACACTGCATTTTTTTATAGTAAGCATGACCTGATTTTACACCCTAGGTTGGCTCCCGACGAGGGAACACCTTAACGGTCAACAGCATAGACACGTTTTTTTTAATGCATTCAATTACAACAGCCTATTCTAGGTTACACAAAGACAGGACTGCGGCACTCAGGGTTGGCTTTCAACGAGGGAACTCCTCTACTGTCAACAGCACAGACACAAAATTTTGTATATGCATTTAATTACGAAAGCCCGTTCTAAGATTCACCAAGACAGGACTGCGGCACCCAGGGTTGGCTTCCAATGAGCGAACTCTTCAACGGGCAACAGCACAACATGAAATTTTGCATACATATTCAATTATGATAGCCCGTTATAAACTTCACCATAACAAGGCTGGCACCATAAATTTCACTTATATTTTTTTTTGAGCAGGTTTTTAAAAAATTAAAATTATGTGTTATTATTACAAACAATCCTATTTTCTGTGTCGAATGTGATCATGCATTAGATAGTTTGGAGTAATCGCCTCAATTTTCATACTTTTTACAGAGAATATTGAGTAATTCATTTATCGGCATGTGGCGTCATTGCCGATTATAATATTAAGAGTTTGATATTCTGCTCAACACAGACAAGACCGCCATAACAGACGCTCTGACGGCGTCGTGTGACCGGACGAGGGTTCTACAGAAAACATTGTTAGTGACGCTGAGCTGTAATATTACTTTTATTCTACCTGTCACAAACGGAACCCGTGAGCCTGCCTAGTACACATACATTTTATAGGCCGCGCCAAGTTTCTCGATCCGTCGCGCACATACTCAGTATTGCACATCATACGTATTGCTTATATTGAACACCAATGCACTGAAACCAAAAAGGGATAGGAATCCTTTAACCCTTAGAGAGCCAGTAATGGGAATGAAACCAACGATGGCATATTTTTAACCCTCGAGAATTTGTTTGTAGGGGGTGGTAGTGCACGCATACTAATAAACTACTAAGCAACCTACATAATGACTTACCCAGGCGAGCTAATTAAAATAATTAAAATAATATATAATATAAATCCTATAACGGAGAAATTAAAAACTCTATGATAAGTATAAATTAGCATGAATATGTAAAAGCATTAGCATAACGATAACAAGTAAAAATTTTATTAGGCTAAATAAGCATTAGCATAACTATGTAGAAACAGGTGCATATAATTAGGGTAAATCGAGCTAGTTAAGATAAGTTAGATTATGGTAGGGCATAAGTATGTAGGTATATATATCTAGTGGACCGACTATTAAAAGAACAAAATTTACTGATAAGAGTCATAAACAAAAAGCCTCCTTGGTACAGTTCAAATCAGCTCTTTGCGGAGTTTAGGGTTTTGGATATACGTCAGATATTGATTAAGCAGTGACTTGTAAGCTTTTATAAAACTAAAGAGTACATGGCAAGAAGTCAACAAATGTACTTGACGAGACATGCCGAAAAGGAAATTTTCACCATTTCGAAGGTAAAAAGCACATTTGCCCAAAGACAATATTTTTTTATCGCCCCGAAAGTTTACAACTCATTATTTGAAACCACGAAACAAGTGAAATATGATGTAACTTTCAAAAGTAAAGTGAAAACCTGGCTGCTAGACATTGGGCGCTCAAAAACTGAAGATCTAATTACTACATAGGATAAATATTAAAAATACATAATTTCTAAAATTTTGCAATATTACACATTATTTTCTCATACATATTATATAATATTACAATGTAGTGTTAATACTCTGCTTATATAATTCTATATATTATTACTTATTGTTCTACTTAAATTTATTGAATATAAAAAAAAAATTGGTTAGATTTAATTGCGTACATTTTTTCTACTATCTTTCTACTTTTTATTTTTAGTTTTAATTTGTGTCAAAACACATTTATTAGAATAAATCCTTCGTTAGATTTAAAAACTCACTGAAAATTGGAATCAAATGCCTCAGTTTGGGCGTCAACAAACAAATGTTAACTCCAGCCAGTTAAGCCAGATACAGACCTTCTAGGTCTAGTTGGTTGTGCGATTTCGCTTCATTTCGGATATGCTAGCACATTTATATGCACAGAGCTATGTTTTTTATCTATACTAATGTTTTTTTAACAATTCTGTATATATAATAATATGCATGTCCATGTCTTAATTCTGTACATTACTTTATAAAATTAAAAATAAATAAAATAAATAAAGAGTAAATCATTTCATTAGTGTAATCGTAAACAAAGTAAGTACACATATTTGGTGTAAACCAATATAATTAATATAGGTTAGGTTAGGTTAGGAGATAGGTATATTAATTTAGAGGAAATCATTTATTTACTGTACATACATATTTATTAGTGTATATCCAGCTAGTTATTATATGAAATATAAGTTAGTTTAGGTTAGGTTAGGAAGTCAATATAATTATAATAGGTAATCGATAATATAAGTCAGATCTGAACAAATTATTGTTAGTTTCCCCGTTTGAAAATGCACTAACCTTAGTGGGGAACTGTGATATGTAATTAGTATTTTTTTTATGAATAAAAACTACTGCCAAAACTACTACCATATGACGATGGCTTATTTATTGAAGGCGATTTATGCTGCAATAAATGCAATACATGTGTGTGATCTGAGCAAGTCTGCGAGTGACCGAGAAATTTGGCGCAACCCGTACCTTCGGCGTCGCCGTAAAATTGTAGAATACTACACGTGGGGCAGAGTATCGACGACGAGGTCAAAGGATTTTTCCCCCGAATAAGACAAAGGCTATACTGCTCAGCGATAGACTGAATCCCGTCGCAAAACTGCCGTCCGAATCAATGTGCTTCCTGTTCATTTCCTCGCGGCGCGCGTGCCTGAGAAGGTCGTGAATCTATTTCTAGCTCTCCGGCAAGTACGAGTAAGTCATGTCGAGTGGAGAATTCGCTTTCGCTGTCCGAACCATCAACTAAGCAACATAAAACAAAACGGGAATAGCCTAAATGTCTTTTTTAATTGTAACAACGATTTGAATACAGGCATCGATAGGGCTCACAAAGCAACTCCCAACCGATTCTGTACAATCGTTATGAAACAAGATTTAACAACATTCCATGATTTAACACCTAAACAAAACCAAATCAGCCCATAATTGACGGGTCTGATGTCTGTAATGAAACGAAATGAAAAAAAATACGTGTGGCACTCGGGGACTGCCGCGGTAAAGCTATTGCATAGCATTTTTAACAACTTATGCAATTATATTTATTTATTTATTTTATTTTTTCTGATATCAGATAACTGCGCTCTATCGGAAAACGTTGAAATTATTCCGAATCATTTGCGGCTGCGAAAGCAAATGATTCGGAATAATTTAAACGTCTTCTGATAGAGCGCCGCGCACGAATTTTTTATTCGATATATCAAAAAAATCGGATTATTCGAAAAAAATCGTAGATAAAAAGATAGATAATTAAATTATCTTTAAAATGGTGCAGGTTTCATAATAATACGCCAGATAGTATTTGCGTAGTAGTCGTTTTTGTGTTCGGTTAGACCTAATTTCACAAATTAATTACACTATGTAATATAAACAAAATGTAAAATATTCAAAGCTAAGAATATTAGGAAAATGTTCTTGTTTAACATATATTTTTTTCGAATCGTAAGCAGTACTCGTTTAGACGTAATTATCAGTTTAAAATCATTCATTTTCGTTAAGAAATTTCTTCATTCGGTCGCCGCGCTGGCCTAGGCCCGCGATAAAAGCTATGCAATAGCTTAAAAAAAATGCAAATTGAATTACGTTGAATTGGAAGTCCAACTGTTTTTGAATTTTGATATATTGAGAAAGGGATTTCTTTTAATCCTACTCTTATTATAAACGCGAAAGTTTTTAAGAATGTATGTATGGATGTTTGTTACTCTTTCATGCAAAAACTACTGAATGGATTTTGATAAAACTTTACAATAATATAGCTTACACATCAGAATAACACATAGGCTATAATTTATAACGATATATAGTTTTCTATCATCATTATCACAATTTTCCATCACCACGCGGGTGAAACCGCGGGGCTCAGCTAGTTCGAAATAAAAATACAGCCAATGATTTAGTAGGGTGGTTAAAAATAAAGTGGATTTAGTACAGACCGGAGGAAACACTTTATTATTTTACAAAAACTCTTATAAATGTCTTACAAATAGTGACTGCCATTACGAAATATCGTCAGGCCAGTGACGTCTTCCGCTGGACGCTTGCCCTTTAGCGGGCTTCACGTGAGCCGAGCCCATTGACCCGGCTTTCTGAGTGTGGCATCTTAGGGCTGCTCGTCCTGCTGCAGCTATCTCGTGGTATTCGCGCGCCACTCGTGACGCTTTATATAGCCTCGCGCCGGCCGCTGCCGCCACGCGCACTCGTTTGCCCTCGGTGCTCAAGTAATAAAACGGTTTAATATTCAATATTTGTGAATTATATATTTAATTTATTATACACATATATATTTTCGAAATGTACTCAATCAGACCTTTCATATGATACTAAACACGATGTATTTATTTTTTACACGACTGCCCAACAAAAAGGAGTGTAATGTGTTCAGGGTTCATCTATGTATGTTTTCCGTTTCTTTATTCCACTATAACCTAAACGCTCGAACCGATTTGAAAGTATGTGGTATTGTTATAACCGTTTTGTCATCCCGAATATCATGGGGTACCTTAACTGTCAAAATATCCATTAAATAGTTGTCTAAATGTCCAAATCTCCAAATGTCGATAAATTAACATAAATATATCGTGTTTAGTGTCAAATAGAAGGTCTGATTGAGTACATTCCGAAAATATATCTGTATCTATATGGATAAATACATAAACCGCAAATATTTTATAAAAAACGGTATCTTTTTATTATAAACACAGATGTTCACAAGGCAGTCGTGTTTTTTAATGTCTTTATTATATTACCTTGTCAATTTATTTGGCGTATGGAGTTTAGGTGAGCACTATGTGACCTGGATGACATAACGATTCTAACATTACCACCCATTTCTAAATCGGTTCAAGCATTTAGAAGTTATAATGGATAAAATAAAACGGACAGCATACATAGGGGGAAGTACCCTAACGCCGGAAGGTACCTAGCGTCGGACACTAATGTATCTCGACAAGTCGCGGCGCGATCGATACAAAGACGGGTGAAAATGCTGCGGGGAAGCGTACGCTTTTCTTTTACTACTTCTTTGTATCGATCGCGCCGCGACTTGTCGAGGTAGGTTCTAGGTGCCGTCCGGCGTTAGTAGACTTCCCCCAACATGAACAATGAAAACTAAGTTTTTTTTTGAAGTGGTGTAAAAAGAAAACCCTCACGCATATACCTATCACTTATTTATTCTTATTTTACCTAACAATAACATGAAAAGTTACTAGTAAGCCCGTTGTAAACATACCTGAAGTTTTGTATACGAATAATAATGGGGTCGTCCCGCTTGAAATGTGCTGTGTTTGATGTCCGTCCGATGATTAAATGTTGAAACGTTTAGAATAATATTGATCTATCAATCGCCTACGAAGGACATATTATATTGCCGTTCGCATAACTTGCTACAAATCGTTATTTGAAATCGCTCGCGTCGATATTATGTAGTAAGCGATTGGTTAATGTCCTACGTGGGACAATACGCGAGGCCTCCAATAGGATGATATTTTGAGACATTCGCTGATGGAAAACAGATAATTACTATAAAGTCAGACACATAAATGGAACAGGCGGCAGCCTAGTTAGGTATTGTCTTTTGTATATTGTAGCTACTGATAATTTGAAATCAATAAAGTAATTTGAAAAAAAATACATTATCAAGTATTATTTAGCTAGATCAAAGATATTTTCGCACGATTGTAAAATAGGCAATGCGAATAGTACTATTTTAGCCCAAATAAAACGCGATATTTTTACACGACTTCCCAATAAAAAAGGAGTATAATTTGTTCAGGGTTCCTCTGTGTATGTTTTCCGTTTCTTTATTCCACCATAACTTATAAACGATTGAACCCATTTAGAAGTGAGTAGTATTGTTGAAATCGTTATGTTATCCCGAGTGTCATAGGGTACCTTAACCTAAATAGTAAGCAAGTAGCTGTCTAAATTACCAAAAATCAATAAATTAACATAAATATATCGTGTTTTGTGTCGAATGAAAGATCTGGAGGAATACATTCCGGAAATATACATGTATCTATATGGATGTATACATACACCACAAATATTTAGTAAAAACCGCAATAAAAATAATTATAAATACACTAGTCCACTATCTGTTACGGCATTAGTGTATTTTATTCTTTTTTAATATTAATAACTCATTTACTCAAACTATTTATCAAATAAAAACACTCGCGTTATATTCGGGGTTTTACGCCATTTCGTTACGTTTAGGAGTGGATGACGGAGGAACTGCTCCAGGATGCTGTCCCCATACAGCAGTTAAACAGTCATTACTTGTACTTGTGACATTTCGAGGTCACGTGACACCTAAAGTGAAGATAAAAATTGAATATTTGAATAATGACATGGTTATAATTATAGGACGAATTATTTCACAGTTGCAAGTTTTAGAAGTACCTAGTTGTCATTCAAAGGAAATTAACAATAGGAAAACAATTGGCTCCCCGCTGGAAATCATCCACCGACTCAACAAGGAAAATAAAGAAACCATCAATTCCAATCTTAGGGAAATGGATCATGACCGCTTGGCAGAAGATTAGTAAGACGTTTGGAAAAGGTTTTAAGAAATGTTGCATGTCCTGCAATCTGGATGAAAGTGGGGATAAAATTTTATCGGACGGAAATTATGTATAAAGTAGTAGTAATCATTTAGGCGATACTGATGATTACAACTAGAGTTGTTAACTATAACGGGCAAACCCGTCACCTCAGGAAGTTTTAACGAAATGTATCGTTCTGTTTCCCGTGAGGTGAGCGCAGAAGACTTAGGACAAAACAGTCCACCGTCAAGCTCCACCACATGCCCGTCAGAGGCCATTGCCTTACGGCGAGGCACCGCGAAAGGCATCCAGCGGGCAGCCTCGACCCCTGACTACCAGTTTTAGCAGGATATCTCCGTCTTGAATTAACCTTCAGGATACCTTCGTCCTTCCGACTGGTTACGGGTCCAAAGTCGCTTACGCGATCTCTACCTGTTGTATTACAGCGGTAATTCAGATAGAATTTATCGCGGATCTGGGCGTTCGTTGCCCGTAGTGCCACACGGGATCGAGTGGCCCAAGGTCATTTCAAGAGTAGCATGACAACAGGTCAACATCCACTCCGGCTGCGTAGGAATTAGTGTATTTCCATAGTCTCCAGACCCCTTAGTCAGAATGTACAACCGATTGGCTTCGCCGACCGGTGCGCAATCCGTCCAGTGGCGCCGTGATGTAATCCCGCCGGGAGAAACCGGTCCACCAGCTCTAAGGCCTGAGACTCGGGAGTCTTACCCGGGTAGCCTTTCACTCGAGGAGTTAATCGATAGTTAGGGCCAAGTCGAGAACAAAATGGATCTTGTGGCCCAAACTCCACGAAACTTTTCACCACTGATGATTACAATTCAAAGATGTCTAAATAAAAAAAAAACATATTTTTCAAAATACAATTTGCCTAATGTTTTATATTTAATGTTTTTCTTTTATAGCTGCAACAAATAGATCACTTTATATAAAAGCGAAGACTATCGCGGTTTTTTGACATTATAAAAAGGTTAAAAACCGAACAAATAGCGTGAATTTTGTAGCACCCGACAGTTCGGCGTTGTTGCAACAGCCGTTGTCCAGTATATCATGGACAACGGCGGTTGCAACATCGCCAAATCGTCGGGTGCTACAAACGCGGTAAATTCGTGTTCAAACCATTTTATAAGGTCGCGTTATATTCGGGCTAATACGGAACTAAACCAACAAACAAAAATCCTTTGATATAGAGAAAATGTGCAAAAAGCACAACAAAACACCGGAAAGCAACAATAACTTTGCGATGCGCTTGTCAAAATCGCGTAGAAATGTATAAAATAACATTTATGTAATACTATTAATAACATTACGAACTGATAGTGGATACATTTCTCTTTCACTACATAGAAACGTAACATTAATACTTTAAGTATTGGTGAGTTGTGCCATTATCGACGTCGTTAACCAAAAATATTCCTTTATTAATGTCGATTGATCGGCAGATGCTAGGGCGATGATTTGGTCGATACTTTTATCTCTTTCATATTGCAGCGACACGGCGGAGAAAGAGAGAGTTTATGAGTCGCTTCACGGGCATGTTTACTAGCTATTAATTTAGTATCGGATATAATTTGTTTAGAATCACGTAATTAAAGTAACGGTCATTATTACTCCACATCATCGGTCTATATATGAGACCGACAAAATTTCAATTCTGGTTTTTTTGTTTTTGCTATTAGAGTAAAATGACGCTCCGGATCGTTCTGTCCATGTCCCAAAGGCTCTACTTGCTTAATTGTCTTGTAATTCTTATTGCAGTGGCATCTCGTAGGCATGATTTGATGAGTTTAGCCGGTGATAACTCTTACGTGCTTAGTAGTGATAACTCGCAAACAAATAACCTTTTGTCAGTTTTAATTGTTAGTACAGTAAACTATTACACAACTAAAAAAAAAACATTTTGTAATCGAATTTAATCAGTTTTTCCATGTCCTGAAAAGTTTGCTTGTTGTCATGTACTAGATCTCACATATAGGGTGACGATGTGTATTGCCTCATGCGTGAACTGATGCCAGCATAGTATCTTCGACCGGTGATTAACAGGAGTGTCTCGTGGCGCCTCCACCAAATAATCCCTTGGAGATAAAACATATTTCTAACTGTTCTGGCTATAGTTATGTATAAAAGGTATAACAGTCCTTAAAATTTATAATTTAATTTTAAACTTTATCGAATCTTTTAGTACTTGCCACTTATTATCATGTCAATATGTGGGTCGACTGGAAGATGTTGTTAAGCTATTGCATAGCTTTTATCGCGGGACTAGGCCAGCGCGGCGACCGAATGAAGAGATTTCTTAACGAAAATTAATGATTTTAAACTGATAATTACGTCTAAACGAGTACTGCTTACGATTCGAAAAAAATATATGTTAAACAAGAACATTTTCCTAATATTCTTAGCTTTGAATATTTTAGATTTTGTTTATGTTACATAATGTAATTAATTTGTGAAATTAGGTCTAACCGAACACAAAAACGACTACTACGCAAATACTATCTGGTGTATTATTATGAAACCTGCACCATTTAAAAGATAATTTAATTATCTATCTTTTTATCTACGATTTTTTTCGAATAATCCGATTTTTTTGCTTTATCGAATAAAAATTCGTGCGCGGCGCTCTATCGGAAGACGTTTAAATTAGTCCGAATCTTTTGCTACCGCAGCCGCAAATGATTCGGAATAATTTCAACGTTTTCCGATAGAGCGCAGTTATCTGATATCAGAAAAAATAAAATAAATAAATAATTATAATTGCATAAGTTGTTAAAAATGCTATGCAATAGCTTTACCGCGGCAGTCCCCGAGTGCCACACGTATTTTTTTTTAACTAGCAATAAGACCGCCATTGTACGTAAAATGTTTTTATTGTACAATAAAGAGAGTTGTCATTTCATTTCACTCCTATTGTTTGGGACTGCCCCCTTATTTCTAATGTATCCGATCTACCCTGCCTATCTTGCTTGTTTTGCCATGCCCCTTAGTTATATCGTTCAAAAAAAGCGCGGTGAAAAAAATCGCCCGTTTAAGCGAGGGCCAATGCTTATTACACGACTGCCCAACTAAAAAGGAATGTTCAGGGTTGTGTTCAGGGTTATTCTATCTATGTTTTCCGTTTCTTTATTCCACCATAACTTCTAAATGCTTGAACCGATTTAGAAGTATGTGGTGTTGATAGAATCGTTATGTCATCCCGCGTGTGATAGGGCACATTAACTGTTTAAATATCAAGTAAGTAGTTGTCTAAATGTCCAAATGTCAATAAATTAACATAAATATATTGTGTTTAGTGTTAAATGAAAGGTCTGATTGAGTACATTCCGGAAATATACATGTACATTATATGAATAAAACATAAGCACATATATTTATAATAACATATATTAAAATAGTGCACGATTTGTGAGATATATGTATATATATAGTATTATTTTATATTTATCTATAAAGTATATATTTATTTATATATGTATGTATATATTTAAATGTATATACCTAAATTTAATATTATTACGTTTTCTTATTCTATTTTTAACTTCTCAAATGTACCATAATAATATACAAAGATGTATTACAGCTAGTTACGAAAACCACTATACCTTTTTTTTATATTTAAAGCCTACCTTAGTACAGGCGAGGCCTAGTTAGGATGGCTTTGAATTTTAAAAATACATGTAATATTATAAATAATGAATTTTGAATTTGAATTTCATGAAAAACCGTAATAAAAATATATATAAATACAATAATTCACTTTCTGTTATACGCTGTCGTGTTTTTATTTTTTTTTAATATATTTACTAGTTTGATTTTCCCCTTCGTGTCTGGCCGAATTCGAGGCCCGTTTATCAATTCAACGCAAACCACTAGGTACGATATTTGACAGATAATGTAATGAAATGATTTTCTCGACTGGAAGTATTCCCAACAAGGAGCACCCATTTTTCCATCGGCTCAATAGAAATTCTTTCGACTCGATGCCGTCTTGATTTATTCTCCCTTTCGGTATCTCCTGTCGAGTGCATTCGTCAGCCGCCGAGGGAGCGAATATTACAGCCCCCACTCTCCAGTCCTCTCAATGTCAAACCCACGCGTCCGATGCTGGCTTATTTTCAATATAACGTCTCGCGTCTAATCGGCCGCGTGGGGTGCTTTTATTAATCGGCAATCGCTCATCCAATATAATCCCAATCGAGATATTTTCAGCGTAATTCAAGCCGCATTATAGAATCAATGGGATACCCATAGATCATAAAGGGGAGAATACGGTTTGGTCAGTGAACTTAAAACCATGCAGAAGTTTACAAAGTTTTAAAACGAGCTTTTACTTATACTTATACTCTGTCCCGAGCCAACCCTGCGTGCAGCAGCCATGTCATAGTAGAACTTGGAACGGGCTAACATAATTGAATGCTTTACCGAATTGCGTGTTTGTTCTGTTGACCGTTGAGAAGTCCCCTCGTTTGAAGCCAACCCTGGGTGCAGCAGCCCTGTCGCGGTAAAACGAAAGACTGAATGGGATATCACAATTAATTGCGTATACAAAATTTAGTTTCTGTTTCTCGTTGAAAGCCAACCCTGGGTGCTGCAGCCATGTCGTGGTGAAATTTAGAACGGTTTACCATTATTGAATGCGTATACAAAAGTGTGTGTCTGTGCTGTTGACCGTGGAAGACCGTATCCTTGTCGGGAACCGGCATAAAAATGCATAGTCATCAGAACTAAACCAACATGTAAAATTTAAACTTCATAGGATAAGAGGAAGTGATTTTAATGTAACTTGCAAGTTTTTACCTAAACAAATAAAATATTGTAAAAAAACACTTTGGGGCTATCCGAAACGGCATGGAAATAGGGGGATGCAATTATTACACATATTGTCGTTTAAAACGACAAATCTATATTAAACTAGCTGACCAGGCGCACTTCGTACCGCCTAACAGTCTATGAATGTCTTGTTACAGATAAGCTGAACTTAATTTATAATTTTATGAAAGTAATACAATGAATACAAAATAAATATTAAGTTCACTACTTTATTAAGATAATAACACAAAAATAAATATAAAAGTACAAACGTTAAGTATATCAATCGCGTGTCAGCAAGACATGATTGAATTAAACTATTAACATATTGTGCAGCATGGGATGCACTCGGTTTAATTCTCTTCATTGAAGCACCTTGTGATATACGACAATTTTTTGTTTTTTTTTATCAGGCGCAAGAACAAATAAAGCGGATGATTTGCCGACAAGTGAACATGCGACGTACAACTTACCATGAGAAAAACACGGATTTACATTTTGTATTGAAAAATGTTTTTTCTTTTATTTTAATTTTTCGTCAATTTTCCAATTTTCGTTTTTAATAGTTATTCTGCTATTCGGGACGGAGACAAATACTACAAATCAAAAACTATGAAAATCGTTTTCGAGGTATAAGTGTTAGAACAAACTCGACTTCGTTTTATATACCTACATATAGATAGAGATACAATCGATTTAATGGAACTACACAAAAAACTATCAAATATTTTTAAAATATTTACTTTTAAGCTATTGCATAGCTTTTATCGCGGGCCTAGGCCAGCGCGGCGACCGAATGAAGAAATTTCTTAACGAAAATTAATGATTTTAAACTGATAATTACGTCTAAACGAGTACGTCTTACGATTCGAAAAAAATATATGTTAAACAAGAACATTTTCCTAATATTCTTAGCTTTGAATATTTTAGATTTTCTTTATATTACATAGTGTAATTAATTTGTGAAATTAGGTCTAACCGAACACAAAAACGACTACTACGCAAATACTATCTGGCGTATTATTATGAAACCTACACTATTTTAAAGATAATTTAATTATCTATCTTTTTATCTACGATTTTTTTCGAATAGTCAAAGAAAAGAATAATATCCGTTTTTTTTGCTTTATCGAATAAAATTCGTGCGCGGCGATCTATCGGAAGACGTTTAAATTAATCCGAATCATTTGCTTCCGCAGCCGCAAATGATTCGGAATAATTTCAACGTTTTCCGATAGAGCGCAGTTATCTGATATCAGAAAAAATAAAATAAATCAATAATTATAATTGCATAAGTTGTTAAAAAATGCTATGCAATAAGCTTTACCGCGGCAGTCCCGAGTGCCACAAGTAGTTTTTACATATTTTACTATTTTTCACTGTAAATACACCATTTAGGTTAATATAAACTTTCCAAATAATAGGAAAGTGCTGAGTGCTTCCTTTCATATATATAAGAGCATATCACGCTAATAATTAATTTTAAGTTTTGGCTGACTACTATTGATCGCAGCTTCTTTATAACCACTTTTTGAAAATAAAAAAAGAAAATTGGCAATTTTAAATTCTTCCACCTGTCATCTAGTTTTTAAAATAGACGGTATAAGCCGACAAAAACGCGTATTTCATTGCTATTTTGCTTGAATTGAGATCCAATCGAGTGATTTTATGATTTAGGAAGGATGGTTGCTTAGTTTAGAGATTGGTTGTTTGAAGGGTGAGTGTTTCTAGATTAAAAATACGTGTGGCACTCGGGGACTGCCGCGGTAAAGCTATTGCATAGCATTTTTAACAACTTATGCAATTATAATTATTGATTTATTTTAATTTTTCTGATATCAGATAACTGCGCTCTATCGGAAAACGTTAAAATTATTCCGAATCATTTGCGGCTGCGGAATCAAATGATTCGGAATAATTTAAAAGTCTTCCGATAGAGCGCCGCGCACGAATTTTTTATTCGATAAAGCAAAAAAACCAGATTATTCGAAAAAATCGTAGATAAAAAGATAAATAATTAAATTATCTTTAAAATGGTGCAGGTTTCATAATAATTCGCCAGATAGTATTTGCGTAGTAGTCGTTTTTGTGTTCGGTTAGACCTAATTTCACAAATTAATTACACTATGTAATATAAACAAAATCTAAAATATTCAAAGCTAAGAATATTAGGAAAATGTTTTTGTTTACCATATATTTTTTTCGAATCGTAAGCAGTACTCGTTGAGACGTAATTATCAGTTTAAAATCATTAATTTTCGTTAAGAAATTTCTTCATTCGGTCGCCGCGCTGGCCTAGGCCCGCGATAAAAGCTATGCAATAGCTTAAAAGTCCTTGTAAACCTACATCTGTGCTCGCAAGTCAAAGACGACCAACCAACCTCGTTTAAATATAACGCAATCATAGGAAATATCATAGGAAAACTATAAAATGTAAAAGAAAAGAATTTACCTAGTAATGGCATTATCATAATTGGTTAGTTTTGCTGTATATACCTTTTTGCTTCTTTCTCTGAAAATAGCGATTTTTCCAGTGTTATTCAAGCCAAATTATAGAATCGATGGAATACCCATAGATCACAAAGGGGAGAACACGTATCGGTCGATGGATGTTACCGATAGCGAGACACACGACAGACGCGACGCTCAGTGATATATCTGACGGAGACAAAACAAAGGGATGCGCTGCGGAGCGCCGTTGGCGAAATCAAATGAGACGCAGTAAATAAAAATAATCGCTTGTATTTATTTAACCCTTAATTAGTGTTCTGGGTCCCTGATGTTGAACCCCCCCCCCCCCCCCCCATCCCATTCCTTCTCAACCCTCCGCCTCTAACGCTCTGTACGCCGTTAAGGCAGATTTACATTGTCAGTTAAAGACGTCAGCGCAGAGAACTGTCACTGTTTTTTCACGCTGTACGCGCGCTATTATAGTCAGTGGGAAAAAACGCATTCTTGACAAAGCCGAATTTAATACTAGTGAATTATTTGTAACAAAAAAAAACTATATCCGGTTATAAAAATTGACGGAAATGTTAGAAGAAGAGGTATCTAAAAAGAAAAGACCGAAAGACGTAATTTTTGCTCGTTAAAATTTTCAACACAACGCGATGTCACCCTACAATGCAGTGTCAGCGACAGACAAACTACTGACTTAGGTCAGTACTGCTGGCGCGGGAGGCGGGAGGAGCGGACTGACTTTAATATTATTTGACATTATACTTTATTTAACACGATTATTGATTTTCCATATTATGTATATTTAAAATATTTCCTAATGTTATTATTACTTAGTTATTAATGTTATAATCGGTAATGGCTGTAAATGTTTTTTTTAACTTGTCTATTATATGTATGTACGTATACAACAATAGGTAGCTTGCTGCATTGGAACAAGCCCTGGCACTTAGTTGGGTAGCGGCAGTACATACATGCAAATGCTGATTCGGCCATGTTAAATTTTTAATATTTTCAATAATATAAATACATGTACATTGATATGAATATTAGTGATATGTATGCTTTGAAAAAACGTTGTTAATTTGAATAAAAAAACAAATAAAAAAAATGAAACAAGAAAAAAAAATACTCTAACGCTAAATACAATACAATTAGTTCTGCTCCAGTAGGTAGGCTTTCCTACACTTAGATGCGTCTTTGCCTCTAACATTTTAAGTAATTTAATTAATTAAAGAATATTAACTATCATGATATAGTTGTGGCAATATAAATTAATTTTAGTAAATTATAATTGGTTTGAAAACCATTGATAAATAGAAAATAATCTAATAATCAAAAATGCTGATCAAAAAAAGAGCTCAATGTCTGTAGTCATAATTATCAAGGCAATAATATGATGGTCATGAAAATATATAAGCGAATACTATAAATATCTAAATTTAAATTAATTGTCAAATCTAGGAATATAGCCGTCGTCGATAAAAATAAAAATAAAAATTACGCTCTTTGGCAAAGTTGATTATCATGAATTTTCCGTTATTTTACATTGGGATGCTCTTGGAATAAGAATTCAGCATTATCCAAATCTCTTAAGTCATATACAGGATTGTTGACTAGGCCATTAAATAAGATGTATAATTAGATATATAATAAAATATATAATTAGATATATAATTAAATAGGTGTCATCTATTTTAAATTATAATATAAGAAGCCAAGACAGGACTGCGGCACCCAGGGTTGGCTTCCAACGGGGGAACTCCTCAATGGTCAACTTTACAGACATGAAATTTTGTATACGCATTAAATTATGATAGCCCGTTCTAAGTTTTGCCGTGAAATGGCTGCTGCACTTATAAAAAAATGAAGTCAGTTTTTTTTATAAAATTTTGTAATATATCACACATTTACTGTACGCTTGTCGCAATATTTGAAACGCAAGGTCTACGATAGCCTCAGATAGGTGTGTTCTATTTCCCGATGTGGCATTAAAATATCGCATCGGCCTACACGTCCCATGTTGAAACTTCCCACTACAAAGCGGCGACCCGAATCGGTTTCGTCACTTTTTTTTCGAAATTTCATTTAGTGAGATCGTAAAACCCACACTGCGATGCTTCACTATTAAACCAGAGGCCGCTTCATACATCATACATTGGCGGTGTGTTGTTTCATTCAACTTTGATTGATCTTTAAGTTACTTGACCAAATTCGTATTATTTTGTAACAAAAAATGGTGTAAAAATGCAAAAATATTATTTTACTTTATTATGGAAATAAAGAGATTTATATATAATCAAAATACTTATTACTAAATGAACAATCACCATCAAGATGTATCCATATGTAATAATAAAATGGCTACGGTTAATTATACGCACTTATATAAAATTAAAACACATAGAAAAACGTGAGTTTTCCAAGTTACTTGTCTGAGTTTGTGTGTCGCGTGAGTTAAGTGTGGTGTTGGTATATATTTACAAAATAAAAAAATAAATAATTGTGGTTTAACTTCATATACAATCGATTATCATGTAGTCCTTTCAACAGAATGGACTTAATTAAGACCTCAAATTTTACAAGTAGCAAATATGACGAAGTTATGATTTTATTATCATATTAATTACAAGCTCTATATATAAATAAGTTCTATACTTAATTTGTTTTGACAAGGGGGAAGGCGAAAAAGTCTAGGCCAGTGATTTTCAACCAGTGGGTCGCGACCCCCTGGGGGGTCGCGAATAGACCCCGAGGGGTGGCATTCCATCTAAAAATAAAAATCGAAAATATTACCTACAAAATCTTTATTTTTTACTATGCAAATATTTACAGCCTCGGAAGAGAAACATATTTATTATGTGTTTTGCCACTGCCCTAACACAACTTTATTTTGATCTAAGATGGAAACAGTTATGTACAGCTTCGAAAGTGAAAAACGGTTAAAATTAATGTAGTTTTGTACGTTGTTTCTACAAAAAAATGTATTTATTGGATCCTTTCAGTTTCAGCTGTGGAATAAAAAACTAGGAGTTAGAGTTTATTTTTTACCAAAAAGGGGGTCGGGATCTAAAAAATGTTAAAAAGCACTGATCTAGGCGAGGGTGTCGTTTGAGAGGGAACAGTAACATTTATTTGAGCCAGTATATCTTCCGCCTCTATAGAGTTATTTACAAGCTTGTGCAGAAAATCGAGATCGATAAATGTCTTACTATCCTGTAATGACAACTAGAGTTGTCAACTACAACGGGCGAGCCCGTCACCTCAGAAGGTTTTAACCCTTCAGGCCCCGATTGGCCGATATCGGCCACAACACGATTCAGCGTGACGGCCCCGTTTTAATTTAATTTTAATTTATTTTATTAAGTTTTATTATGTTAATATGTTCTATTTTAATTATGGGTACAGTGGTTTGGCAGTAATTAATGTTTTGGTGAGACAATGTCATAATTCAATTTTGGGACATCAACTTGTCAATCGGAAGAGGGACCGAGGCCTGAAGGGTTAACGATTAGTCGTTCTATCTCCCTGGAGTGAGCGCAGAAGACTTGGACAAAACAGTCCACCGTCAATCTCCGCCACAAACCCGAGATAGCCAGGAGTGTTACCCAGCGGGCTTACACTCACCCCCTTACTTCCAATTGCGACCAGATTACTCCAGTCTCTCGATTGGTTACGAGTTCGAGGTCGCTTGCGCGGTCCTCTCCCTTACGAAGTGGTGAAACGGTGTATACCGAATCTATCGCGGACCACGGCATCCTTTGCCCGGCTGTTCACGCGGAATCGGGTATCCGATGGTCGTTTCAAGAGCAGTCGCCGTAAGGTCCGCAACCACCCCCGCTCTACTGCTTCCAGACTCCCCCGACTGTTAGTCAGAGTGCGCAATTGATTGGCTCATGCCGCACGGAGCGCAGGCCGTCCAGGAGCGCCAGAAGGTTGATTCCTGGGGGAAACTAACTCTAGGGCCAGAGTCCTACCCAAGCTCCCACTTCATGCGTGGAGGCAGTCGGATGGGTGTTGACCCGTGAGTGTGACCAACTCTGAACAGAATGGGTCTTCGTGGCCAACTCAGCAAGGGCCCCTTAGCTCCCTGTCCTGTAGTGACAACAATTCGTGTCTGTCGGTGGGCCGGTCGGTCGGTCGGCTGGTCGGCCGGTGGGTGGGTTGGTCAGTCGGTCGGTCGGCCATTCGGTCGCATGGTCGAGCGACCGGTTGGTCGGCCGGTCGGTCGGTCGGCTGTTTGGCCGGTCGTTCAATCACCGACCAACCAGCCGACCGACCGAGCGACCGACAGGCGAAACCAGTGAGAATCTAGGTTTAGCCAGCCTATAGATATAATAGAAAGAATCGTTAGTCATGTTTGGCGATTGACGATTAACGACTAATTGATTTAGTCATGATTACTTCAATTGCGATTAACTTTAGTCACGACTAAATTAATCGTGACTGAATCAATCATGATTCATTAGTAGATTAAAAAATGTAGTCGAGTGATAGTGGACACTTTTTTAAAGTTTGTATAGTTTAATTTATGATTAAAACTATTTCGTTTTTTTTCGGGCATTTATAGAGACACGGTTTTTGGGACATTACTGAGTTTTTAGGCGATTAGACAATAGGCGATTTATATCATTGAAAAAATCTTTTTACTATACTTCGAAACACTGCAAATAACATTCGAAAAGGTAGGCACCAGACCAGAGCTAAGTTTTAAAAAATCTTTAAAATATAGAGTGATATTAATTCAAACTTGGCAGCAGTTAAAAGGAGTAGTTTATGGAATTATATTGGTTGGTATTTTCTTAGAACTTGTACGGGGTTTTTAATGAAGTCTCTGAGCCCGTACTCGAGTAGCTCATTAAGCAAATTGAAGGTAATATTACGGTATTTTTAGACCGCGATGGGTGAATATCAGGACAACGCTGTTGGCTTGCGTAAGTGTGGCCGCGCTAACATTATTACCCAAGCCGGTCGATAACACGTGGAAAACTATCGACGACAAGGTAGCTAAATTAAGTTAGTTTTGCGGGACTCTGTTAGTTTCGCGGGGTAGTTAAATTAAGTTAGTTTCGCGGGATAAAATTGCCGTACATAGCGTCTCAAGGAACGAAAGTGTATCCGCAGAATATGAGAGACTATAATGGTAAACACATACATGTAACGTACATTAAAATACTGTTCTTGTTACATTTCGTGGGCTGCGTGAAGAAAGTTATTATGTATGAATTCTTTTTTTTTTGAGTTACGGCTTATTAAAGTTTTTCACTTTAAAATATAGAGAAAATAGGATGCATATTAAAAATATAATAGGTTATTAAATGTCACTCTTTTCTAGCTTCAACCTCGTGTTAAAAAAAAAACAACTCTTATTTAAGCGTAATTTAAAATTATTTAGGAAATGGGTTAAAAAAATATTTCAAAATTTTGATTTTACATTACCCTGCAAAGATACATCCCTATAGTAAAAATATGCGAAAAGTATGAAAATGAACATGTGTGTTAAGAGATAGAAAAAGTTGTAATGTTTCCTTACTGGATATTTTGACGATATTCCTTCTTGCACCGGAATATCGTTTAAATATTTTTGAAAAAATATTGTTAAAATATTGAAAAAAGTTGTCATGTTTTCTTACCGGATATTTAACAGTATTCCTTCTTGCAACTGGATATCGCAAATCTAATAGAATTCTCACAAAAAGTTGATCAAAATAATTAAAAATGGAAAATGTCGAATACCACCAGCACTCAGGTGACAATCTCTTCCATTGGTTCGGTTATTACGATATTAGGTAATATCATTAATCATTGCAAAACCCACACGATCAGTAACAAATTAGCTATCATAACAGGTTATTTTTAGTTTGGAATAAAGCGATAATTTTTGGTGACGTGCATTGCAATACCTGCAACAGCAACATAACATCTTGGCCGCTTACGGACGCGACTGGCGGAAGTGCTATCTCGTGGTCCGAATAGTTCTGCAGATAATTAACATGTTAATCACAACGAATATAACCAGAGAGATGGCACTTTAACGTTTAGGAATTTTAACCATATTATCCCATTTGAGTACAATCTGAGTGATTGTTACGATTACAATATACCGATTGATGTGTTTTGTGAGCGGCAAAGTAATTAATACTTTGCATGATAAAACGAAACACTGCTACTATCGAATTTGTTCTGCGTTGTATTATGCAATTGTTAGTAATTATATTATTTTTTACCGAGTTAATGCACTTATTATTACAGGCAGTAACAAGGTAAGTGCACTAGTTAATTATTTATTAAGCTTTTCAATTCCAAATAATAAAATATAATAATATGGAGTTCCATCGGATGTCCTAGAAACTTCACTCTAAGTAGTAAGTAGTCTCGTTATCCGTTTACTTATTGCCATATTATGACCGCAATCGATTCACGGGCTATAACTTAAAAGTTTTTTTATCAAAATACCAGAGGTCTGCCTAAGAACACTGCTCAGTTTCTTCAGAACATCCGATTACAGAATAATGACCTAATTGCGAGATCTTAGACATCTTGCGGTGTCAACTACAACGGGCGAGCCCGTCACCACAGGACGTTTTAACGATTAGTCGTTCTGTCGCCCTGCAGTGAACGTAGAAGACTTTGGACAGTACAATCCTACGTCCAGCTACGTCACAACCCGTGAGAGTCCAACGCCTTACCGCGAGTGAGCCAGGAATAAACCCGACGGGCTCGAGATACTCGCGCCCTCACTTCCAATTGTGACCAGATTTCTCCGGTCTCTCGATTGGTTCCGAGTTCGAGGTCGCTTGCGCGGTCCTCTCCCTTACGAAGCGGTGAAACGAAGTGCACCGAATCTGTCGCGGACCAAGGCGTCCTTTGCCCGACTCTGAACCGGGATCGGATGGCCAATGGTCATTTCAAGAGCAGTCGCCGTAAGGTAGGCAACCACCCCCGCTCTATAGGAAACAATACAGTTCCCAGACTCCCCCGATTGTTAGTCGGAGAGCACAATCGATTGGCTTGCGCCGCTCGGTGCGCAGACCGTCCAGGAGCGCCAGAGGATTGATTCCCAGGGGAGACTGGTTGACCCAGTGTCCTACCCAGGCTCGCACCCCATGCGTGGAGGCCATCGGATGGGTGTTGACCCGTGAGTGTGACCGACCCTGAACACATGGGTCATCGTGGCCACCTCATCATGGGCCCGTTAGCTCCCCATCACCACAGGATGTTTTGACGATATTAGATCGTTCTATCTCCCGCGAGGTGATGGCAGAAGATTTAGGACGAAACAGTCCACCATCTAGTTACGCTACATGCTCGTAAGAAACCGACGCCTTACCGCGAGATAACCAGGTTAATCAACCAGCGGGCCGACACTCGCGCCTTTAATGCCAGGTGCAACCAGAATACTCCGGTCTCCAGACCGGTTACAGGTTCGCGGACCACGGCGTTCTTTATCCGGTTTTCACCCGGAATCGGGTAGCCGATGGTCGTTTCAAGAGCAGTTGCCGTAAGGTAAACTACTGACGCCGCTCCGACAGTATTGTTTCCCATCGATATATTAGCTAAATACGGCCTCAGATACAAATAAGTTGGCTCCACATACCCTTTGCTCGTAAATCATGTGACAGAAAGAGCAATAAATTGAACAGTATGCGAGAGAATAGCGCGCCAATATTCTTCGCGGCAGCTCTCACACCGGAAACGGTCGGCTTTCTACCAGCGGACTGCGACCAAACTACCACTGGCCGGATTTCAGTAGTGGCTTTGAAGGGGTTTTTTTTCGAACGCGAAAGGCCCATCTAGGGAATTCATATATCGATGCTGTTTCCAGACTCCCCCGGCTGTCGGTCAAATCGATTAGCTGACGAAGCACGGTGCGTAAACCGTCCAGGAGTGTCCAAAGGTTGACTCCTAGGGGAGACTGGCCCGCAGGCTAGCGTCCTGTCCTAGCTCGTACTTTTACGTGGAGGCCGCCGGATGGATGTTGACCCGTGCGTTTGACCGATCATATACAACTGGGTCTTAGTGGCCAAACTGCGACAGGGCCTATTAGCTTCAAAGCTTCAAGAAGTTATTATTTTTACTCATTAGAGATTTCAGTTCTGGTCACCTAGGAGCTATTTGCAGCATCCGGCCTTTGCGCGTTCAAGAGCGGCGTCGCGCGCCTCATAACAGTGAAAGTATTGGACGTCGCGAATAGATCCATTTCTCGCGGTCACTCGCCAGATCACTGACCTTCTTTTAATGAATGCTCACGAGCGTTGACACTCAATGTCACTTTTTATATCAGAGCGGCGAGGCCTTCGGAAACCAGTATTATGTATAATTATGCATTAATATATGCGGCGCGCCCGTGATATCATTCTTGTGTAACGTTTAGCTGCACATGCATAATTGATGCTCTATTTGATAGCGACGCTGATCATAATTGTATGTGATCGAATTATGGCAAGAGAAAATATTCATCGCAGAAACAAGTCGATATACGAGGTAAGTAAGTAGAAACTGCGTTGAACTGCGAGGTCGATCACGACATAGTCTCTCTTAATATTCTTACTGAACTTCTACTTAAAACAAGAACAACCAAGATAACCGCAGAATCGTCGTTCTATAATATGACTGTTTCTACAATATTGTTTAAAAGGATAACAAATCGTTTGTGTCATCCTAAGACTTTCCCGGCAAGTAGCCAAAAATTGTTTTCATTTGAATATTAATTTCATAGCTAAAATCTATGAGCGCCATCCAATAAAATCTATGACCGTTAAAATGTAATTAAAAGTTATTAGTACAGCTTGTATATAGATAGATATTCCAACCAAAATTTACCAATGTGATTTTGGCCCAACAAGGCATCTGAGTACCAAATTTCAAGTGTCTATGTCCATAGATGGCTAGTGCCATCATAGGTGGACTGATTTCAACCGTAATCTTTTCAACTCTTGCCATGATCAAATGATGAGTGCATACCAAATTTCAGGTCAATGGTATTAATCGCTTGGGCCCTGTCGCGGAGGAATACACACACACACACACACACATACACACACAGACACACAAAAAGACAGACTTTAATCTGGAAATGGTCCTAACCATCTCAGGGAGGGGCTCAAATAAATACTTCCGACTTCATCTCGATTTTTTTTACGCGTTCACAATACTTTCCCATCTCGTCGGGTGGCCGGCCGGGAAAGTAATAGTATAGAACAGTAGCAGGGGTGTGATTTTGGACCATGTTAGTTCTTTTAGCCAGAGGTTTCCAAATTCAATAGAATGGAGTTATCCGCTGAGTCCTGTCTGAGAAAACAAACTCCAACATTGACATTTCATACGCTATTTATGTTTATTCTGTGATGAGAGTAAATCGTTATTAATATCACCTGCGCTTGCGATTTTGTTGATTTATTTGTACTATATTACTAGTATTTTTTAAGCCATCCTAGATTTTTTACTATTTAACTAAATAATAAAAAAAAAACTAATATTTTGAAGACATTAATTAATATACAACTAATTAGAGTTACGGTTGCTACTACTCAACAGATTTACATCATATGAATATAGTCGCAATACATGTTATAATAGGTATTAGAAATTCTTATATAGAGTAAAAAGTTCTCGTAGAGATTTAGTTGTGAACCGATTGTGCATTATTTTAGCGTTAAAGAGAAGAAAAAATGCAATTACGTAATTGTTGATATATAAGTCTTATACAATGTATTTTTACATATTTTGAGTAATTAAAGTCCTATTATGGTTTTTGTCATCATATTGGTGTATAACAATCATATTTGATGTATAACAGCTTCAATCGTATCTACTATATAAAGGATCTGCTGCAATAGTACCTATTATAACACCAGCGCTACATTAGTGAATTCGGAGCCACATTAGTTCACCTTTGCTTTTAAACGGTACCACGAAAACCTGATATGTATATATATATATATATATATATATATATATATATATATATATATATATATATATATATATATATATATATATATATATATATATATATATATATATATATATATATATATATATATATATATATATATATATATATATATATATATATATATATATATATATATATATATATATATATATATATATATATATATATATATATATATATATATATATATATATATATATATATATATATATATATATATATATATATATATATATATATATATATATATATATATATATATATATATATATATATCATAAGGTTTGTAAAGAAATCCGTTTATAGGATCATGTTTTTATTTAAAATAAAATTAGTAAAAGCTACTTAAAAAGTAGCGAAGGAAATCCCAGGTTGTATTGGGAAATGCTTATGTTTGAATGAGATATACTTACAGATGTGCACGACTTTCGACAGGTGCAATGTAAGTTTAAAGGTCCTTTTGCAGTCGACTAACGATCACTATTCATCCATATATCTCATAAATGGGGCTTATCCTTATGCAACACAAAATGCCTTCAAATGAGACGAATTAAGCGAAAAAATTAAAAATTAAACTATTGATCATTTCGGCAAGGCCGTTTTATAAATGAAAGTGACATTACGAAATAATTCAAATTTCGAATGCTACTAACATTTAAAATATGATACTATTGGCTGAGTTTGTTATCAACGAGCCATTAAATCGAATTAAAAATAAATAAAAAAACTCCATATGCTCAATGAAATGAAAGAAGAAACTTAAATCTTTATTTCTGGCAGAGAAGTTTATAAAAAAGATTGTATAATGTTATCAAAATAGGGTAAACCTATATAAAATTGTATAATATTAAAAAATTGTAAAGAAACATTGTAGAAAACAGTATAATATTGTTATATTTCATAAGGTTTGTAAAGAAATCCGTTTATAGTATCATGTTTTTATTTAAAATAAAATTAGTAAAAGCTACTTAAAAAGTAGCGAAGGAAATCCCAGGTTGTATTGGGAAATGCTTATGTTTGAATGAGATATACTTACGGATGTGCACGACTTTCGACAGGTGCAATGTAAGTTTAAAGGTCCTTTTGCAGTCGACTAACGATCACTATTCATCCATATATCTCATAAATGGGGCTTATCCTTATGCAACACAAAATGCCTTCAAATGAGACGAATTAAGCGAAAAAATTAAAAATTAAACTATTGATCATTTCGGCAAGGCCGTTTTATAAATGAAAGTGACATTACGAAATAATTCAAATTTCGAATGCTACTAACATTTAAAATATGATACTATTGGCTGAGTTTGTTATCAACGAGCCATTAAATCGAATTAAAAATAAATAAAAAAACTCCATATGCTCAATGAAATGAAAGAAGAAACTTAAATCTTTATTTCTGGCAGAGAAGTTTATAAAAAAGATTGTATAATGTTATCAAAATAGGGTAAACCTATATAAAATTGTATAATATTAAAAAATTGTAAAGAAACATTGTAGAAAACAGTATAATATTGTTATATTTCATAAGGTTTGTAAAGAAATCCGTTTATAGGATCATGTTTTTATTTAAAATAAAATTAGTAAAAGCTACTTAAAAAGTAGCGAAGGAAATCCCAGGTTGTATTGGGAAATGCTTATGTTTGAATGAGATATACTTACGGATGTGCACGACTTTCGACAGGTGCAATGTAAGTTTAAAGGTCCTTTTGCAGTCGACTAACGATCACTATTCATCCATATATCTCATAAATGGGGCTTATCCTTATGCAACACAAAATGCCTTCAAATGAGACGAATTAAGCGAAAAAATTAAAAATTAAACTATTGATCATTTCGGCAAGGCCGTTTTATAAATGAAAGTGACATTACGAAATAATTCAAATTTCGAATGCTACTAACATTTAAAATATGATACTATTGGCTGAGTTTGTTATCAAGCCATTAAATCGAATTAAAAATAAATAAAAAAACTCCATATGCTCAATGAAATGAAAGAAGAAACTTAAATCTTTATTTCTGGCAGAGAAGTTTATAAAAAAGATTGTATAATGTTATCAAAATAGGGTAAACCTATATAAAATTGTATAATATTAAAAAATTGTAAAGAAACATTGTAGAAAACAGTATAATATTGTTATATTTCATAAGGTTTGTAAAGAAATCCGTTTATAGGATCATGTTTTTATTTAAAATAAAATTAGTAAAAGCTACTTAAAAAGTAGCGAAGGAAATCCCAGGTTGTATTGGGAAATGCTTATGTTTGAATGAGATATACTTACGGATGTGCACGACTTTCGACAGGTGCAATGTAAGTTTAAAGGTCCTTTTGCAGTCGACTAACGATCACTATTCATCCATATATCTCATAAATGGGGCTTATCCTTATGCAACACAAAATGCCTTCAAATGAGACGAATTAAGCGAAAAAATTAAAAATTAAACTATTGATCATTTCGGCAAGGCCGTTTTATAAATGAAAGTGACATTACGAAATAATTCAAATTTCGAATGCTACTAACATTTAAAATATGATACTATTGGCTGAGTTTGTTATCAACGAGCCATTAAATCGAATTAAAAATAAATAAAAAAACTCCATATGCTCAATGAAATGAAAGAAGAAACTTAAATCTTTATATCTGGCAGAGAAGTTTATAAAAAAGATTGTATAATGTTATCAAAATAGGGTAAACCTATATAAAATTGTATAATATTAAAAAATTGTAAAGAAACATTG
>OX155980.1:6692254-6772938 GCA_944548615.1 Micropterix aruncella
TTTACTTTAGGTATATCTAAAATCCTTCAATAAAGTCTCCTTGCTTCTTAATGATTGAGTCTGGGAAGTTTTATGCACTATTCCATCATTTCCATTTATATCGCCTTTTGTCTTTCACTTCTAAAATTTCAATCACATCACATCGTGATTCGCATCAAAAATCATAATTGTTTCAGGGACAGCTGTCGCTTATGGGTTTGTTTGGTAAGGGTGGCTATTTTTTTATTATTAAAACGACATGGCGGCATTGATGCGTAAATACCGCAATTTACAATCAGCCACCATCCCCCGTGCACCTTTCTGGATCACCCCTTAGCTCCCACCACCCACATTCGATTGTAGCCCATCATAGCTTTGAACCACCCACCACCCCACCACACACAGACGGAGCAGTGCTGTATCATAGATTAATAGACGACTTGTGTGTATTTCCGACAGATAAACGAAGGAAAATTTGTCGGAATGAATCGCTCCTCGGATCTCTCCGCTCAGAGACTAGAATTTCATGATCGGTCCGAGTGCGAATAAATGAACACTAATATCTGGGTCCCGCCGCCATTATAAAATATTTTGAAACAGTATTTCGAAAAAACTGTATTTTTGGGTAGTTTTGTTTTTAATTTCTTTCATACAAATCCTAGAAACGAAACCCTATTGGCGAGGCTCCGCTGTCTGTCTGTCAGTCAATCAGTTTTAAAGCTGTCGACAAAATATCGGCATAATCATGGAAATTGCGTACCTGCGCCTAGCCAAATAGTCAAAAAGGAAAATATATTGTATTTTAATGGAGTAATACATATTAATACAGTTTGTTATGAACGGCAGCCAAAAGGGATCAAAATATATATATTTTTTACATACTGGAGTTGGATATCATGCGAAATGGCTCATTATGCTCATATACCTTCGTTTACAATACATTATTGAAAAACATGCGACACCTATGTACATACAATATAGTAGTTCCTATTATATATCATCATTATCATTTTCTCTTCACTTGTTATTTTTACACTGCATTGGTGAGCCATTCTTCTTATTTTCTGTATCGGTTAAAAGTCCTCTACTATCATATAATTCCCATTAAAAATCTCTATTCTCTTTCGTCTTTTTTGCAATTACGTCGAAAATATAATAACAACGATTAACATAATTTTAAAATATGAGGTTTCTCACGAGCAAACGACTTGAATATTATTCATACCGCCAGATTTGCCGCTACAGCGACGTATCTATCTTGAATAATATGCACCATTTTACAAATCTGTGGCGGTACCGAGGGCGGCGGGTGACTCTCGGAATTTTAAATGACTTATTTGTATAGGAGGGACCGTAAAAAAAGAACGCAATTCGAACCTGCTAAAAATAGGGAAACGCGAACAAATGAGTCGATTCTTACTGCGGTTGCTTTGTAAGGGACATCTTCTTTTTTGTTAGCCTTCCAGAACTTAGGGACGTCCATTATGAACTATTTGCTATGCATAAAAGACGGGATGCGATTTAAGTTTACTGGCCGATAACTCTGACAGTCAGAAGTGGTAGCGAATGGTTTCGTGCAGCTTGGTCCATAAGATCCGTTTTGTTCTCGGATCGGCCCAACTCACGATTCAGCTCCAATTCAGGAGTCTCCACGTGCGGAAGGCTACCTCGGGTAAGACTCTCGCGTCTCAGGCTCACGGCTGGTGGACCGTGCATCCCAACGCTACTGGACGGTTGGCGCACCGTCCGGAGACCCCAGTCGGTGAGTTTGGAGATTATGGAAATATACTGTATCCTAAGCAGCGAGGGTGGATCTTGGCCTGCTGTTATGTCACTCTTAAACCCCTAGAGCCCCAATTGGCCGATATCGGCCACCACACGATTCAGCGTGACGGCCCCGTTTTAATTTAATTTTAATTTTTGTTTTATTTTATTATGTTTTATTATGTTAATGTGTTTTATTTTAATTATGGATACAGCGGGTTGGCAGTAATAAATGTTTTGGTGAGACAGTGTTATAATTCAATTTTTTTACTATTTTTTACAAAAATTGTCAATCGGCTGAGGGGCTGAGGCCTGAAGGGTGAAACAACCTATTATGGGCCACCCGACCCCGTGTGGCACTACGGGAAAAGGACGCTCAGCTCCGCGATAAATTCAACAGCAGCTAGAGGCCGCGTAAGCGATTTCAGACCTGTAACCAGCCGGGAGGGCGGAGGTGTCCTGAAGATTAATTCCAGAAGGATGTATGCTTCCAAACCTGGTAGTTAAAGGGCGAGGCTGCTCGCTGGGTACCTTTCCCGGTGCCTCGCCGTAAGGCGTTAGCCTATAACGGGCTTGTTGCCGGAGCTAGATAGTAGACTGTCTTGTCTCTAAGTCCTCTACGCTCATCCCACGGCTGAAAGAACGATCACATATCGCTAAACCAGCCTGGGGTGACCCGTTGTAGTAGGCACCGCCCTACTGACAGTCAGAAATTATTGTCAAAAAGTCTAAATTACGCCACACCACTTTCCAAGAGAGCGTTTCGCGCATCTCGAGGTCCTATACATCGATTTTTCCATGGGGGGGGGGGGGGGGTACATGACATAAGTTGAGAAAAAAACTACCTTTTGTAAGACAAGAAAACTACGCATTGAATACACTAATACTTTAACATTTTCAATGTTTTAGGACTAATTTATCCAGCTTAAAGGCACTTCAGACGAATTGGCCTAAGGGTGTAAAGTCGATTCTGTCATTCACATAAATGAATCCATGGTTTCCGATTTCAGGATTCGCACTATCTTTAGATTTTCGCTATCTTCGAAAAAAAAAAAACAATACAGAGAGTTTGGAAGTCTCCTATTCCGCACTATGTTGTCTCTCCTAATTTTATCTAACATTGCAAGCATTATTAAGTAGACGCCACACTCTTGCACATATTCCCACAGTTGCTTTATATGGTAATCCACATTCGTAATCATTTTCTATGTACCTAATTGTATTTTTTACACGACTGCGCAAAATAAGGAGTGTGATGTCTTCAGGTTTCATGTACGTATATCTAGGTATACAATAGAATACAATAACTTTACTGTGCCATAAAAACATTACTTAACTAATATTACACTGGTTTAAAATCTATGCAGAAATGGCGGACGTATCGCTATATCGATATCTTACAGTAAACCGTTTGATAAACTAATTGATAATTATCCATTGATATGTTTGTTTGTTTGTTTGTTTATACTCTTTGTAGGGAGCTAATGGGCCCATGATGGGTTGGCCACGAAGACCCATGTGTTCAGGGTCGGTCACACTCACCGGTCAACAACACCCATCCGACGGCCTCCACGCACGGGTTGCGAACCTGGATAGGACTCTGGCCTTGGTCAGTTTCCCCTGGGAATCAAACCTCTGGCGCTCCTGGACGGTCTGCGCACCGTGCGGCGCAAGCCAATCGATTGTGCACTCTGACTAACAACTTGCGGTGTCAACTACAACGGGCGAGCCCGTCACCACAGGACGTTTTAACGATTTTCTCGTTCTGTCGCCCTGCAGTGAACGTAGAAGACTTTGGACGAAACAAATCCAACGTCCAGCTACGTCACAACCCGCAAGAAGCCAACGCCTTACCGCGAGATAGCCAGTGTTACCTGGCGGGCCGACCCTCGCGCCCTTGCTTCCAATTGTGACCAGATTTCTCCGGTCTCTCGATTGGTTCCGAGTTCGAGGTCGCTTGCGCGGTCCTCTCCCTTACGAAGCGGTGAAACGGTGTGCACCGAAATCTATTCGCGGACCAAGGCGTCCTTTGCCCGACTCTGACCCGGGATCGGATGGCCAATGGTCATTTCAAGAGCAGTCGCCGTAAGGTAGACAACCACCCCCGCTCTATAGGAAACAATACAGTTCCCAGACTCCCCCCGATTGTTAGTCGGAGAGCACAGTCGATTGGCTTGCGCCGCTCGGTGCGCAGACCGTCGAGGAGCGCCAGAGGTTTGATTCCCAGGGGAGACTGGTTGACCCAGTGTCCTACCCAGGCTCGCACCCCATGCGAGGAGGCCAACGGATGGGTGTTGACCCGTGAGTGTGACCGACCCTGAACACATGGGTCATCGTGGCCACCTCATCATGGGCCCATTAGCTCCCTAATGGGCCTCACTCTGACTAACAGTCGGGGGGAATCTGGAAGCTGTATTGTTTCCTATAGAGCGGGGGTGGTTGCGTACCTTACGGCGACTGCTCTTGAAATGACCATCGGCCATTCGATCCTGGGTAAGAGGCGGGCAAAGGACGCCATGGTCCGCGATAGATTCGGTATACACCGTTTCACCGCTTCGTAAGGGAGAGGATTGCGTAAGCGACCTCGAACTCGGAACCAATCGACAGACCGGAGAAATCTGGTCACTATTGGAAGTTAGGGCGCGAGTCTCGGGCCCACCAGGTAACATAACTGGCTATCTCGCGGTAAGGCGTTGGTCTCTAACGGGTTGTGGCGTAGCTAGACGGTGGATTGTCTTTGTCCTAAGTCTTCTACGCTCACTCCAGGGAGATAGAACGACTAATCGTTAAAACTCCCTGTGGTCACGGGCTCGCCCGTTGTAGTCGACAACCCAAGTTGTTTATACTCTTTATTGTGAAAATGTCACAATGGGCGGGTTATTGTCATATGACAATCTCTTACAACCAACATTACTATGACGTGTTATATGTAGGTATGTGTGCGTGTAACATGTCCCTATGTGTGTGTCTTGTTATTGCATTCCATCGACAGAATTGAAAATGCAATTCCGTTAATTAGATCCCAACGGAAAATGGTAACCCAGCCGGAAATCGAACCCGGGACCTTACAATGTAAGATCAGGCACCTAACCGCTATGGCCACCGGGCCGTGTATGTCCATGTCCATTGACCAAAACCATTTTGATAATTGTCATCGTACAATACACACAGAAGTAATGAAGTTAAATTTAAAATAAAACGTATACAAATATACGTCAATAACATAATAAATGGGAAAATAAATGTTTCTTCAACAACTTTTTGAAAGTGTGCAACGAAGGTGCATGCCTGATAGAAAGAGGCAGCTGATTCCATAAGCGAGCAGAATGGACGGTAAAAGAGCGAGTGTGTTATCCCAGCTTGATCGAAGTGGAAGACCGTGGACTCCCAAAGAGTGGAATTTCTACTTGATATATGAGGGCGAATTGAGATTATTGAGTGTGTTATAGAAGAGCGATAACGTATGCAAATTTCTTCGATTGCGAATAGGGAGCCTATGAAGTATGCAGCATATGCTCACGTAAGCAACGTGGTCAAGCTTTCTTAAGTTAAAAACATACCTGAGGAAGATATTTACAGACGCTGCAGCTTATTCAAAATAACCTCATTGGCATCTATATAACAAACTTCACCGTAGTCAAGTATTGGCGTTAAGAGTGTGGACACAATCATTTCTTGTTGTGATATGGAGAGAAATCGCTGGTATGTATGGGTAGAAATAGTAGGTATGCAGTATGTATGTTTGTCCGTTTCTTTATTCCACCATAACTTCTAAATGCTTATACCGATTTAGAAGTTTGTGGTATTCTTATAATCGATATGTTATCTCGGGTGACATAGGATACTAGTCAATAACTGGTACCCAGACTCCAAAGGTAAAAAAAAACGAATATAAATAGTATATTCCGAAAATATATAGGTATCTATGTGTCTTCTTTTCGACTTTGGATCAATGACTTTGGAGATTCCCATCATTACTACACGTATGTACGTATGTACACGTTTTGCAATATATTTTTTGTTAGTATGAAATTTTACTGCAGTCGGGAGACAGTTTTGTTTTTAAGCTATTGCATAGCTTTTATCGCGGGCCTAGTAGGCCAGCGCGGCGACCGAATGAAGAAATTTCTTAACGAAAATTTATGATTTTAAACTGATAATTACGTCTAAACGAGTACTGCTTACGATTCGAAAAAAATATATGTTAAACAAGAACATTTTCCTAATATTCTTAGCTTTGAATATTTCAGATTTTGTTTATATTACATAGTGTAATTAATTTGTGAAATTAGGTCTAACCGAACACAAAAACGACTACTACGCAAATACTATCTGGCGTATTATTATGAAACTTGCACCATTTTAAAGATATTTTAATTATCTATCTTTTTATCTACGATTTTTTTCAAATATTCCGTTTTTTTGCTTTATCGAATAAAACATTCGTGCGCGGCGCTCTATCGGAAGACGTTTAAATTATTCCGAATCATTTGCTACCGCAGCCGCAAATGATTCGGAATAATTTCAACGTTTTCCGATAGAGCGCAGTTATCTGATATCAGAAAAAATAAAATAAATAAAATTAATAAATAATTATAATTGCATAAGTTGTTTAAAACGCTATGCAAATAGCTTTACCGCGGCAGTCCCCGAGTGCCACACGTATTTATTTAATTTTATCTTGAAAAGTCTCCCGACTGCTTTTATTTCTTTTTAGTTCTCTTTTTGTAGCGGCAGTCGTGTTTTGTATTTTTTTAAATAAAATCTTTTTATTGTCAGTATTTAGACAGAAATATTTTAAATCTATTTTCTGCAATTGTTGCTTGATATATATTGCTGACGACCTATTATATATAATCACCGCAATTATAGGCCGTATCGTAATAAATGTGAAACAGTGCGGTATGTATCGATTTTGGACTGCTCTGTACTGAACTAATGAGCTTGAATTTCAAACTCCCCCCCCCCCCCCCCGTTCTCACTCTCCAACCTACTAAAGTACTTTATACTTCTGCCCACCGATATTATATGTAACACACTCGTTCTATATTTTGTTCGTTCATGTCAAACGAAGGTAAATCAGGTAAGCGAAGTTGAAGTATTAACGAAGTAAATATTGTAAGAACTCCGTTAATAGAATAAGAGCAACGTCACAAAACCGCTCGTCGTCAAAACAAAACGCTTGTTTTCATATGTTCGTAGACTACCAAAAGTGGTTTGAAGTATGTATTACTGGGCTATCAAAATCAAAAGCGTGGTCAATATCACACAATCGAAGGATAGTCCGCTAATAGCTCGTTGGCAGAGTTACTCGTAAAAATGAACAAAATTTCTGACAAGACATAATCTGATTATAAAAGGCAAGATAAACGGAAGAGGCCCGGAACGAAAAAGAAAATTCCAGCCTCGAGATCTTTGGGAATGGTTTCGGGTATGCAAAACAGAGTTGCAGCCCAACATATTGCCAAATATTACTTAATCGACGTCCACTTGCTATTGTTATTCAATTATAAAATCCCCTAATTTTAGGAAAAGATTCCCCAAAGTTACATTTAGCTGCCATTGCTATCATACAGAAGACTAAAGAGTATAAAAGACCGCAGTGACTAGTCTTTGTGGACTACGAGAAAGTATTCGATTCAGTCGAGACGTAGACAGTACTACGGTCCTTACGTCGGTGCCGAATAGAAAATAGGTACATCAAAGTGCTGAAGTGTTTGTTTCAGGATCAGAGTACAAATTCAATCCAATTTCCAAAAAGGGTTGAGACGGGGAGACGTTATTTTTCCGAAACTGTTCAACTCTGCATTGTAGGATGTTTTCAAGCTTTTGAACTGGGACGGATATGGCATCTACATCAATGGCGAATACATCACTCACCTCCGATTCGCTGATAATTTAGTCATCTCGGCTAAATCGACGGACAACCTTGGCACAATGCTCAGAGACCTCAATAACGTCTCCCAACAGATAGGTCTAAAAATGAACATGGGCAGGACAAAACTCATGCCAAATGCCCATGTCGCACCCATTCCGGTACATGTTGGGAACGATATTATTGAAGGCCTCGACCAGTATGTTGATTTGGGACGGACGATCTAAATAGACCGACACAACTTCGACAAGGAGGTCTGCCGACGAATCCAACTCGGATGGGCGGCAGCGTACGGGGAACTACGCCATATCTTCTCTCCACAAATACCGCAGAGCCTCAATAGACTATAATCATTGCATGTTGCCAGTAATGACATACGACACTGAGACATGGTCACTAACTATTGGCTTCATGTACAAGCTTAAAGCCACGCAAGCTAAAAGACGAACAGACTTGAGCCATGGCAAGAGCTATGCTTGGAGTTTCACTGCATGAAGAACCAAGAAGAAGAAGAAGGTCACTGGCATAGCTCGTGAAATTAGCAACTTAAAATGGCAGTCGATAGCCATATAGCTCGAAAAACGGGAAACAGTTTGGGAAAAAGGTTCTCAAATGGCGATCACGATTCGACAGACGCGGTGCAGGACATTCCCCATAAGATGGACCGAGGACATTGCCACGGCGCGCGGCAGGAAGTAAGTGGATGGAGGCGGCTCAAGATCCTTCATCATGGCATTCTATGGGGGAGGCCTATGTCCAACAGTGGACGTTTTTTGGCTGAGAATGATGTTGATGCTAGCGATGCATAAAAGTCTGATAACAGAATTACAATAACATTAGATTTGGGGGTCCCTGTGTATCAAGTTGCATAAACAAAATAAAAGGTATGAATTCAAATGTTTCAAATATAAATGATAAACGCATAGCTAGATAAAGGCTATCTACCTATTCATATGTAATTTAAAGTTAAAACTGATGATTTGCGGTGCTGGCCTTTGGATTGTTTATGTTTTTATCCCTGGTTTAAAGAAGAGCGGTTCAGGAATAAACCATTTGTTTTCAGTACAAATTTGCTGAAATAATATTGAATTTCCGCCCCTTTTATTTGCTGTAAATACTTCAGCACTTCAGAGCGGGCGAATAAGCGGCACTTTGCCTGGCCTTGTTTATTCAAAATTTGTCATGAATATCAAGTGCGAAAAAAAGCTGCATTGAAGTGTCTTACCGAATAGTCCGTTTCTATCTGTTGGATGACAAGTCGACTCTTACCTGTAAATAAAAGAAATAATATATAGATTAGTATAAATGGAAAAGGAATACTTAAAAATAGCTACACATGACCAGGACGAACTTTTCATTGCATCAATGGCAGCAAAATAGTTATTGCAATAACTTTGGTGTTTGTTAATTCAGCAGAAACATTTACAATTTAATTTTTTGTCCAATTCTTACATTTGGATAATACAGCTTGGACGTTTTATTGCAAATGTAACAGCTTTGCACGTAACAAGTACGTACTCGTATATACATTTTGATTACGAATATATTCATACATTGTAGGTAAATAAAGTTTTCCCTTAAAATAGAAGATTCGAAGTCGGACTTCGAAGCGCGCTCTTAGCGTTAGTGATCAGTAAGTAAGACTACACATTTTACTGTATTCCACCCTAATCAACAACTAAATAAAACAATACACTGGGTGACTACAAGTTAGAGCAATGGCAAAATAAGTTCTCATAAGTAATTTTTAAACATGTTTTTTTTTCTTGGAAGTTTTTTTAAATGCAATTGGTTTACAAAATGAAAACTTTCCGATATTCGGCATTTTTATTGAAAGTTTTAATTTAAATAAAGATATGAGAGCTTCCTCTTTTCTGAAAATTCAGTTAAAGAAAAGAGAAGGCCACTCTTCTACAGGGGTTGATAGTTCTCATTTTCCTCTGCTAGAGGACGTATAAGCTTCTATTCCACGGTGTTAAGCATTTTCCAGCCATAATGCAATTTGAAACCAAAAAATCTATCCCCATAAGTTAAAATATCACACATTAAATGTTACATTTTATCAATGATTTTTAGAAAAGATCTAAGAAAATACCATTTTTCTAGCCATTTTGCTAGCAGCTCTGCCTATCCGTAAAACCGCCATGTTTTCTTTCCTCTCCTTCATGTATGTACATAATATACTAATATCTATGTTCTCCCTCATTCCTCATATACCTAGCTTCGTAAGGATGCTTAATCGGGCGGTGTGCTGTTCACTTCACACCTTGCAGGAACAGTCGCCCCTGGCGCAACATACAAAATATTATGCGTACACATCCTCATTCCATAAAAAAATATTGTAAATAATGAATATAGTTTCCTCATTCCATCGAAAAATATTGTAAATATAATATGAATATAGTTTTTAAATATCAAAATCAAATTTACCCTCGCGACCTTTGCAAGGTTAGCGATCAACAGTTCAAAATTACTCGAGCTTTTTGACTTATCGGCCACTAAAGTGGCACGCCGCGCGCGACACTAAATTTTATAGATTTCCACAAACTCGCTCGCTGACCGCGACGCAACAATCCTGTAGAGCCGCACGCGTCGTACCGCGCTCGGCTGTCGCGCCAGTGACTGATAGATCTAAAAATAGGTTATAGGTTAGCTCTAAAATATTGCCTGCAGGCAATAAGTTCGCTTTTCGTACTTATTGCCTGCAGGCAATAAGTTCGCCTTTCGTACGAATAAAGCGCTTTATTATTATTAATAATATCTAAAATACACGCAAGACATTTTAGTCATATATTTATTTATTAATTAACAATTATATTAAAAGCTGAGGAGTTATACGTCGACTTTAACTCTCACTCCTCAATTTAATCAATTTGTCCCCTCCTCAAGCCCTCTTATCCCCCCTCCCCCCCTCCCCCACTCCAAGCCCGCTTTATCATTAGGATTATTCTCCCGAATATCAGAGATTTTCCGCGGCTCTCCTCCATCTTCATCAATCTTTATAACTCCATTTTCTCTCGGTGTGATGCACAAAACCTCGTTGTGAAATCTCGGCCTCTAATTTTAGGTTAGCAGTCAATCCGCGTGATAAATGCCCCCAGAGCCACATCTAGATCTGTGGGGGGTAAAGTTTCGGATGAGTTTCCTAAGCTACTTACTACGTTTCGATTGGAATTGAAATTACAAAATTCACATTATTTTATACATTAAGTATGTAAACGAAACTTTTATTTAAGAAAAGTTGCACACTTTAGAAAGGTAATATGCATGATGATACTAAATTTATTCAAAAATATTGCGGAGGTTTTGTTTTACATATTGGGGCAATTTTTTAACAAACCTATTATTAGTTTGTATGCGGGAAACTCTAGCCATTTTTCGAAAAAGTCTTATTGGAAATCGATTCAGAAAAACACGAAATATAAGAAAGTATTTATGTATGTATTTATTTAAAGTAAAGCTTTAAATATACACACGTTATTCCAAAATATTCGTCCTTTTACCAGTAGCTTCAAACAAAGCATATTGCAGCATCTATGTAGATCACTACGTCAACGCTGTCTAACTATGCCTAGGTCTGTAGTAATGCAGGTGTACTAGAAAATCGTTTTACCTGAACATCCGTTTGGTTTTATTTTAAAGAAAAAAAAAACAGAAGAAATGAAGGTAGGACTTTAATAAATCATAAAATATCATTAGAAAATTATATTAAGATGGTATTAAAATTAGAGTACTAGTTTAAAAGTCAAAGTTATTTCCATTTAAAAAATATCTAATTTGTATTTCCAAAATTATCCTAAAAAAGTTTTAGTAAAAATATTAAAAAGTAGTCAAAATTAGTGATAAAATCATCAATACTCAAAAAATATAAATTTGTGTGAGAAATATAAAATAACATATAATAAACTATAAATAGGTTATCATAGCTTTTATATTTTTTTATTTTATTTATTTATTTCCGTAATTCAAGATACAAATTACAAAGAAAATCCTTATTCTAACAAAAAAACAGTTTATAATAAGTGTATATATTATACCTAGCTTAAAAAGGAAATTCATCTTTTGACATAACGGTTTACCACCTCACTAGGTATGAACCTGTGTTGAGGTGGTACTAACATCGATGAATTCTTTTGAGACGAGAGGGCAAATCTTATCTAATACTTAAGTACAATTTAAAATTTAAAGTTAAATTTAAAAACATCAATAAAATTATAAACTAAATTAAAATTTATGACAATCTACTAAGTTATATTGTATCTACTAATTATATTTATATGTATATTTGTATAGTCTTTATACAAATTATAATTTGTATCCGACTTCAATGAAACTTTGGACATGTACCCTTAAAACACGGAGAACACTACTGTCAACATTTACAAAAAAAAAACTCCATTACCCTCTTCAACCCTCTTATGCAATCGGCGCAAAATTACAGGCGACGTCGTATGCAATCGGCGCAAAATTACAATGTTAACTATTTTTTAAAGGTCCAAGTAGAATATGAGGAAGAGGTAAACGAAAAATAACCATTTTATTACAATTGGGACTTATGTACCTTAAGCGAACGTTCGAGACACATTTGGAAAAAGTTCTTAATAATACAGTAAGATAAATTTAGGATCTGTATGAGCAAGTTCTGTTAAGGCGACGATGTAGGTAAATTTCGAAAATTACATTTTTTGGCAATTTTTGAACAGTCATAATGAAATAACTGATGATGTTAGCCAACAAAAAAAAAATATCGTAACTCACGGTACCTTTCTTAAGTAGATAGCTATTTCAGATTTTTTTTAAAGTATTGGAAAATTGAGGAAAATAATTAAATCTGGGAGCTATACAGGAAATTTTCATTTTAGAGCATTTTTTGAAACGTGCCTCACACTAAACTGCACGATCAAGAAACTCAAAAAAAATACTACGGCATTTTAACAATAGTTGTAAAGAGGGATGTTTTGGCATAAATTTAAAAAAATAAGTTTTTCTTGTTAAAAAAAAATATATAAAAAGTGTAACTTTCATCCATATTCACTGTTAAATATTACTTATTACTGTGTGTTTTTTTTCAAGTTTGTTTTTTTTTACATAAACTATGTACAATAAACTTGTAGTATTGACGATTATTTTTTTCAAATAAAATATCAGTGTATTTTAAAAATAATATTTTGCAGAGCCCGTTTATATTATTTTTGTCATACAATGAGATGAGCGCGCTCTTCTCGCGACGACGCGCTGGCATTCAAAATGCCGCAAGCGACATTGGGTCAATATGGTTCTTATGTAGGGATCAATTACTGATTCAAATGGCATAACAGCCAACCTTTTATAGTGAAATGTTATTGGCTCTTAGAAACGTGGTTCATTTCGGCTTCGAAGGCCGACATATGCGGTTGCGTTCGCGACGCTCTGTTTCATGACTTATTATTACCAAATTGACATTTCGATGGATCGGAGATGTGAAAGTAAAAAAATATCGGTTTTAGATGGCTATTTCACCGTGTAAATGAAAGAGGTTTAAAAACATGATAAATCATATGTTGAAAAATAGAAACAATAATAAGTAAAATAATATTTAATATTTATTTTATTTAATTATTTTTTTTTTATTTACAATATTACTTTTTTTTTAATAAAAAGTGTTCATTTATTTGATAACAATGTTTCTTTATGTATAAAAACAAAAAAAAAATATACATATCGGTAGGTTTTGAACCTACGACCGGTGTGATCTTATGCGAGTTTAAAACAAGTGCGCCACTTCAGCTTGCTTCCTGCAAGTCAAAATGTGTGTATATAAGGGGACAGTAAATAATGCCAATACATTTGCGTTAGAGCCATATGACAGAGCTATACACTATGTATAAATATAATATACAATTAGGCTACGATTCTGACCGTTCTAATATAGAAAACCGTCAGATAGGCAGAATTGTAATTTAGAAAACAAAACGTAGGTATCTACTTTTTAAAAGCTTTTATTCAACTTGTAATGTCTGTGAAAAAAAATCTAAAAATGCGAAGAAATATTACATCAGCAGTAGCTTACAATAAATGTCAAAACTTTTCAATTGATGAGAAAATTGATTGCCTGTATAATGACATTTTGAACGCCCTGATAGATGCATTTGGAAACCATGATAAATGTAGAAGTTTTTAAAATTGTTTGTCGGAAAATGAAACACTGGATGCAATGAGTTGTTTGATGGGTGACATTATTTGGGAAAGAATACGTTACATAACTTAAAACGTAGGTAGCAATACATGCAAGAAGCCTAATTCATGATGTAGATAGTAATGTTCTCGAAAGGTTTAACGGCATCATTGCAAAATTTATTGGTGGTAAGAGGACAAATTACATCCAAAAGCAGTCTTACCAAGCGCGATGTAATGCGGCAGTTATATCATTTAATACAAAACAGCCACTGTCAAGATTACATAAAAAATATATAGGCAAAAGTCCCTCTGGCAGGATATCAAAAGTGGAATAAAGAAGACAGAGGCATTTAAGTAAATCCATTCTTTATAAAAGAAATAAAAGCAGAAAGTTTTTTTGAAGAAAAAAAACAATAATTCGCATTATGGAAAACATTGCAACCAACCCGATGTTCCATCAGAAATATTCGAAAAAAGCAAAGCTCTGTTATTTCAAGAATTGGAAAATAGAAAAATGATCGATTGCGAATTGAAAAACTTACGGTTATTCAAGGTGAAAGCAGCGAGTGGTTGGAATTACGAAGAAAAATGGTAACTGCGTCTAACTTTGGCGAAATTGTCAATAGTTAACAACACACAAAATGCGCCAATTTAGTTAAATCCATGACTGAAAATGGGATTTGAGCAACGTAGCATCAATTTGCCATGGAAAAGAAAATGAAACAACTGCACTAGAATGAAAAATATGTCTAGAAAAAGTGGAAATTCAGCAATGTGGATTATTCATTGACCCTAAATTTCCATTTTTGGGAGCTTCTCCAGATGGAATATCTGATGATTATATTTTTGAAGTCAAATTTCCCATTACAGCGCATAGAATCTGGTTAACGGAAGCGACAAGAAAAAGAAAAGTGACATTTTGGAAACAGAAAGATGGAAAACTTGAAATCAGCATCAAACATCACTGGTACGTTCAAGTTCAAGGACAGGTCCATATATAATTTCTTTTTATTTATTTATTTTTTATTTTATTTCTGGAAAAATACAGCGCATACAATATACATACGTGTACATAAATGTAGAAAAAAAAGAAAAACATTACGCCTATAATCGTTTATTACACATTTGGATTTCAGCATATTACACTTAAAAATTAATTATAAAATAAACAAAGTTCATATTAAATATAAAAAATATATAGAAAACCGATGGGAGAGGTAGGGAATTGGAAGTGATTAGGAAGAAGGAGTTAGACGATGGTATGTGTATATGTATATAGATATAAATAAAGATATAGATAGGTCGTATAGTGGATATATAGATACAGATATTTATTGATGTTTATAGGTATTTATAGATATATAATAAATATTTATAGATATTTATAAATATTTGTGGTAGCTACTGATATGTTGTATAGAAAGTATATAACTAATTACTATAGGTATTAACAAGCTCGTTAGGTGCAATTGATTTGAATAATTCTTTAACGAACGTCGGTTGGTTGAGGTTGAAAATGTCGATGGTGGAGAAACAAGAGTCGTACGTGCATATCAGCCCATAAGCGATGGAATGTTTCCCGTAGTTGGTATTGGCACGAGAGACCTCAAACGTGCGTGAATTGCGAATTAATCGCTGAGGAACGAAAAAACGTAAGTTTTCAACAAGGTATGAACTATCTGTGGTATTGTGGATAACTTTAAAGAAAGTGTGCTTGAAAGAAACTGTAACTGGAACGATAGATATAACTGGAAAGGAAGTGTGCCTATTTACATTTTGGTCTGGTAAAAACGATCTCCTCAAAACCGAATATATACAGACGGATGATTTGATTTGGACAAATGTCATGGAAAAAACTTGTTTGTTTTTATATGGACTGTGTATTACCTGAAGTTATCGATCCAGGAGTATGAAGGAATATGGATTTAAAGGAGCCTGAATACACTTTGAAAGAAGCAAATAAAAGAAACGACACGATAAAACGAAAGAAATCGGTTCCTCTCCCTTGTCCAACGCTTAAGCGGTTGTTAGTTTTCAGTGATTCCATCACAAAGTGAGCAAAGAACTCACAGAGAATGTACTTGCCAATAACACTCCAAAGCAAAGCACAAGCAATATAGAGCCACCGAAAAGTACACGATATTCCAAATCTGTGCTGAGTACAGATCTAATTAATAATGATGAACAGGCTTTTGAAAATGTATTATCATTTGATGAATTTTAATTACAAAAGTCGGCGCACCACTACAAAGCGACACTGTCAAGGCTACAAAAAGGAAGTCTCAAATGTACTGCGCAATTTTAAATGTATTCATTCGTCTCTTTACATTTAATATGTATGTATCTACTCAGAAATAACAGACTACTTTGCCAACCAGAAATGTCTTCATGATTTTTTGTCTTAATGATTTTATATTTTCATTAATAATTATTTATTTTTAATGATGTGTATTTCCTTAAAGTTTACAATGATGTGCTTACAGTATCTAAAAATAAATTATATTACTTTTTAATTAAATAATTATTTAATGATAATGTACAAGGCGATGGGTGTCGTTATGTCCTCCTCAAAGAACTATTATACCGCGAATAAATAGTTCGATACACAATGTTGTTTTTTAATTCGATGCTAAATGTTTTTCTGCCAAAAAATACTATCAAAAACTGTCACTACAACTATCAAAAAAATACTGTATCTCACGGAACATGAATTGCGATTTATGTCATTTAAAAGCCTTTGGAAAACTGTATCCAAAACAGTTAACGGCATTTCTCCAATTGTCATCTATCACCATTTAAAATAATTTTAAAATGTCGAAAATTAATTAGTGACAGGTGACTGTTCTTAATACAGTTTTTCAGGGGCTTTCAAATGACATATCGCAAATGAAATTCTGTAAGATATGGCTTCTGTCAATTTTTGACAGTGATAGTTTGGTTTAACAGTTGACAGCCAAAATCTAATGGGCGCATACCAGGGTGATACTATCCCTATGTTCCAAATTTCAACTCAATCGGTTCAACGGCTCGGCAGTTATCGTGAGAGATTACATACAGGCAAACAGACATACATTTCTCTGAAAATGGTCTTAATCATCTTGGTGGACCTCAAAATGGACATCTCTGTCGTTATCTAAACATTTTTTCCGCACGATCACAACACCTTCCCTACCAGTGGCAGCCGGGAAAGTAATATAATGTTCAAGTTTAGATGATGATAAAGCGTAGCCTTCTTCTCCAGCGTAGGTACATGACACTTGCATAATCCCAAAATATAAATCCCATTGCAATAGTGTATACCTAGTGTGTTTAGTCCAGACATCGATAGCGAGTGAATATCGCTGCGAGATGAGTCAACATAATAAACACCTGCCCCGTCGCGAGGGGAGGGGGTAAGTAGGCGGGGCTTAAAAACTCAGATACGGTTTATTTTTTAAGTAGTACGTCGCCTTAAGGAAGTGTTTTCATAAGACGACAGCCACTAAAAGGCTGTTTATGCAAGCGTAAAAATACAAATACTTTCTACCTATATCAGCTGTAAGGTTTACATACGAAGCCGAATTGTGAGATTTTGTTTTTTTTTTCTGTCATAATTCAAATAAATATATAACGGAATTTTCACCTAAACTATCATATGTTTAGCGTTATTATTGAATTATATTTATTCGTTTTTCTTATTTTAGCATAAACTTTAGAAATTGAACATAACGTAAAAAAAAGAACATATTTTTTAGAAAAAAAAAGCCACTAAATATATGCAGAAAAAAATCATCGAGGCACTCTAGACGATCAAGCATGCTTGTCAAGCATCGCGTCGCGGGTTGGGAGAAGATCGTAAACCGCAGGATATATATTTTTTTATATTAACCAAAAATGCCTAATTTTGTAGTTGTATACCAGGGAGCCACGTTAATTAGACGTAATTGATTGATGAATGAAGTGATTCCCTGGTATAAACTACAAAAAATAGGCATTTTTGGTAAATATTGAAAAAAAAATCATATTTCCTGTGGTTTACGACCCCTTCACAACCCGCGACGCCATGCTTGACAAGCATGCTTGATCGGCTAGAGAGCCCCTTACATCTTTTAATGCGAAAATCGTATGTATTTCGCAAGTGTCCTGTACATTTCTCAACATTTACACATATATTTTAAGCAAAATGTAGTCATGTAACTTTTTAGTTTTTCAAAAATATAAATTCCTGTCGAAGCATTAGCTGGTTTTAATTAGGCCATTAGATGCCATAAATTCGACCCTTTGATAGAAAAATTATTTCAAATTCGAAACTTTGAACAAAAATACGGCGTGAAAAACTGCGTAAGCAACAGGCAATATATAGCTCAGTCCAGCAAGTCCGCGACATACTACCGAGTGCTTTCTCTCCCAATAGTCCGGCTGAAAAGAGAGAGAAAGAGAGTAAGATAATAAGCCTTGACCGGGAAATGGAGGAAGGATTACTATAAAGAGTAGCTCACTCATATACTATTACTCTTTTTTTTCATCATAAACAATATTAACCCTTCCTATTTGAGTTAACCATTTTTGGTTAGACGCTTACAAATGCTAAAATTGTATCTAACCAATATTGGTTAGGGCGCTCCGCGCTGCGTAAAATGCCAACTTTTTAAATATTTATTCATTATTATCTTAATTGTTTGACAAGATAAGGTTATAATATTATAAATTTCAAATTTCAATGCGATCATTTTACAGTTATTCTTTTTACGATACGTATAGTAGTTTAAAAGTTATGGTCGTTTCTCTCAAGGCTATCGACTTCACGCGCAAAACTGTCCGGGGCAGAAGTGACGACTAAATTTTTACCCCGCGATAGGAGGGGTTAAGTTCAATATATACTGTAACAAAACGAATGGGCTTATTTAGGCGAGTCCAGTTACGTCGCGAGTATTTTGGCTCTATGTTTAGTCCTCAATGAATGATGTAGACTGACTGAAATTAAAAAAACGCACCAAAAATTAAATTTAACGGCAAATCGTGAGATATTTGGTTTTCGGGCATTTTTAGACTAATTTGACGTTCATGAATCCGAATCTGTCCGGAGCCCAAGTAAGATTTTGCCTCGTAATCTTTAAAAAGGCGTCTTAGTTCGAATGTAAAGGTGGTTTCTGTTCCTTTCCTTCTTCCTTTCTTTTCCGATTTTTCTTTTAGCGCGTTCAAAATACTTCCCCTCCTGGTTGGTTGGGGGGAGGGTAGGGGGGGGGGGGCAGAAAGAAAAATCAGCAAGAGGAAATTAAAAATATACTTTTATTTTAAAATATTCTATTCAAGAGTATTTCTTGCCGTAAATCGTGGTTGTCTGTAGTTAGGTGAATTACAATAGCAAATTAGCGTTGTTTTGACGAAAGCATCTCGTGGCGGATATTGCAACTACTGAGCGGAATGTTTTGGCACTTTTTATGTAATTAGCGTGCGGTCGGAGGAAAGGCAGCACGCAAAGCGCGTCGGCGGCACACGCAAGACGAATTTCCGTGGCCACGAGGAAAACCCTCGCTTGTTTCCACTTGTTAATGCGTGAAAGTGTAATCACCGGAATTAGTGATCGCCTCCAATAAAGCGCACGGAACGAAACGAACATCAATTCCGAATGAGTACAATTAATATTCGATAGCCGCCAACATTAATCACAAGTAAATGGGAAACGTACCATTAAGGGGCGACTATGGTCTTCTATGAAATTTAAAATTAACAAGTATGCGCGCATAAGACTTTTTAAAATATTGTGGAAATACATAGCATCATACCTATTAATTTTTTTTTATACCTACAAGTCATATGCCTTTTCGTGGAACCCGCCTTGTTGCCTATTGGCACTATCTTCTAGGTGGGCATTTGTATCATCACGCAGTCAAACACTCAGGCGGTCACCCATCCCAGTATAGACCGCGCCCGCCGCTGCTTAACTTCGGTAATAACGAGGAGAACCGGTGTCAACGAGGCTACGGAGGCTACAATTTAATTTAATGTACTATTTTTTATTGTCGATTGTTGTATTTTAAATTGTTATGTTATCGTCTTTGTGTTCGGTATTTGCAAAGTTTGAAGTAATTTACTTTATATTATTTTTAGCTAAATCGATTAAACTTGTTTAAGATTAATTGAATGTAATTCCTTCACAATTGTAACGGTTGTATTAGAAATAAATACTCTTTATCTATCTTTAGTCTATAGTCATAATCATTATTGTTTAAAACACAATAATCAAAATATAAATGTAACAAATAAAAAATAAAATAAAAAAGTCGATGAAATCAATAGTCTCAAACTAATGTCATATATCATCGTAATAGTCAATAATCATCCAAAATTGCAAATACAGTTGGATAAGTCATAATCAAAATTGTTTAAAACACAATAATCTAAATATAAATGTAACGAATGCACAAAAAAAAGTCAACGAAATCAATAATCTCAAACTAATACAACGAATAATGAGTAAAAATATTACTAAAATAACCAAAGTCGGACAAAATAAACGTGTGCTCAATAAACATGTAAAACAACAATAATTATAAGCGGTTCGTTTCTCGGCTAAGGGCGGGTTCGGGTCGGGCGTTAACAGATGGCGTTAATATGGCGGGGTGGGCGGAGTGAGGCTTAGCACCCGTCGGGCCAGGACCGGCTCCTGGGCCCTGACCCTGCGGACGCACCAAAATTCATATCACCGATGAACGACGCTATCGCGCGACAATCATTCTAATGTATTGCGGAATTTAAATATTATTGGTGTAGCTTGTATATGAGCAACTCCAACCAAACTTTGACAATGTGATATCGGCCCAACGAGGCATCTGTGATCCGATTCCAATATTGATATATGACTAGTGCGCCCCCTGGTGGACCGATTTCAAATACAATCTTTTCAACTCTTACCATCACCACCAGCTTAGCATATCATCGATTCCCTGGATAAAGTACAGCAATAAATAAAAAAAAATCGTTCGTGCCACTCCAAGAGTTTCTTGGTTAGAAAGAAGCCAAGGCCTGATTTTATCTGAATATTATTTTTATAATTAAAATGTATGAGCGCCCTCTCTCGGCTGGCGGACGAATCCGGCTGGGTTCCTCGGCAAAGGGCGGATTTGGGCCAAGCGTAAACACATGGCGTTAACATTTAATTAAAATGTATCGCGGAATTGAAATATTATTAGTGTAGCTTGTATACGAGTATGAGATAGGCAACCAATATTTCCCAGTGTGATTTCGGCCAAGTATGTTAGTCCAATATTTCGAGGATGATATATGACTTCGTATACCGATTTCAACCGCAATCTTTTCACGTCTTGCCATGACCAAATGATGCCTGCATGCCTAACTTCAGCTCAATCAGATAAAGCGTTTGGGCGTTATCGTGGAGGAATACACAGAGAGACACAGACAGGCACACATGCACTTCAAAATGGTCTTAATCGTCTGAGGGGGACTCAAAATGTATATTTCCGTATTTATCTCGAAAAAAATGCACGTTCACAATGCTTTCCCTCCTGGCTTGTAGGTGGGCCGGTAAAGTAAAATTACACCGCGATTCGGCCCATAGTACGCGATCTCGAATTCCAAAGTAGCTCGGACTCAACTATAATTGCGTGTTTTTCTTCTTCTAAAAATCCACAATTAATTCGCTCGTCGCTCAACGCCATTCAGCGAAGAGGCGCGTTTGTATGAAGAGAAATCAGATTTGTATGAAGCGAGTTCGCCGAGTCGTTGGGCGCATTCTAGTAGAACTCTTGACTTAAAAACCATTAATAATGGAAAGGGTTAGGTGAACACGACTAGCCGCCTCCGCATAACTTAATCATTGGCAGAAACATCGCCGGCACGCGATACACTTGGACATTTTAACCCTGAAGCAGCAAAATATCACACAAGTGTGCCGTCACGCGGGTTAGACGAATGTTATTTTACTTTTCTTAAACTTTATACGTTCAACCCTTCTTCTTCTTCATTCCGTAGCCGGCAATTGGGGAGGGGGTCGTCCTCGCAGCCAATACGCCGCTGTCGGTGCCGCTGGATCTCGTACTCCATTCACGATTCGTTTCCATTCTTGACGATTTTTGACGACTTCTCGAGCTTCGATAGCCGATACTCTATGATTCTTTAAGTTGTCATCGTTATTCTTTAGTCAAGTTTTCTTCGGGGCAGAACACTGAATTCTCCATTCTGTCGGACGGTGTCGCCAAAAAAGTTTACGTGGCAAGCGATTATCGTTCATTCGGCAAACATTGCCGAACCAGCGTAATCATAGTTTTTGTATTTATTCTTCGATCGGTGTTTGTTGATCGTATCTTTCTATAATGGTCTCGTTTCGAAGTCGATTATGGTGTAACACATCGAGAATCTGCCTCAAGCATCGTATTTCAACCCTAACCGTTCAACGTTCAACCTTAACTATCACTTATATGCGACAGCAGTCTTACTGTAGTAGGTAAGCGTTCCTACGCCTGGAAGCGTCATTTCGTCTTGAATTCTCAATAATGTCATATCGTGATGTCAAGTTTTATATCAATTTAATGAAATACATTATAATCGTTATAGTCCCTAGTCTGTGAAATCTATTCATGTAAATACGTCTAGGAGTTCATGAAAGATACTAGGCGATACCTAAAAAGGTTGATACGATACAAAACATTTTTGACTCGACAAGTCCGGGTTTTAATCTCTCTCCCGAAGGTTCGGTTTAAATGCGGAATCGGTTTAAATGCGGAATTTAACAAAAATAAGGCTCTTGTACCTCACTTCCGAGGACATTTGTTATTGCTTCTTCGAGACTTCTCAAGAATCCGCCGCGCCGTTTTGGGAATATTAATGAAGCCAAAAGCAGTATAGTGCAGGCGTCAGGGCTACCTTTTGCAATATCAGGAAGACACTGTTTCACTATTGGGTCTGACATAATTTACTTAGAAACCTATGTTGCCGGTAGATGGCGTGGTCAGTCCAGGGGTTTTTAAAACGGACGCTGCACCACATTGAGAAACAACTTTCTACCATTAGGTCCTCATGCGAGGTTTATGTACACGGGTCGATGATTTTCTATGCGATTTCCAGCCGCACCACTAAAATCGACAGCGTAAATAGCAATTCATTTAGGCTGCAGGCACGCATTTTTATGTGTGCTGTGCTGTACACACATAAAATATGCTGTGTACCTGTACAATTTTGTGTGTGCTGTGAACACTTAAAATACAACTTTGTGATTGTTTACCATGAAGCGTGTGGTGGTGCGTCGTGCAGAAGCAGGGGAGAAAAGCGATTGATCAGGGCTAGGTTGTTTAATCGCGGGATTCACCATCATCATTAGCTAGTTCTTAACATATTTGCGTTGCCTGTTATATTAGACCGCAAGGCCCTGTATAGGTTAATACTGCCGTAGGGCCGGCCTTATATTTGAAAATATGTTTTTTTCTATGATTACACACACAAAAATATTCGAGCAATAACAAACGACATAAAGACAAATGAATGGCTGAGTTTGAAAACGTAATAAGGCGAATTTAAATAAAAATTTTTTTTTCAATGTCACTCAAATCGAAGTTATGTAAATATTGAGATAAAATCGTTTATTGCTAGTAATTGATAACGGATCTTATTCGTTTGAAATTGTCTGTTGTTATTTTTAAATATGTATGCATTTTAATATAGAAAATAGTACATATTATACTGGTAATGATTCATACATTTAATCAAACTTGACATATTTGTTACAATCACAAAGATGTTGAACTGTATACTATTCAACGCTTTAACCGATCACCGTAGCCATCTGCAATAGAGATTTATAAGCAGCTCAGCATGTTCTAACAGAGGCAAAAATAAAACCGCGTCTACCGATTTTGTATAATGGAGAACTATGAAGATCAGATGCTTAGGGAATTGCAACGCAGAGATCAATACAACTTTCTGAAGCGAGTACCTGCAATATTGCATGCAATATAACCGTTTTATTGAAAAATAAAAGTTTATATAAAAACACGTTTTTTTTTTCAGAACATCTGAAGTTTTTCTAAATCAAAAACTGATTCCCAGACTTTTCTCTTTACATTTTAAAAGGAATTCATTTTAAAATTAAAAATGTGTTAACTCATGTCGCGTGTGTAATCTCTCTGAACTGTGTGCCTTTTAATTGAACTGAGTGGGGGACAAAGTTTCTTATCGTGAAATCGTAATTTCCATCGATAATGCTATGGAGATACATAAATTGCACAACATAAGTTTCAGACACAATAATGGCAGGTGCAGACAAAGAATATATCAAAGTTCATTTTTAATAGTTAATGAGGGACGTCCTTAGTATGTATACTGCTTTCAAGACACCTTCATTTTAATTTAATTTCAGGCATGTATAATAAAAATATTAGCAAAATGCTTGCGGTTTCCAGTAAATACATGTACTTTATCAGTGATGCTTAAGTAGATAATTCAAGTGTCGGAACGTTGTACTTCGAGCTTAAATTTCCAATATAAGGAGCCAAATATTCCCATAGATTTAGACCTCACACCTGTCTATCTATCTAAACTGTTCCACATCGCCGTGGGATCATTTTAGTTTGGAAGAGACAAGTACTTTAAGACTTTATTTCTCACAATATTCTGTGGTTTCACATGCTCAAGATGGAGAACTTGTTTAGGAAGGGTGAGACGTGACGACGGAATGGTATGTGGAAACAAAATATGGCGATCCTCGTTGACTTTCCGTATTGCAGTCTGCTTCCTCAACATAAAAGGACATTAACACCTAAGTATCATCTGCATACGTACATATGGTGCTCGGAATTATGCAAATTGGCAACGATACCGAATTTATACAGACAGAAAAATATTGGCGCTGTATAGTGCGCTGTATAGGTACGCCGGCAACGATGGGTAAAGCACTAAACAAAGAACAACGCCATTAGAGTTGGCCATTTAGACTTGCTGTCAGCAATTAAGGATCCTACTGCATGCCCGTTATTTCCTATTGCATACAGTTTTCTTCTTCCTCCTGGCTTATCTAGAGTAATAATTGTTTTATTTGATCAGGCTTTTTTTTTGGTTAGTTGAAACATATTTTTTGTTATTTAAGAATAATCTCGACTTTTTGGATAAATAAAGTACATGTCGACGTTAGCTTCAGGTTGTTTAATACCGATGGATATTTTTTCGTTATCTTTTAAAGACCAGAAGTCTTTTTCGACATCCATAATCTCACCCTTAGCATAGAGATGTACCAGGTCAGGGTGATTCCCTGAATAGGGTGGTCCAATTTCATTTAAACTCATCTAATGTCTGATTTTTCTAATAAATATTACATCTAACTCAGTCATGGTAATTACCAGGGATCCTTATTTACAATCTACTATATCGGTAGCAGGTAAAGTTCTTGGGCGGATCCAGCAGTATAAATATCTCGGTGCATAAGTGAATGAGATATGGGACTCCGATCAAGAAATTAAGAACCGGATAGAAATCGCCCGCGCCAATAAACTGAGAAAAGTCTTATGTTGCTGGCAAATCAATCTAAGACTCAGAAATCGGATCCTGCATTGCTACATCTGGCCAGTGGCTATGTACGGCACCGAAGCGCGGACCATAAAAGAAGACACCACACGGCGGCTGGAATTGTTTGAGATGTGGTGCTACCGTTAAAAGCTCCGTATAAGCTGGACCCATAAAGTTAGTTATGAAAAAGTGCTTTAGCCTACCATTACGACCCAAAAATTGTTGCTCACTGTCAAGATTGAATATCTGGGGCACACGTTGCGGTATGTTACCGTAAAAAGATTTCAGAGTTAAGAGCCAACCTTCAGTAATGGAGAGGCACTTCAAGAAAAAGAATCTCAGATACCGCTGGCGTCTGCTCTAGCGGGGCCATTACCAATTTCACGGTGGGGCGCGATAGGGACCACTGCCTAACGAAACGTGATCTGATTTTTTAAAGAAATCACTGCACAAAGCTTTCATCACCGACCAACTGAAGTACCAGAGACCACTTAGCCACGTTTTGCCCGTTGCTTAAGTTAAAGATTTACGATGAGACTTCATGGGTCGTAGCTGCCGAAAACATGCCCGAAATAAACGGTACGGAATGCCGCACTAACTTACTCCTAGTGGAAGACACCTTAGTTGACAGTACAGTTTCTATTTAAAAATAGGTAATTCAAATTTAAAAAAAATAGTTTTCTAATAGTAGCCGAGTTTAATAAAAATCTGCGAAGCAAATACATAACTTCAAATTTTACACCATGCCAATTTATCGGATGCTCGTAATTGATTGCTTGCTATTCCAAGCAGTTTCCTTACTCCAACGAGGTGAGTGCAGATAGAAGCCAATTCATCCAACACCCGGGCAGTTTTAACGACTATGGTCGTCTTTCTCCCCGAGCTTAATAATATATCAACTACGAGTTCGATACCAAAACTTCCAGCAGAAAGCACTTCTGGCAAGCGTTTGGTAACATACCATTCGGCGTTAATACTCCTTTGTTTTTCAATGGGTACAGATGCCAGACGTCCGACTCGTCAAAGTGTAAAAATTTGCGATCAAATTCTTTCCTTCGCTTCTCGATTATTTCACTTTCAAAGGGCGGCTACTTCTTTTTTCGACCGAAAAAGTTAGTCGACCGCGCTTGCCTTATAAAGGCTTTGTCCTCAAATGCCATTTGAAGTTTTCAAAGGATTTCTCCATTTTTAGGCGACATTTGTAACAGTAAAAAATCGGTTGGCAAGCAGACACAGACTTTTCATCCTAGTAAAGTATTAGCTGCTTTGTTTTTTAAAAACTTTAAATTGTTATAATTTAGTGGAAAATATTTTTTCGATGTAACAATATATTTAATATGTTTGCCTACTTATTTTTGTATACTGTTTATCCCTAAGGAAAAATAAATAAATTGAAGAAAGGCAGAATATAGGGTCGCCGACAACCGGGCAGAAGTTGAATCACGTTGAATAGCCGGCTCATAGCATTGAATAAATTTGATTTACTTTATACCATGTCATCAAGAAATGAGAACGAGAGTAAGTAGAAGCTGTAATAACTGTCAACACCCATCGATACAAGACCTCTATGTCAACACCAGAAAAAATCTGTGACAAAAAGTGCTGATTGAAGACTTTTCAGATTGAAAATTTCCAACTTTCGCAAAATAGGAATTGGAATAGGAATGGAAATGAAAGAAGAAGAAGGTGCATACTTAGTGAAACCTTCGTAAGTATACTTAACCTTCTTAATTATTGCGACCTTCTTAATTAATACGCGGCGGAAATATTACGGTTACATAAGCAATCGTTTAAATCTAGAACAAAGAATTTTACATAATGCAAGTGTTGCATATCAGAATTGTATCAACGGACATACATAATAGATAGCGGTAGAGCACCTTGAAATTTTAATAATCTACAAATACCAAATTATTGAATTAATGCATTATAAATATTCGAATTTCAAGTGATTTAATTTTTTTTTTAAACTTTACGTTTGTAAATGGCGTTAATAAACTGATTTTTAAATAAAAGGTTTACTGAGAATCTTTAGGTAAAAAATACTTTTTTTTAAAAACCACGTATGTAAGCTAAGCCGATGATAACATTTAAATGAATTTAGTTTGCAAAATGCATCTTGTATATAAAATCTGCAAAAATATTTCACTGACCTCATTTTAAATTCCACTTTACCTTTTTGTGCCTTTTATGAGTTTCGCGTAGTAGCAACCGCTTCCAGGCGGTCACACTGTAACATCACGCGGCGATAAGTGAGTGGTATTAGCCGCGTCCGAAGCTGTTTGACTTCGATAACTAACAAGAATCGTGGTAATTCCGAGCTAGATGATAGACCCTGTGTTACACTGTCCATTACCTTATTCGTCTTTAAATTACTATTCATACATTACTATCATCAGATCCACGCAGGCCGATTATGGATGTTTTTTATCGGGAATTCTTAGTTTATTACCAATATCCTTAGCTTATTTCTTTTGGACTGGTCACATATAACAGTTCGGAACATCGGAGATCCTACCTTTTGCCGATGGTGATATGCAGCAGTTTATTTGTATATTTGGGCTATAAAATGTTCAGCACACTACACCCAGCTACGAAATTATAATAGAGTGCATTTAAAAAAGCAATCAAAGAATCTGTCCATGCACGTTTTTTATAGTGTGAAAGATTGTGAATAATATTATTTGCATTTCTTAGGTACGACTTTTTCAATTAAATACATAACGCGACTATAGATCCCTTGTTTATTGTATATTGGACTATTCATATCTCTATATTATTAGTCTCAAATAAACTTATTTCTAACAAAACAAGGTATTATAATTTGTTCCCTGTTAATGACCTTAAATGGAGACCCACATAATCAATATATTTAAGAGAGCAAACTCACTTCTATATCTGATAAGAAAAGGTTTTTCTATTATCACCAGCGATCTTTTCCTCAAGCTCTATATAAAACCTACGTTCGCCCACTCCTTGAATACTCCTACCAAGTATGAAGTCCGTACTTTAGGAAGGATATAGAGCACCTGGAAAGAGTTCAGAGAAGAGCAATGAAATTGGAACTATCACCGAGGAATAAACTGTACGAAGTACAACTGAAGGAACTCTGCCTGACAACATTAGAGGAACGTAGGCAGCGAGGAGATTTAATATAAACGTACAAAATGCTTCACCGTTACTATAGTGTGCCCAATCTTGAGAACTTGTATACCATTAACACTAACAAACAACTGCGTCGACACTCGTTGAAGTTGAAATAGGAAATTGCCACATCAAACCCCAGGAAACACTTTTTACCAAATCGTGTAGTAGAATCTTGGAACGCATTGCCAGAGGAAAAGATAAGTGCTGACTGTCAATAGCTTTAAGAATAAACTGGACATTTTACTTAGTGCGAAACAGTTGAAATGTCTAGAACAACCGCTTATGATTACTCTGCTAGTGTATAATTACCCATTTTTACAGCAGGTAAAAATCAACCGCGCAAAGACAATGAAAAACGCCTTGGCAGCATTCATTGGTTCGTATCCACGGGGTTTTATACCAGAGAACTCCCTAGATATAGTGGGCTGATTACGTGGTATTTAATTATTTGAATAGAATGATAATTGCATAGGTTCTGAGGAGCAGAATCGATGATGTTTTCGGAGTGGATATCGTAAAGAATATCAACTTACATAAAACTCGCATGATATGCATAAACGTTGAGTAACGTTAAAAGTCAAGCACCACGGTCGAGGTCGCGGCACATGATCGGTCAAATTTAGAAATCGCTCTGACGGAATTAGCCGCAAAAGGTCGATCTAGCGGGTATCTTGACGATCGACAAGCTTTCTATAAAATACAGCGCATACTCCTCTTATCACTAACATCGCGTCAGGCAGACTAAAAATAAATATCCGTTGGAAATCGACAGCTGTCCCTGAATCAAAATGTGAAAGAGATTTGATATTTTGTTTTTTTTTAAACAAATAATAGAAAACAAATCGTAGAGAAAACAATCATTAGACCACTAATACAAATTTGTACATAGTTAAATGCAAATAAATTTATTGATATAGTTAGATCGTACGTATATACAATAAGGGTTTTCTGGTATATTGTAAACATTAGTATTGTTATTAAGAAATTTATTTTAAAAAACCAACGATTTTTTACTTGATTTTTTAATAACAACCCAAAGGTAGGGCGAGCGGTTAATAATAGAAATTATTAGCAAAAATAAAACTAAGCCTGTGACTGACACAGTTATGAAAAGTTAGCAAATATGGAAGGTATGAAAATCATTTTCATTTATGAAAATAAATAAATTAATCCGGCTGCGCGATATTATAACAAGGTTTGTAATATTATCCAACAAGGGGCACAAACAAATCAGAGGAATGTTACCAAATCGATTGACTGGCAAATGACGAAGGCCACGATAAAATTTCCAGAATCGACTTTACTCAATTTACATAGCTTGACTCTGACCTTTCACCGAAATGTCCACATGATATTCGATGAATTTAACGCAAGCTTTCATTTTGGAAGTAATGTCAGGAGAGAGATGTTGAAATTAATTATATGATAATATTTTCTTGTCAATTTTGTTATTTTTATGACTCGTTTAATGTTTTTATGACTATTTTAATACATATTGTCATTTAAAATGAAATTTATTTATGATTATTATTTCTATTCATTATTGACTATTTAACTATTTTAAAATACTAATGTATGGTTTTATTTTACCTAATTTTACCTTTCTTTTTAATTTTTCTTTTCTTTTAAATTCTTCGCGTCTGTCTTTTATTAAAAAAACATTGTTTTCTAATTTTAATAAATTCATTATCTGTGCTCATTCGAGGCTATTTAAAAAAAATCTCACCCCAGAACAAGCCAAAGTTGGGTAACCTTGGCTGGGTAGCAGTGTTTACCTTGTTGTCACTGTCGTCACTATCATTTATTCTCCAATTGTTGTATGTAATTTTAAGTTAATGCTTAATATAATCCAAAGTAATGCAATAATTTAAATAAATTAATAAATAAATATCACATTACACAACTTAGCTGGAATGAATATCTTAGACATCATAGAGATAAGAAATATAGAGTATTTCATTCCGTTACAACCATTACAATTGTTTAGGAATGACATTAAATTAACTTTAGCCAAAAAATCATATACACTTTATTAAGTCAAACTTCCCAATTAAAAAAACAAACACTAAAACAAAACAATTTACAATAAAACGATTGACAATAGAAAATGTACACTAAATTAAATTGGTAGGTACGATGCTAAGTATTTTAACAATATTTAAAAATGTCGTTAGTTGATTTTAAGCAGATCAACCGGATGGATTTCTTGAAAATATCGATGTTTTTAATCGCCTTTATTTTTGATCAGGCAATTTATTAACAATTTTAATGCCTATATAGAGGCCAGTCGCCTGGAACTTGGCCGTCCGAGGTACGATCGGTTAGAGGTAATGGGTTTTATTCCTGGTGTCATACCGATGTAATTCCTCGTGGGTATGTTATCAAGCCCTACGGGGTGTGTCAATCACGAAGGGCGAACCCATCACCCCAGGGAGTTATAATGACCTTGTGTCGTTCTGTCTCCCATAAAGTAAGCGTAAAAGACTTTTGCGGACGAAAACAATCCACAGTCAAGCTATGCCAACGGCCCGGAAGAGTCTAACGCCTTACCGTAGGGCAATGAAAACAGGAGCAACGGGCAAACATCGCTTCCTTACTACCATATATGGACGGATTTCTTCATCCTCGAGTCTGGTCACAGAAACGAAGTCGCTTGCGCGGTCTCTACCTGGTGTTACATGACGTACAACAAAAAATACCCTATTTTTACAAGCTTTTATTTACCTTGCAATGTTTGTCAGTATGTTTGTTTAGGTCGAATCTTTCAACCAGAATTAGAACCACTTCCTATTGTCCTATGAGGTTAAAAATTTTCATGTTGGTTCAGTTCCGATGACAATGCATTTTATGGTAAGCATGACCTGATTCTGCACCCAGGATTGGCCCCCGACGAGGGGACTCCTCAACGGCCAACAGCACAGTCACGAAATTTTATATACCAGTGTCGCGCGTGTATTCTTGAAAAAATATATATTCTGTTTTACGATCTGCGTCTGGATTACTAATATTGCCAGTTGAATTTTTCAGCGTTTGAAGTGTATGAAATTATTTATTTCATCGACCCAAATCGTACAGCTGGCAAAGGAATGAAAACAGAAAATGACAATAAACGCCACGTTCTCTTTTCAGCACCTAGATACTTTTTTAACATATGTCTAACGTATATCTGTATCTAACTTATATATAAATATGTCTGTAATGTATATAAAATATCACCGTATTTAAGAAAATACGATATAATTATTGGAAAAATACATTTTTGATACCACGGAAATACTAAAATATGCTAATTTTGCTATCATAGTCACTTGATACAATCACTATCGGATGTGGGGGATGGAGTTAGCGAGGTGGAGGGAGGGTTTGTGAGGGGTTTGGCGCGTGGTGGGGGAGGGGTCTGCTTGCCCGGAAGGTCTTGGAGTGAAAACCGTTTTTTTCATTTTGGCGAATGCGCTGTCATGAGCTCCGTTTATTTAATATTTAAACGTCATCGTCAGGATGGGAAAAGATGCTGTCTCACGGGCCGAAGGAACACGAAAGATGAAATACTGATTTTTGTAAGTCCTCTTGAATCGAGGTTTGGGCGCCAGTGGCCTTCGGTACGTGGGGAACAGCCGGAGCCTATGCAAAACTGCAAGCACAACTGGCCATCGTCTAGCGCAGCTGGCAATGGGGATGCAAGTCAATCCTTTGAGGAACCCAGCACTCAGCCGACGAGCCTTAATAACGGGTCGTGGGGAGCAAATCCTCAGGGCAGGGATCGACCTACGGACGCGAGAGCACTCCGGGGAGCGGACGACATTGATTTTACTTTGGGAGGATTGAAAGAAACACCGCTTCTTAAGGTGGGGATATAGGGATCTGGCAAGGACGAGGGTCTCCGCCCGTGTGTTTTATACTTATATAAATGGCCACTAAACTTGTTAATTACCTCTGAGGCTCTTCCTGAGTGCCCTTGAGCGCGAATTTAGCAATATTCCTTGGTTCCTGTGAAAGATGTCAATCTCCGCGTATCAACGTTCTGACGTCTACGCTCACGCCCTCTGACGGCCGTCTGTCGCACTGCCTGCGTGAACGATAATCGACCCGTTCCGCGTCGGTTCGGAACCTTGCTAAACCCCTGCTATATTTTATAAATTCTTCCTTGACGAGATGCGAATTTCGCCAGATATTAAATAATGAAATAAATATATATTTTGATTCTATGTAATTCCTCAGGCTGGAACCCCGCCTTTTCTTAATTTATTAACACCTGATTTTATGTCCTTTTTATCCCTGTTTTCGTGGTAATAAGATGAAAGAAAAATAAAGAGTTATAAGTGAAATGAGGTTTTATTCCAAAAAAACGTGGCGGTTCTACAATATGGGTTTTTACCGCTTTTGCAGCGCGCGTGAGCGCTGTAGCTAAAATTATGAAAATATATTATAATATAAAGAAAGAAAAGGTTACACTTTTGGATCCGTGCGGGTATGCCGCTCGGGATCCCTGCGGGACGGAATTTACCGCGTGTCCCGGGTTATATTTTTACAAGTTATATTACAAATGTGCTGATTCTAAAAATACGGCCCTCGTCTAATGTTATTGGTGAGCGGAGTGGAAAGGAGAATACGTTTGAAAGGAATGAGTACGGATCGCTGTGATTGAGCCCGATTTTGCCGAGCCGCGTAATGGCGGTCGGCGCAAACATTCGCAAAAGAAAAATATATATACGGAATCTAATTTGCGCCTGCGGCGCGGAATTACGGCCTTGGCGTTTAAGTGAGGATCTGAATATTATTATGGCATACTAGAAATTTAGAAAAACGTGGCTGCGCAGAGCGCGTGGAAAGAACGACCTTAACATACGTTTGTTCACACTTGCCTGGGTAATGGGAGATGTAGAAAGATGCCAGCGACCACTGCTGCTAGTTAAAAGTATTTACACTGATTTTACTACTGATTAATGAATAATGCTTTCTCATTGAGATATGGCTGAATAATGACCAGCCGGCCCGCGGCCGGAAGCCGCGGACCGCCGCTTCGATGACCGCTCTCTTCTCTGGTCCGTGCAAGAAGGAAGACCGTCCAAAATCGCCCGTTAAATTCGGTGCGTGAGAATTATCAAATCAATAGGGAGGGTCGTTGACCAATTCGCCGTGTACGGTTAATTGCTTATCGCATTATCGTAACACGGTGAATGGCGAATATAAAATATTTATTTAAATAGAAAATAATAACAAGCAATGAACCTTGGGCATTGCACGCCAGGTTGGATGAAGGAGTGGCTCCCGACACTCAAATAAAAATTATGGTCTAGAAGAAATACTAATAGAATGCATGAAGTGCAAGCAAAAAATGGTTTAGGAATGTTTCCTGCCTAATACGAGGAATTTATCGAGTACATTTTAACTTATTTGGTAACATATTCAGAAATATAATGCCTTAAGGCTATGTCGCAGAGGGCGATGAACAAAAATATCAGAATGATAAACAAAAAAAAAAACATAACAGTACGTATCTATGTAAAACATAATCGTATCTACTTTGTACGTTCGGATCTCAGCCGACACTCTAAACTGACTTAACTTAAATTATCTATTAAATTTTAACACTTAGCTTTTAACATTATCGTCTAATAATATGAAAATAATTATTACATGATTTAAATGCAGATGAAGATTCTGCGATTTGCCTGATGGCGTTGAGATTAATTTTCTCGGAAACGGTAATACAGTATAAGTGAAAAAAAAATAATAACGTGAAGACGTCGTGAAAAAAATAACGTGGGGTTGACCTCTTATGAGTCGTAACATTTAACATTTTCTAATTTAAACTTAATTTTAAACAGACCGAAACAGAATTTAAATAGAATTTCCTAGAAATATTTCTAATTAATGACGTTTTGATTTCTGCCAAGTTACTTTATACGAAATGGAATAATAAAAATAATAAAGAAAGATATGAACTGCACTTTGGTCTTAACAGTCTCTAAGGTTATGGTTTTAACGTCCGTCGGATAACGTTTTCCGTTGGGGTCTTCTGTGATTTCTTCTTGTGCTTCCTCTTTCTACCGAGTATCGATGCTCTTCTTTGTAGTGGTGCTGCGCTGATCGGTTGCTTGTCGCTTCGCTTCAAGATTACCCTGGCATGGGCATCGAGGCGCTTTGTATCCGTTCCTTGAACAATAAGGAGAAAACAACGAGTGATCAATTATTTGTCCTTACGGCAAGGGAAGGTGTTAATGTTTGACGAAGTTTTGCTCTCCGAGTGAAAGTACAATCTGATTTTGTGTCTCTGTCACTGTCGTTAATTGGCACTTTCTACTCCTGAGAGTTTAGGTCGTATTCAGGATTAGCGTCTGTATCACTAAAGTTTCGGAATTTCGTTTCTTCGCTGCTAATTGGTATTAGTTCTTCACTAATTAACTTTACTTTCACGATTTCCGTTTGTACTCCACAAAGTGTTGCGCTATTTGAATAGTCTTTCAGCTACTAGTGTGGAACGATACTTGCTCGTTACCTGACGATACCGGGTTGTGGTGACGTAGCCGCGGAGCGTAGACCAGTGGCCCTCGCAGTGCGGGCGGCTGCGCTCGCAGGCTGCCGGCAGGTCGGTATGCTCGTCTGCCGCTGGGCTCGCAACGGGGGACGGCAGTGGCCGTCGCGATTGCTGCCCCTGGGTGGACTGCAATGTACTGCACGCCGCGTCTCACGCTGAGGTTGCCCGTTACTGGCAACAGCTCCGTCGTGAGAACGCCTTCATGCGCTACGTCGTGCGAATGGGGAGTGGCCTAGCGGCGCTTATCTCAGACCCATCGCACTGACGTTGCTGCATGTCTGCGCCGAGTTTGTTGTCACGTTCGGTTTTGACTGGGAGGCCTGTTGGCGTCGCTGCAGTCTTGGTTTCCAGCGTTGGTGGTAGACTCGTTGGAGGTACAGCACTTAACGTGGTATAATGTCTGGAATAGCATTTTTACGCAGCATCACTATTTATATTGAGGTCGCATACTTTGGAGGATTTGGGGAAGACGGAAGGCAGAATGTTCAAACCTTTGTTAAGTGTTCTTTTTTTATTATTCTTAATATTTCAAATGTATTAAGACTTACTTAGGCTTATTTCTGTCGTTATTAGCAAATATTCTCTTTATAGCAATGTGAAACAATGAAAATTTTGAGTAAAACTCGTATAGATATGACATAATGCAATTATATATAGAGAAAAGAATTATTTTATTTTGCTTTGCAAGTGGTCGGGCTATATATATAGAAAATTTTCCTAAAATGAAGGAATTTTGAGAAAAATAATATAAATGAAGAAAATGAACATGTATCTTATGGTTAAACTTGTCTACGCCTGCCTGTAGTTCCTGATTTTAAAAACAATAAATGAACCTTTGGTGGTTATGAAAAGTTTTGTAATGAGCTTGAGATTGTTCAATATTTGATTGAACGGAGTATGGGGTGAACGGTTATTTGTTGAATAGTAAAAATAAAAATAGTAAAAAGACTTCAGTAATCGGTAAGAAAATAGTAACCGTTAGGATGCTGTAAAGAACAAAAAAAATACATAGTAGAGGTTATTCCGGGAATCACAACGATCTGCATCATCAGGGAATAGAATGATATTCGATTAGTACCCATATATAATATAATACGATACAAACGCTAGCAATCGCTAGTACCTTGCTCACCGATTGTGAGCTATAAATATATATAATAAAGTATTTATCAATAAAGTAGGAAAAATATGGCGTCTCTGGGGAATAATGTCGTTGTAATATAAATGAATAAATCAATATGATAATAAATAAAACTGTAAGAAAAAAGAAGTGTTGCCTGATATCGGACTGTTTTTAATCGGACTGCTTCTCGTATTGGATGAACTTTGGGAAATCGTGATTTTAATTCTCGAATTTTCCTTTGTCTTCCCTCTCGAAGTGCCGTTAATATGAAAAATAAAGATTTTTTTAAAAATGATCGTATGGAATATAATTATAATATAAAATAAATATTTGAAGAACCTGTAATTTAACTGGGAGTGGGAGTGACAGCTGTATACGCTTTTAATGTCGTTACGCTGGTTCTGGAGTTTGAAGACATCCCGGTCTATGCCCTTGTTGGTTTAGTTAGGATAATTTCTCTTCCAAGAGTTGGCTAGGATCTACCTGCATCTGTTTTACTTGTTGAAAGAAAGTATTTAACTTGGAATGGTGAGTTCCTTTGAGCACAGAGTTTCTGCTGTATCTACCATTTGTTAAGTTGGAAAAAAAATTTTGACTGTGTGAGATTAATATTTTCGGTTTTTGTCATTGAGTTTTCCTTTCGCATCGTATTCATACAACTTTCTTACTTCGACATCCATCGATTTCCTTTCATTCTTTCATTCATTCTAAAACGGAATGTCTCGTACCTATTTATTACCTTTGTCATGGTGGATTATATTTTAATTATTATACTTAATAATGGAACGAATCGGTTGATACGGCTAATTCTGGTTCGTTTATAGTTTTCTAGGGTTCGAATGGACAAACTCAGGAGCTTATTTAAATAAAAATTTCTTGCGAATGCCTATTGGGAGTTCATGGTAATGGACAATGTCCATCGGGCCCTAACCTTGGTTAGGGTGAAACGAAGTTTTTCTGTAGCTAATTAAATGTTCAGCGACGGTTTATGCTTACGATGGTTCCTGTTCGCTAATTAGGCCTGTCGACTGCATTCCGTGCGAAAAATATAAAAAATATCTCCCTATCTAGATCATCAAATGGAAGCAAGCGGAATTGTAACGTTTTACTTGGACTTCCCGGTGTTTTTCTATTTTATAGAAAGGCTAATACCACCGAACCTTTCTCAATATATAAATAAGTGTACGCAAAATATGGTACTGATAAAAAATAGTTTAGGTAAAGAATGACTTCGCTTCGTAGGCTGCTATTTTAGCTTATCCGCAAGCGCTCTTGCTAAGGGGATCGGTCGAGAAAAATATGGTTATATGAATATAGTAAAAATGAACAATATGTTGCTATTAAAAATTTTAAAGGAGTCCAACCGGTTTTTAGCCAGGTTGGATAATATTTATTTTTATAAAAATAAATTATATATAATTTATTTTTATAAAAATATATGCGCAGTTGACCGTTTTTTAATTTGCTGTGGTTCTTCGATATATAATTTTTATATAAGGTTTTGGGTACTAATCTGGGATTTATATTTAATTTATATTTTGGGTTTTTAAGGGGATGTTTATTTTATAATTTACTCATTTACTTGTTACTAACATTTGGACTTTCTTTGGCTGCTTGACTTTCTTACCCTGTTTTTATTGCTTTTTTATTCTAAATTTAATTTCTACCTCGGAACAAATGCGTTCTCCCCCCTTGCTCAGCGACCACAGGGTGTTTATTACTATTTTTACTTCCGATTTCGGCTATCAATTCCGGGCTAAGTCTTTAATATGGAATAAACCTTTATTAACTCCGTTCTCATCCATAATCTCATAAGCGACAGGTGACTTTTTTGACACTATTGTGCACTTTATGTACCGTGGTGCCAGCTTACTTGAGAAAAAGTCAATTTTTCTTGACTGCTGGTGGTTTTTGGCCCAAATCGTTTCACCTATTTTGAACTCTACGTGCTTGCGCCTCAAGTTATATCGTGTAGCGTTGTTTCGGAAAGCTTCCATTAACCTATCTCTTACTATGTCGTATGTGTCTGCTAATGTTTCGAGGCCTTTGGCGAATTCTTGCGGGGTGTCTACAGTTAATTTTCCCTTTTCCCCCGGTATGTAACTTAATAAAGAGTGGTATCGGCCATCTGTATGAGTCTCGCGTCCATACATTAGATATACTGGTGTGAAGCCCGTCGCTAAATTGACATGATTGTTAAGCGCGTTTTGGATTAGCATAATGTATCTGTCCCAAAGCTTCTGATTTTTTTCCGTCAAGATTGATAGAGATGTTTCAATCGTTTGGTTGTATCTTTCTACCGTATTTGATTGTGGAGCGTATACGCATCCGTAAAATAATCTCGGTATCTTGTATTTTTCCGCTAATTGCCTAAATGCTTTTGACCTGAAGTATGTCGCGTTATCTAGGATTATTACAGCTGGGGTCCCGTAAGTTAGGAACACGCTGTTTTCTAGATGTTTTATTATACTTGCGGACGTGGCTTGTCTTAGAGCAAAAAGCCAGCAAAATTTAGTGAATACGTCTACAATTGATAGGATGTATGTGAACCCGTTAGTTGAGCGAGGTAAGGGACCAATTATGTCCAAACTGAGTGTGTGCATTGGCGTGTTAACCGCTTTTGGTGTCACCATCAAACCATGAGGGGGTGCCGTCCTGATCTTGTGGGCCTTGCAGGTGTCGCAATTTTTTATGTGTTTTTTGACTTGTTTCTGCATACCTGGCCAATAATAATAAGACTGGAGCTTTTTTAGTGTCTTAAAAACTCCAAAGTGTACCGCGAAACTTCCACTGTGGATATCCTTAATCGCATTTTCCCTATCTTTTGATCTCAGGACTATTTTCCATGGGTTTTGTCGCTGCTCACCTCTTTTTGGCGCGAAGTATCTGTATAAATCATTTCCCTCCACCTTGTAGTCCGGTGCTGCGTATGGATCCTTCAGCGTTGTTGCTCGCATGTATTCATACCAGTCGTCTGTTTGTGGTGTGTCTGATATTGCTGCGCATGGTATCCTTGACAATGCATCTGCCACCACGTTCAGACTGCCTTTCCGGTGGACGATCTCCATGTCGTATTGCGACAGTAGAGTGCTCCACCTCGCCAGTCTGCCCGTGGGGTTTTCTAGCTTTGAGAGCCATCGTAAACTAGAGTGATCTGTTATGACCTTGAAGTGTGCGCCATCCACGTATGTTTTGTAGTGTTCGACCGCTCGTAATACTGCCATTAATTCTTTTTCAGTTGTTGAATAGTTTTTCTCCGCTGGACTTAGGGTACGTGAGAAGTAAGATACCGGTAAGTCGATTTTATCTTCCTCCGAGAATTGTGTCAAAGCTGCTCCGACTGCGATGTCGCTCGCGTCGCAATGTATGGTAAATGTTTTATTGAAGTCAGGACATATAAGTATTGGAGCTGAACACAGTGCTAGTTTGAGTGTTTGGAAAGCGTTTTCCGCCTCTTCTGTCCACTTGAAGTTGTGTTTTTCACCCTTTTTCCCACCTGTCAATTTACAAAGGGGTGCGGCAATTTTGGAGTAGTTTTGGATGAATTTGCGGTAATAGCCACATAATCCCAGGAAGCTTCTAACCTGTTTGATGCGGTCTGGCCTTGGAAATTCTTTCACGCAGATAATTTTCTCTGGGTCCGTTCTGAGGCCTTGTTTGTCCACTATGTAACCAAGGTACTTCAATTCTTGTCGAAAGAACTCGCACTTTTTTAGATTTATCGTGAGACCAGCCTCCTTTAAGCTGTCTCTTACGCGGATTAGTGTTTCGATATGTTCTTCGAACGTACGTGATGCGACGATCAGGTCGTCCGCATAGGCGAAAACTCTGTTGTCGCATTCTGGACCAAACAGTTTGTCCATTAGAGATGCTAAGTCGCTGGAAGCGTTACAGACGCCGAATGGCAGGCGTGTAAAACAGTACATTCCTTTCCCAGGAATTGCGAAGGCCGTCTTGTAAGTGGATGACTTTTCCAGTGGTATCTGCCAGAATGCCTTTGATAGATCTATGGATGATAGGTATTTTGAATTACCCAAGCTGTCGAGTATCTTTTGTGAGGATGCCATCGGGTACCGGTTTTTTCGGGTAACCTCGTTGAGTTTTCGTGAGTCCAGGCATACTCTTGGGCTTCCATCTTTTTTCGAGACTACTACTATGGGGTTGCACCATGGCGATTTGGTAGGAACGATTACTCCTAGACGCAGCATTTCATCGATTTCTTCCTTTATGATCTTTTCTTTCGCTGGGGATAGAGGGTACGGTCTTTGCCTGATTGGTTCTCCCGTGGTTACGATTCTATGTTCTATTAAATGTGTTTTTCCCAATCCTCTTTTTTCGTAAGATATATCCTCGAATAGGTGTTTGACGTGGTTCATATGTTTTACTTGAAGAGGTGTGAGATTTTCGGAGTTTATGAGTTGTCCGTTGCTGGCGGCATCTAACTGTGAGAGTTGTATTTCCTGACTGTTGTTTACTGAAATTTTGACGTTGAATTTCCTTATAAAGTCTATGCCTAGTATTATGTCCTTTTCTATGGATGGGCAGATGAGGAATTGTATGTTTTCTGTCCTATTCTGGTATGTGACCGGTAATGTTGCTGATCCTGTAACTTTTTGTGTCACGCCGTCCGCTGTTGAGAGGTGGTTTCTTGACTTTTCCAACCGTAGACCCTTTAATGCCCCTGCATTGTATGGATTTTTTCCTATTATGCATATGGCGCAGCCTGTATCGATGAGACCTCTATAGATGTGGCCCATTACCGTTATTTCTGCGTGGGGGCGTATGTCGTAGTCATGTGTGTTGGCCGAAAGCGTAAAGTTTTCCACGGCTGTACTTGCGTTTATTCCCTTCGGCCGTGGATAAATCCGTTTTTTGGCTGTTGGGGCGGTGGTGGTGTTTGATTGCATCTTGTGCACGAGTTCGTGTATGTGTTCGGTGTTTTGCATCTGAAGCACATGGGGAGCGGATATTTTCTGCAGTCATGATAGGTGTGTCCTAGGGCGTTGCATTTTTTGCATTGTTTGTCTTGCGGTCCTGCTCCTTGGCGCGGACTCCGGTTTTCGTACGGTTGTTGGTTGTTGAATGGTACTCTTGTTTGATTGGTGGCATTATACTGCGGCTGGCTGCGGAAGTGGTTCTGCGCGAATCTCGCGGTTTGTGGAAGTGCTGCTATTTCCGCTGAGAACGGTCTTGTCGCTAGATCTTCTGCTGCGTAATGACTGTACTCGCTTATGTCTGCTACCTGCGTATTTCTTGAGGTTTTCGGTAGCGTGTGGTGTCGCACTTGGGTGTTGCTTACTGCGCTTGGCTCTGATGAGAGAGCGTACTGCTCGTAATTTTTCGCCAGATCGAGAAGGTTTCCGATATCTGTGAGTTTGGTGGTGCCTAATAGTGTGTGATAGAGTGGTAGCACATTTAACTTTACTATTTCCATAATCGTGGAGTCTTTTAATTTTGATGTGAGCCTGTTGTTCATTGTATCCAGGCGGGTGATGAAGTCGTTCATTGTTTCTCCGTTGATCTGTTTCGTATTCCTTAGGTCATTTTCCAATCTCGTCTGATAATTCAGGTGTTCATATTTGTTTATTAATGCTGCTTTCAACAATTTCCATGAAGTAGCGTAGGTTCTGATTGTCCGGTACCATTGTAGGGATGAACCTTCTAGGAGGTCTGTGAAGCCTTGAAGTAACTCTGCTTCCGAAATTCCTCTTGCTCTGATTTTGTCCTCGATGGTTTCCAAAAATTCTAAAATTGGGGTTGAACCGTTAAATCTTACATTCCACTTGAATAGATTTGGATGAAATCTTGGCTTTCCGTCTGCTGTTGAGTGAAATATGTCAGTGTCATCGTCGCTGGTTTGGATATGCAGCCTCGATGTGTCTGGTGTGTGTTCTAATTCGTGCCTGTTCCTTGGTATATTATTGTTCCTTGGCTCCAATTCTGGCTGTGTATTTGTCAGTGGTTGCCTGTGATGGTCGGTATTCTCCATGTGCGCTGTTTCCTGAGGTATATTAGCTGTTTCTTTTGTTGGTGTTGGGATTTGTTGGTGTTCTTCTGGTTCTGATGGGATTGGTGATGGTTGACGATGCCTGGTTTTCCTTTCTGACGGTTTTGTCTTTCTTGGTGCCATTATGCACACTCAAAGTTTAGATTTTTTATGGTAAGTGACCGTTGCTGAACTAATATTTGTAGGGATTATTGCGTTTGCTCTATAAATCTGATTTGATTTGAATGTACCGACTCGTGTGTGTCCGTGTTACGTTAATGAATGTGATATGTGAATGTTTGTGTTTTTAGACGAATAGAAAATAAAAAAATAGTTAAAAAAAATTAATAAGTGATAAAAAAAAGAAGAAGATATCTTAGGTGTAAGCTTGACGTGTTGTGTTTATTTATTTATTTTAAATTTATGTGTGCAAGACTTGTTTTGAAATGTATTTTAATAGTTTTAATTTGTATTTGAAGTGTATGTGTATCGACATGTAATTTGTATTTATGTGTATGTTGAGTGGTACTCAAATGTTTTGATAGTATGTTGAAATCTGCTTGAACTGTGTGATATGCTTTATTTTCTTTAACTTGTTGTAGTTGGAAGTGAAAGTAGAAAATTCAAAATATTTTGTATGGGAAAGTTTGTCCGAGTTGTGCTTTGAGTTATGCTTCCGAGATGCGAATATTTATTGATTTATTTTACATTTAATTTTTAAAGTCGATCGTCCTGTATATCTGATAAATGCTATCGTTGTATCTTGTAGAATTTCCTGTGTCGGTGAGCTGGGAGAAAGCGTAAGTGTCTTCAGTCTAAACTAATTTGTTTTAGCTATTTGAGGGTTAAGTGTCAAAGACATAATGTGCAAATTTATCAATAAAAAATAGAAAACAATGAAAATAATAAGATTAAATGTATATCCTTGTAGAAAGCTGTAATAAAATACGGTAAATGCTGTGCCAAAAGAGTAACAAGTATTGTATATATATATATAATTAAGTACCTAAGTGTTAGGCTGCTGAAATAAAAATCTATAGAAATGTATTAAGGGTGGGTGGGTGAGGATGGTAAGAAGCTGTGCCTTTCTGGTTGAGGATGTGTATTAAGAGTTTATAAATATTCAAGGGTAAATAGTATTGAAAAAGAAATAATTATAGTATTGAACAAAAACAAAGAAAAAATTAACCTGAAATTCCGGGTTAAAACTAGTAAAGTAAATAATAATAATAGGGAGGGCTGGGAGGGAAGATTATGTTATGTATTGTATTTAGAAAAAATAATAATTTAAAAAAAATATAGAAACAAAAATAAGAGCTTATAGGTTTTGAAAAAAAAAATTGAGTATGTTTTTAAAAGATATAAGCCCCGCGATTGGGCACCAGAATTTTGTCATGAGCTCCGTTTATTTAATATTTAAACGTCATCGTCAGGATGGGAAAAGATGCTGTCTCACGGGCCGAAGGAACACGAAAGATGAAATACTGATTTTTGTAAGTCCTCTTGAATCGAGGTTTGGGCGCCAGTGGCCTTCGGTACGTGGGGAACAGCCGGAGCCTATGCAAAACTGCAAGCACAACTGGCCATCGTCTAGCGCAGCTGGCAATGGGGATGCAAGTCAATCCTTTGAGGAACCCAGCACTCAGCCGACGAGCCTTAATAACGGGTCGTGGGGAGCAAATCCTCAGGGCAGGGATCGACCTACGGACGCGAGAGCACTCCGGGGAGCGGACGACATTGATTTTACTTTGGGAGGATTGAAAGAAACACCGCTTCTTAAGGTGGGGATATAGGGATCTGGCAAGGACGAGGGTCTCCGCCCGTGTGTTTTATACTTATATAAATGGCCACTAAACTTGTTAATTACCTCTGAGGCTCTTCCTGAGTGCCCTTGAGCGCGAATTTAGCAATATTCCTTGGTTCCTGTGAAAGATGTCAATCTCCGCGTATCAACGTTCTGACGTCTACGCTCACGCCCTCTGACGGCCGTCTGTCGCACTGCCTGCGTGAACGATAATCGACCCGTTCCGCGTCGGTTCGGAACCTTGCTAAACCCCTGCTATATTTTATAAATTCTTCCTTGACGAGATGCGAATTTCGCCAGATATTAAATAATGAAATAAATATATATTTTGATTCTATGTAATTCCTCAGGCTGGAACCCCGCCTTTTCTTAATTTATTAACACCTGATTTTATGTCCTTTTTATCCCTGTTTTCGTGGTAATAAGATGAAAGAAAAATAAAGAGTTATAAGTGAAATGAGGTTTTATTCCAAAAAAACGTGGCGGTTCTACAATATGGGTTTTTACCGCTTTTGCAGCGCGCGTGAGCGCTGTAGCTAAAATTATGAAAATATATTATAATATAAAGAAAGAAAAGGTTACACTTTTGGATCCGTGCGGGTATGCCGCTCGGGATCCCTGCGGGACGGAATTTACCGCGTGTCCCGGGTTATATTTTTACAAGTTATATTACAAATGTGCTGATTCTAAAAATACGGCCCTCGTCTAATGTTATTGGTGAGCGGAGTGGAAAGGAGAATACGTTTGAAAGGAATGAGTACGGATCGCTGTGATTGAGCCCGATTTTGCCGAGCCGCGTAATGGCGGTCGGCGCAAACATTCGCAAAAGAAAAATATATATACGGAATCTAATTTGCGCCTGCGGCGCGGAATTACGGCCTTGGCGTTTAAGTGAGGATCTGAATATTATTATGGCATACTAGAAATTTAGAAAAACGTGGCTGCGCAGAGCGCGTGGAAAGAACGACCTTAACATACGTTTGTTCACACTTGCCTGGGTAATGGGAGATGTAGAAAGATGCCAGCGACCACTGCTGCTAGTTAAAAGTATTTACACTGATTTTACTACTGATTAATGAATAATGCTTTCTCATTGAGATATGGCTGAATAATGACCAGCCGGCCCGCGGCCGGAAGCCGCGGACCGCCGCTTCGATGACCGCTCTCTTCTCTGGTCCGTGCAAGAAGGAAGACCGTCCAAAATCGCCCGTTAAATTCGGTGCGTGAGAATTATCAAATCAATAGGGAGGGTCGTTGACCAATTCGCCGTGTACGGTTAATTGCTTATCGCATTATCGTAACACGGTGAATGGCGAATATAAAATATTTATTTAAATAGAAAATAATAACAAGCAATGAACCTTGGGCATTGCAGCGCTTAATAGTAGTTGTTCTGTACGACATTTCTTCTCCTGCCTATTATGCCATTCTTTATTCACCAAGCTGTCGAGCGTACTTATATTTTTGGTCATTTTTATGAGAACACCGCTATTTAGGTACCCAATTGCTTCTTTGAAGATCACTTTTAGGTATATGTTGATCAGTAGCGGCGAGAATATGAATTCTTGCCGTACAATGCATCCGTTTAGGTTCTATTACATTGTAATATTACTAACCTTGTAAAAATACTAATTGGTGGTAGGTTTTAGCCAAACTATTCTTTTGTTTATCCTGGAATATGCTAGAACAAAAATATCTACCACGCGGTATACACTCCTTATTCTGTATTCCATTCCGACTACCTACGTAGGCAGTAAGAAATGCAAGAGCATCATCAGTGCATATACATAATAATGGTATCAATAAAAAGGCAATGCTCGCAGGGAAGCACGACAATTATACCGGAGAGAGGATATCTACCGGTTTATGTCCATTTAGAGAACAATTCCAGCTATAGATTAATATCTCGTTGCGGGAGAATCGCAGCGCGCTGAATAAAAAGCGGTCGGAGCATTGACAAAAGGAAATGGTAGATTGGCGTGCATTCATTTTGGAGTTAAGGTTAGTTAGCTCTCCTAAGCGCCGCGCCGCAGGCGGATTTTATTTACTTGTTATGTATCACTCAACAGACAGACATATCAACAGAATTAACCGTTCGACATTTCAAAAGAGGCAATAAATTAAAATTAATAATAGAACGGAGAGGGCCTTTTTTGTTTAACATATTTTTTCATCTTTTCGAAGATAGCAGTACATTTGGAATAATAATAATAATAATAATAATTTTATTCATTCAAAAACATAAATTTACAATTGTATTAGTTGCGGAATCTGCCTAACTAGGCCATAGCCCGTACCAAGGAAAACTCTATGTATGGCAAAGATTTATTCATGTGCACATAATATTAAAATGAAAAATACAAAATATGATAAATATAAAATAGATAGGCGAATTCAAATTAAACTTATAATTATATTTAAAATATTGATATAGCATGGTCATGGAAATAAATCCTACTACTATTATAAACGCGAAAGTTTGTAAGAATGTATGTATAGATGTTTGTTACTCTTTCACGCAAAAACTACTGAATGGATTTTGATGAAACTTTACAATAATATAGCTTACACATCAGAATAACACATAGGCTATAATTTATAACAATATATAGTTTTCTATCATCATTATCACAATTTTCCATCACCACGCGGGTGAAACCGCGGGGCGCAGCTAGTATTAATATAAAATGTCGTAATATGAAGTTTGTAGAACAAATAAATAAATAGTATGAAAATATAAAGTATAGTGCAATGTATGACAATAATAATAATGTAGACCTTTACTTTAAAATATGACTTATTGCCTTTTCCATCTCATTTCTACCAAGTTGATGTAAATGTTGTGTAATTTTAGATTTTAGTTGGATTGACTTAGTTTGTTGGTATGATTTTATAGATTCTTTTAGATGGTTATACATTTTTGGCCCTATAAAGCCAAAGTGTCTTTGGGCGAAGGATGTTCGGGTTTTCTGTACAGTGTGTTTACAGGTTGTGGCGCTCCTCGTTGAAATTTTATGCTCAGCTTTAACGTGAATATCTTTGCTTTTTAGGTAGTTAAGAAAGACTGTTTTTGCATATACCTGCCTGATGTCTAATATCTTCAGCTCTGCAGACAAGTCGTTTGAGGGGTACCTTCGGGGCTTCATGGCAATAACCCGAAGAAGCGCCTCTGCGCTGTCATAAGCGGATTTAGAACAATACGTGTAGACCCTCCCCAACCTAGAATACTGTATGAAGTACTTTCGACATTTTTTTTAGATTTTCTACGTTTACTGAAAAAGCACATCACCACAACAAACAGAAAAATAAATAAGAAACGCCGTTATTTAATTTCATATCATAACCTGACGGTAAAACCGCTGAAAAAGAAAAAGCAATTTATAAAAGACATGGTCATGTCATCTACTTGTAAACATGCATCGAAGATACAAATCCTCATCGCCTGCTGTATAAGCAGTGTCTATTGATCAGCGCATAGCGCGTTATAGCTCGAGTACGACACGGAGCATATATTGTGCAAATTTACGGCTATATTGTATTGTATTGTAGTAGGTACCTAAATTCTTAATTAACTTCTATATTATATAATAAAATGGCATTGCAAATTGTCATTTTCTTTGATAAATAGTTATCAAGGCACTTTTGCATATGTAAATATATACTCGTATTATCATAATAATATTTTTTATTTTTTTTATTTTTTAATTATCATATTATATGTATGTACTTCTTTATAATAATTTTTATTTAAATATACTTTTAATATAAATTCATGTAAAGTTTATGCGATAATCGTATCTATGTATGTATTATATTAGATGTAAGAATATTTATTTATGAATATTTGAACAAAAATACCTTCTGTTTCATTTGGTATCTTCAAAATTTTTAAATATTAGAATAAAGTAACTACCCCCATCCTTGTAATTATTAATTGTAAATACCATTGCAATATAAAATTTTAAAAAAATATTAAAATAAAATGAAAACCTAAGAGCGGGTATATCATGCTCTTTCGGCAGGCAATATACGATTTCTGTTGGTACCACCTCGATACAGGTTATTCCTAGTGAGGTGGTAAACCACAAACTATTATTTCTGAATCTCTTTCCGAGTTAGGTAAATTAAAAAAAATGTTTAATTAATTATGAAATATTAGGCTAAGAGAATGTTTTTGTAATCAAATGTATTTTTTAAGGACTTAAATAAATAAATAAAATAAAAATAAATGAAGTTTGCAAAGGAATTTGCTTCATGTCACCGGCTTTTAATGCCGTTTCTCTGTGATTAATTTTTTCTCTCTTGCCCTGTTAAATTTGACCTCATAAATTCTAAGTTATATAATACATCTGCTTTTACCTGATTGGATGTCGTATTAAGGCGACATGAGACCTCAGAATAATATCCGAAATGGGCGGACACGCGAAGAAATGGGCGGGGTCAATTTTGTAGGGTTCGACCAATAAAAATCCAGTATTGCCGAAGCGTCAGGCACGGATTCCACGTCCGCTCGCGCCGGCAACCAGGCGCACACCAAACTTTTTATCGCAACGCTAGCACAGAATAACTATCTTTGCACAGTGGTGATATAAGGGTGTTAATGGCAAAGCATATTTAGCGTAATTCTCAGAGCGCTCTCAAGTTTCAATTAATTGTGATTAATTTACGGCCTAATTAAAAAAGTGTTTAAGTGCGACGCTAGAGAATTAACGAGGCAATTTCATGAAATTAAAATAAAACACACTCATCGCTTACATTGTAGGAGTAAAATCGCGGCTGATTTTCTAAATCAGTTTAAAGCTATGTCTACGGCAATGAGCAACTTTTTTGAGTCCAAATTATAAATCGGTTTCTTATCGAGGGATTCGCATAGAAATGTTGTTATATTTAAAAAAAAATTATCATAAAATTAAAATTCTTCAGACGCATTGATATATCAATGACCTAGTTTTTAGAGTAATGATTAATTTGTACATACACTGTTTATTGCCTTACGTTAGTTCCTAATATTATTATATACTATTTTTTTCCCTTTTAACATATGTAGTTTGAAGTATGCACAAGCCACTATTTTCTTGGTATGCTTGCCTTAGTACGGGCCTAGGCCTAGTTAGGCGGCGTTGATCTAAAGAAGGACTGGGCTGCGGTACTCTCTTTTTTGCTACTATTCACAACGGGGCCTCTAATGATATTATGTAATGTAATGTAGTTTAAAAAATGCGCATTTCTTTAAATAAATAAAAATAAATGATCGATCCCAGGTATCATGTCACCTTAAAAAGCTATATTATGCAAGTTTCAGATTATAATGGTTCAATATCATTAATTGAGATTAACTATATAGTATAGTAGCTTGTAGCTTCATAAAGACGAAATTTGGGAAAGTACATGAGTCCGCGTATCAACCAATTTTTTTCTTCCAGTTTTAATAGGTGACATGTCTGGTTGACATTTATTTATTATTTATTAGTTTCAAATATTATTCAAGGGCATTACAGATGAAACCAATTCGCCCTTGAATATTAAAGCTAGAGTGTAAGTCTAAAAATAAATGACTACATAACTAAATTAATGCTAACATTGAACAAGAAAAAAACATAAAAATATAAAACTAAATAAAACACAGATTATGATAAACATGAGATAGCAGGGAGTTGCCTTTTTAGCTGCCAAAGGGATATACAAAATATGTCTATTTCTGTGTGTAAGGAATTAAGAAGAGCTATAACCCTTCCCACTGGCCTGTGTACAAAAATATTTGTACGGTGGTACGGCACCTTAAACAATAGATGCGATCTCCTTGCCGTGTAATCTACCGGTACGTACAATTCAAACTTACATAGTATCTCTGGCAAATAAATAGTTTCTTGAATTAATTTATATGAAAATATAATTAGTCAAATATATCGACGCGTTTCAAGACTGTTGGTCTGACATGTCTGGTCTGGCATAGTAGATATCTTTTACCTAATCTGTAGTTCTACTAATTCATGGCATCGTCTCCGAATGCGAGGGTGAGCGGTTGTTGAATAGTAATAATAATATGTAATTACTATACCAGTATGCAAATGACAGAAACACAGAGTAAGGTGCGGTGTGGTGTTAATTAACCATTCAGGTCATTTCGCGTCTGATGATTAAATATCGCCTCAGGCACTTACTTGTCACTTCCAATAAGCCGCAGCTACACATCTTGTGGCGAAAGTGAATGTCGATTGTGACGTCAGTATGGATTATCTTGTGGCTGGTTTACACGATAAATGAGTGACAGGCGCTTCTCAAACCCACTCCTAAGGTATGTGAAACAAGCTTATATCCCTGGCGGTGTTCGCTTCAAATTATTATTATATTGTGAACGCGCAATTTTTTTCCGAGATGACGGCGGAAATATGTATTTTGAGCCCCATCGAGACGATTAAGACCATTTCCTGACTGAAGTCTTTCTGTGTGTCTGTCTGCCTGCTGTGTGTCTGTGTGTGTGTCTGTGGTGGTGAACGGTTTCGTAAAGCTTGAGCCTTACTTACGTCGGCTCAACTTACGATTCAGCTCATATTCAAAAGCCTCCTCGAGTGGAAGGCTAAGACTCCCGTGTCTCAGCGTATGACTCTCGTGTCTCAGGCATCAGAGCTGGTGGACCGGTTTCTCCCGGTGGGATTACATACCGGCGCCACTGGACGGTTTGTGCACCGGTCGGCGAAGCCAATCGGTTGTGCATTCTGACTAATTGCTGAAGAGGTCTGGAGACTATGGAAATACACTGTTTCCTAAGCAGGTAGATGTTCACCTGTTGTCCTGCCACTCTTGAAATGACCTTGGGCCACTCGACTCCGAGTGGCACTACGGGCAAAGAACGCACAGGTCAGCGATAAATTCAAACTGAATTACCGCTATAATACAACGGGTAGAGGTTGCGTAAGCGGCTTCGGACCCGTAACCAGTCGGGAGGACGGAGGTATCCTGAAGGTTAATTCCAGACGGAGATATCCTGCCAAAACTGTTAGTTAGGGGGTGAGGCTGCCCGCTGTGTACCTTTCCCGGTGCCTAGCCCTAAGGCGTTGGTCTCTAACGGGTTGCTGGTGAACTAGACAGTAGATTGTCTTGTCCCCAAGTCTTCTACGCTCATCCCACGGCTGAAACAACGATCTATGTCGTTATACCAGCCTGGGGGGACGGGTTCGACCGTTGTAGTCGACACCGCCATCCTGCTGTGTGTCTGTCTGTGGATGTGTGTATTCCTCCACGTAGCGTCCAAACGATTAATCCGATTGAGCTAAAATTTGGTATGCAGGCATCATGGTCATGGCAAGAGTTGAAAAGATCGTGGTTGAAATCGGTCGCGCTAGTCATACTTCATTCTCGAAATATTAGACTTAGAGATTTAATATTCGTTACACAGATACGTCAATGGATCGAAACAAGCTAAGGAAATACTACAAATATACTACATTTGCCACTAGTCACATATCATCCTCGAAATATTGGGCTAAGAGACTTAAAATTTGGTACGCAGAAATCACATTGTGAAATTTTGGTTGGAATATCTCATATACAAGCTGGACTAATAACATTTAAATTCCGTCATATATTGTAATCAAATATTAACGCCGTCTGTTGGCGCTTAGCCGAGAAACGAACTGCGCCGTGCGACCCAGGCAGCGGTCGCCCCAAGCGCGCTCCGCAACCGCCAGGCACCGCCTAACCAGGTCCATCAGCCGGCCGAGAGAGGGCACTCATTGATTTTATTTATGAAATTAATATTCAGATGAAATCAGTCCTTGGTTACTTGTCAGGAAAATCATGTGTTTTCCATTTCTTTATTCCATCATAACTTATAAACGCTTGAACCGATTTAAAAGTGTGTAGTATTGGTTGAACCATTATGTCATCCTGAGTGTCATAGGGTACCTTAACTGTCCAATTATCGAGTAAAACGTTGTCTAACTGTCCTAATTTATTTAAAATTACCATAAATATATTGTTTTAAGTGTCAAATGAAAGGTCTGATTGAGTACGTTCCGGAAATATACATGTATCTTTACGGATAAATACATAAACCACAAATATTAAAAAAAATACGTGTGGCACTCGAAGACTGCCGCGGTAAAGCTATTGCATAGCATTTTTAACAACGTATGCAATTATAATTATTTATTTATTTCATTTTTTCTGATATCAGATAACTGCGCTCTATCGGAAAACGTTGAAATTATTCCGAATCATTTGCGGCTGCGGTAGCAAATGATTTGGAATAATTTAAACGTCTTCCGATAGAGCGCCGCGCACGATTGTTTTTTCGATAAAGCAAAAAAAAACGGAATATTCGAAAAAAAATCGTAGATAAAAAGATAGATAATTAAATTATCTTTAAAATGGTGCAGGTTTCATAATAATACGCCAGATAGTATTTGCGTAGTAGTCGTTTTTGAGTTCGGTTAGACCTAATTTCTCAAATTAATTACACTATGTAATATAAACAAAATCTAAAATATTCAAAGCTAAGGATATTAGAAAAATGTTCTTGTTTAACGTATATTTTTTTCGAATCGTAAGTATTACTCGTTTAGACGTAATTATCAGTTTAAAATCATTAATTTTCGTTAAGAAATTTCTTCATTCGGTCGCCGCGCTGGCCTAGGCCCGCGATAAAAGCTATGCAATAGCTTAAAAATCGTAGTAAAAATAATTATAAATACTTCACTATTTCAAATTATTAAAAATACTTCAATAGTTCACTTTCTGTAACGGCAGTCTAACTGTCTTTTATTCTTTTTAATATACTCGTATTCACTTGTTAAATTTAATGGCCGGTTGATAACGAGCCCTGGCTGAGACTGGCTCCCTGTTAACCACCAAGAATACGCTATTGGAAAGTTTTCACGAAATCTTAATTATCTCAATTTCAGCATTTCCAGACGAAGGAAGTTTTTTTTCAACGAAGACAGCGGTAGCTGAGTTCAGCATTGCAACTATGATTTTTTTATTTTTCCCGACAAAAGAAACGTTAACTTAATGCGATTAAAGGCAATTTTTATTATTGGACTACGTAATGATAGTTTGTTTTGATATGATTTGACTGTTTTTATGTGATTTTATTGGTTTGAATAGTGACAATTTAACGTAAAGACAATTAAATGTGTTTTTTAAATCGATTTTATTATTGCATTGTGTAATGACGATTTGTGTTTTTATATACTTAGATTTTATTTAAAATAAAATTTAATGTATTTCTTTCTTAAATTGATTTTATTTTTGGATTATGTTATGATAATATGTGTTGTTATATGATTTTGTCTATTTATATATGATTTTATCAGTTTGACTTGTGACAGTTCAATGTAAAGTCATGGTAATGTGATATTTTTGTTAATGGACTATGCAACGATAATTTCTGCTTTATTCATATAGGTAAACTACATGTTTATTCATATAATTTACTAACTACGTGTCTAGATATGTTTTAATTGCATATCGAGAAACAATTGATGATTTCTAAATGTAATTTTATTTTATTTTTATTTTTTGTGAACTTATTTTGTATATTATTAATACATATTTAAATATATAATAATTTCTATCATGTTTTAAATTAAATAATATTGACAATTTTCATGACATTTTCTTACACATTTTTATTAGGTAATTAAGATATTTCTGTTACATTAAGTATGATTTCGTTTATTTATATAAAAATAATATTATAGATTTCTTAGGATAATTAAAATTAATTGTCTACCTTGGAACAGGCGGCTGCCTAGTTAGGTGAAGTCTTTTGTATATTGAATGTACTCATAATTTGAACTCAATAAATATTTTGAAATTTGAAATTTGAAATTCAGAGTAATGTTTATGGAATATAATATCATTATTCTGTCGCCATTTAATTTCGTACTAAATAAACATCATAAATAAATCCTATCAGGGGTATTCAGTTTTTTTTTGTAATAATATTATGTTTATAATATACACATCAATGAAACTAGGCACCTGAAAAAAAAATCTTTTGCTACAAGAAATTTTCAAGACCCTTATTTTATTAATTAAATATCTTAATTTGATGTTTAAAACAATAAGTGTGCACTTTATACTCGTTTAGCTGCGACTTTCTTATGTCACTTATCGATGCCTTGACTGGTATCGACTGTGACTACCATACGGCCATTACAACCCATAAATATTTCAATCTTGGTACAAGGCTAGCGCCGTGCAGTGGCCGGTGAGGTGCATTTCGCGATAAGCGATTACTTCCTGCTAAAATGCAATCTCCACACTGTCGTTAATTATAAGCCCGTAGTTATGGTTTGCCTAGTATATACCTACGAGTACATGCGGCGTCCATAAAATCGTAGCCGATCTCGCTTGTGCGAGAATTGTCCGTATTCGATTTGATTACCTTTGAAAGATTGATCGTTGATATAATGAGACACGGGGTACGTGCAATGTAATGACAAGAATATAAAATAAAAGCGAGCACGAACGAGTTTCACTCACTGGATTTGGATTTATCATCCAAACTTTCCTATAAATCATAAAGTTTATTCGGATCTTGTCCGTATCGTGGCATTTATTAAAATAAAATACTTGTGGCACTCGGGGACTGCCACGGTAAAGCTATTGCATAGCATTTTTAACAACTTATGCAATTATATTTATTTATTTATTTATTTTTTTCTGATATCAGATAACTGCGCTCTATCGGAAAACGTTGAAATTATTCCGAATCATTTGCGTCAGCAAATGATTCGGAATAATTTAAATGTCTTTCGATAGAGCGCCGCGCACGAATTTTTTATTCAATAAAGCAAAAAAACCGAATTATTCGAAAAAATCGTAGATAAAAAGATAGATAATTAAATTATCTTTAAAATGGTGCAGGTTTCATAATAATACGCCAGATAGTATTTGCGTAGTAGTCGTTTTTGTGTTCGGTTAGACCTAATTTCACAAATTAATTACACTATGTAATATAAACAAAATCTAAAATATTCAAAGCTAAGAATATTAGGAAAATGTTCTTGTTTAACATATATATTTTTCGAATCGTAAGCAGTACTCGTTTAGACGTAATTATCAGTTTAAAATCATTAATTTTCGTTAAGAAATTTCTTCATTCGGTCGCCGCGCTGGCCTAGGCCCGCGATAAAAGCTATGCAATAGCTTAATAATTATACTCACTTTTATCCTCTTACTAACCAAAAACCGTCAAGTAGTCAAGAGAGTCGAAAAACATACGTAAAGTGGTCTTATCTGTGAGTGGAAAAACTCTATCCCATACATCCATGGCGATCTCCGGATACGATGTGCGTTGTAAAGGCAATCGGAACCCCGATCGTTATAAAATTATATGTTATACTGATATTGTTGTCTTGTCACCCTGCAATGTGTCGCAAAGACTTGAGGACGTAAACAATCTACTGATCCACTTACGCCACTACTCAGCAGAGTCCAATCTGAAACAGCGAGGACACTGGTAAGCCAGTGTGGCTCCCTTGAGCTCTGCTTACCAGTTTTGACAAGGCAACTACTTCCACTACACCGGTCACCGCTCGAGGTCACTTTGGTAAATCTCGGCATATTTGTAAGCAATTACCACTCGTGGCGTTCTTTTCCAAAGGGTCAACATCTACTCTACCAACTTAGAAAACTATGTTTATAGACTTATAGAGCTCACCTGAGGGAATTCTTTCATTTAATTTACTTCCTCGAGGAGTCTTCCTGGTGGTAGCCGATCCAGGGACCAAACAAGCGGTTTTGCAGTCCAAGCTAAATGGAGTTATTATAGCATCGTAAATTATGAAGTAACTATAATTTTCGATGTCAGAGTTGCATTTGCAATCGCATTGGAAAGTCTCACTTCTCTAAATTTTGTATAGCGTCAAATAACTCGGGAGGGTTTCGAGCTTATAGTGTACCACGTGAATACACCCAACTAAAAGTTTTCTGTGTCACCAGGGAATAAATATAACGAGAGCACAATACAATTGCCCGTCGCTAACGAGAATGTCATGGGTTATGAGTTTTGAAATAATGTGGGAAAGCGCCGAAAGTCCGACGCTAAGTTAAGATGTTTTCACGTAGAATACATTAACGGACCGAGATGTGAATCTCGAGAGTCTAGAGTTCACTTAATAATGCGACTCGAGCTAGATATTTCGTCTTCGGCGCTACTCAGCGGAGTTTCACCTCCGCCACAGGCGACCCAGACGACTTTCTTGGAAGTCTGAGAGGTTTTATACCTTGGATTGTTTATGACGTTGCAAAAAAATATGTTTACATCGAGGATAATCCTGTGAGGGACCACCCCTCACTAGAATTCAATTGCTCGTGAGTTAGGGTGTGGTGTCATCAAAGGGTTTTCTCCGTAGTAAAAGTCGTGCTGAAGTTGAAGTAGTTTAATGCAGAAGGTGTTTGATGCTTGCTAGTTGTAACGCTTCGAATGATAAGTCGCGGTGTGTGTAGGTAATGTGTGCTTGAAGGTGATGTCGCAGTTGCGTGGCCGAAGTGTGAAGTGCGGCGAGAGACTTGAAGAATGATCGGAGTGGCTGACTGCCAGAGGATGTTGAAGATGTCGTAGGCGTGGGGGAAGTGAGTATGTCCGATTGAATCGATTAGGAGAAATGATATTAGTCATCGGCTGTGTCTGCATTAATTGCCGAAATTATATGGAATTCAATGTCGGTTGGCGCGTGTAATATTAAGTGTGGTTGCGGTTATGGATTTCTAGAATCTAATTCTTTTGTTGACTCGATATGTTGGGCGAAGTACCAACAATCAAACAATACTTAGGTCATACTGGACGTTTCTTGATTCTGATATATAAGACCAGATATTAGACTTATGATACATTTATTGTTTTTCAAAGTATATACCATCACAATTTATACATATTTGCATTCGATGGAACCATTGTAAAAAACAGTTCGACCAGTCTTCATTAGGGACCTCTTCAATGGCTTCGTAAAACGCGTTCTCCGCCGATGCAGGGCTCGTAATACTTGTGCCTTCAAGTTTGTCTTTAATTCTAGGAAATAAAAAGAAGTCGCAAGGTGCGAGGCTGTATGGCGGATGCGTCAACAGTTCTACATTTGAAGCCTTCAAATAAGCTTCTGTTACCTTAGCGGAATATGCGGACGCGTTATCATGGTGATAACGACATTGCTTCGAGGAAGCCTTTCGCGAACTTTTTCTAAGACCTGGGCAAGCAAGTGTTGACATACGAGTCTGCATTCAGTCTTCCTTCTCTATGAAAAAATACATATATGTGCCGACTTTCATGGTGATCCGTCAAACGGTGTTGGAGTCTATTAAGCTCGAACAGACGGACAGACAGATATACCAACATCCATTTTATATATACAATATATAGATTATTGTATCGTCAATACAAGCCGTGGTTACCAATAAAACCATTCTAATTTAAGTTACATTAAATGAGTCAAACGATTGAATTGACCGCTATTCAATCACTCATAGTAGACAGCATATAGAGATATGCTGCTTTGGTATTCGACGCTTGGCAAAGTAACCATCGCCAATGATTTTTATGTGTTACTCAATGGACAGGGTATCAAGCGAGATTGTCAGAATTCCGCTACATCGGGATTAATCGGAGCGATATAACAAACGGATATAACAAGTGATATAAGAACACTCCATGCGATATATTGTAAGTCGATAAAACAAACGGCCCATTATCGATATATACCGGCGGTTAATATATCGATATAGTGCAAATAAATTATTGTTCGCAGTGGTAATGCATATCTACAGACAGGTAAAAATATTGAAAACGTCATGAAAATAAAAAGATTGTCGTAGATATTTCAAAAAACGTTCAAATATCCTGAAGTGCAGTAAATGTTTTGGAACCAAAATATAAAATCAACTTTTATAATCAACGTTTATAATAATATTATTGAAGGGTAGAATTATACCAATTATATGACTAAAGAGAATAGGTTTAAATAGAACACACAAAATACTACACGGAAAACAACAAAATACGGATAACACATCGTAAATACATAAAATATTCCCAAAAAATACATCATATAGTACTCCCTTTCTAAAAACTTTAAGAACAATCATTTAGAATATTTTTGATGATAGTCTGTTCCTTGCTTTATTATTTTGTAGCAAGTGCTTTCGAAAGCAGTGGTCCCAAGGAAATAATCGATTTCCCTGAAAACCATTGATCTTCCGATATATCGAATCAGATAATATCGATATCTAATATCGATTTATTTCGGATCTACAAGTATGTTTATGTGATCCCATATATATATGTAGGGTTGTACTCCTAACATGTTGATCTTATTTAAATGTCTATCAACCATTGCTCCCCAAATGTTGTATTTGATTTACTGGACAAATTACTTGGCAGTCACACATGTCCTCCTCGGCAGTCTTGAAACAAGTAAATAAATTAAAAGGAATAAGAAACACGACTGCCGTTACAAAAAGTGAACCTATATATATTTACATTTATTACGGGTTTTTTGTGAAATATTTGTGGTTTATGTATTTATTCATATGGATACAAATATATTTTCGGAATGTACTCAATTCGAACATTCATTTGACACTAAACACGTTTTGACGGTTAACCCGACAAATGACAGGCGTCCTTTTGGGGATGCAAGTTTTAATACACTGGAATGACAGGCGTCCACTTGGTCCAGTGATGACGACACGATGGAGGCCGTTTGCGTTTTGTAATTAGTCGCCATTATTATCTTAATTGATTTACGAGATAAGGTTATAATGTTTTATATGTCAAATTTCAATGCGATCATTTTACAGTTCTTCTTTTTATGATCCGTATAGTGGTTTACAAGTTATGGTCGTTTTTATCAAGGTCGTCGATTTTGCGCGCGAAAAGGTCGCGCGCGAATGGGACAGCTGAATTTTTACTCCGCGAGGAGAGGAGTTAAGGTACTCTATGACACTCGGAATGACATAGCGATTCTAAAAATACCACATACTTCTAAATCGGTTCGAGCGATTAGAAGTTATGGTGGAATAAAAAAAACCGGAAAACAAACATAGATGAACCCTGAATCATTACAACATTACACTCCTTTTTTGTTGGGTAGTCGTCGTCTTTCGTCGTTTGGTTGAGCCCTTATATTGATGGTAAATGAAATATATTGTCAATTTACGACGTTTAGCGTTCCCTCAAATGAATGGCGATTAGCTCGGGTTTGCCTACGGCAAAATGTATATAAATTTATATTTACATTTACATAGGGCGGGGTTTACTATAGAGCTATAGCATTACTATAGAGCGGATTACTATAGAGCGGCGCAAATTTACATTTATTTTTACATTTATATACATTTTGTATACATTTTGCCATAGGCATCCATTATTGGACGCCTCACATGCGAGGGGACAGGTTCGAGTCCCACCAGATTTTTATTGATGATATGCCAGCGTTAGTGCACGCGGAGTCGATAACTATGAAAACTCTGAATCTATACGTAATACATTGTTCTTCATGTATTATATTGTTCCAAATGCCAATTCGTTTTGCTGTATGTATTGTATCGTCGACGCTCTTAATCCCACATCTGGTGACAGGAGCTAAGTCAAGATAGAAAATACACATGTGTACCAAATTGATTGATAAATGTGCTACGTGATAAGTGCTACCTGATAAGTGCTTATAATGAGTTATAATTGATAAATTGATAAATGAGATGTCCAAAGTAAATTTCCTAACAATACCTAATATACGCAAAGTTGCATAATATTGAGTGAGGTGAATCCTGCAGAATTTAATTTAATAATTAGCATCATATTTACCTTGACTTGTTATTGGGACAAATAATAAATGAATTTAAACAGACGGCGTTCGTTCGGTATTAATTATTAATTAATTATTAGTGATCAATCTCCCATGATTTTGCTTTTTGACTAAATAACGAAACGGTCCAATATGGAATGAAGCCGTATGTCTGACGGATATCAATTAACAGAGTGATTTGATATACTCCTCTATTAGCAATGCGGAGAATTAATTTTGAAAATGTTGAATATTGATAATTTGATCAACTTCAGTTAATTGTTATTTGTTTGGTGATGCTAAAATGGTTGAGGTTTCTGCACTCCCTTTAATATAGAAAATTACATAGTATTATGAATAAATATGTACATTCAGAGTTGCCATATTGATGGCTGTGAATACCCATTAAAAAAAATATACGTGTGGCACTCGGATACTGCCGCGGTAAAGCTATTGCATAGCATTTTTAACAACTTATGCAATTATAATTATTTATTTTATTTATTTTATTTTTTCTGATATCAGATAACTCCGCTCTATCGGAAAACGTTGAAATTATTCCGAATCATTTGCGGCTGCGGTAGCAAATGATTCGGAATAATTTAAACGTCTTCCGATAGAGCGCCGCGCACGAATTTTTTATTCGATAAAGCAAAAAAACCGGATCATTCGAAAAAAATCGTAGATAAAAAGATAGATAATTAAATTATCTTTAAAATGATGCAGATTTCATAATAATACGCCAGATAGTATTTGCGTAGTAGTCGTTTTTGTGTTCGGTTAGACATAATTTCACAAATTAATTACACTATGTAATATAAACAAAATCTAAAATATTCAAAGCTAAGAATATTAGGAAAATGTTCTTCTTTAACATATATTTTTTTGGAATCGTAAGCAGTACTCGTTTAGACGTAATTATCAGTTTAAAATCATTAATTTTCGTTAAGAAATTTCTTCATTCGGTCGCCGCGCTGGCCTAGGCCCTAGAACATTAAAAAATAATGTTCAGTTTGACAGTTACGTTTCCATAACAAAAAAATCTGCATTGATTCGAAAAACAAAAGCGTAAAATTCATCAATCTGATGTGTTTCAAATAGTAAATTGATTTCAGTTCGTGGTTTATTTGAGTAAGGCGTTGCAAAATAAAAATGCCACCAGTGAGGCTTCGAAATATCGGTCGGCGTTCGCGCAACGCAAGCGAAATAAATAGCCGTCGAGTCACTGAGTCTGATGAAGAGAGTAGACAGCGCGTGGAGACAAGTCGAATAAGAATGTCTCAATCGCGATCAATTATGACTACGGAAAAACGGGTACAGTCGAGTTCGACTCGCACAGTTGGAGCTTACGCACAAAATAATTTGGAACGGCAACAAGCCAGACGGCAAAACGTGACAAATCAAAATGAATGTTTGGCGCTCAGATACGATCCAACAGTCAATTACTCTGTGGATGCATCGGTCGACTTCGGAACAATGAGCACTGTTTGTAAACATTGCAATGCTTTGAGGTTTCGCCACGAACAGCCAGGATTATGTTGTGCGAGCGGAAAGGTCAAATTACCACAATTGACACCGCCACCAGAGCCGCTGGCATCATTGCGTTCTGGCCAAGAACCTCGATCGAAGCATTTCTTGCAGAATATACAAAAGTATAACAAGACATTCGAAATGACATCATTTGGGGCGAAAATTATAGAAGAACGAGATTTTAACCCAAATTTTAAGGTATATTCTATTTTAACAATAATAAACATATACAAAAACTTGGCAAACAAAAAAAAAAAAATCTAAAAGGTTTCATCTATGCTCATAAACGAAGAATTTGTTTCAATTTTACAGATTCAAGGACAAATTCACCGTCGCGCAGGAGCATTGCTGCCGCCTGTGAATGCTGATCACAAATTTCTTCAGATTTATTTCCTTGGAAATACTGATGATGAAATCAATCGGCGTTGTGCCATCAATCATGCGGTAAAACGAGAGATTATTGCGCAGCTGTAGCATGGACCGTGTGGCGATCACAATCGGGAATGACCATGCATGATCGAAAATAAATGTTCAAAACGTTATCCGCGCGCTTTGTTGGCAAACACTATCACAGGCAATGATGGTTACCCCATATATCGTCGCCGCTCAGCACAGGATAACGGCAGAATGATAACTTTGAAAGTCAAAAATAAAGACATTGTAGTCGACAACAGCTGGATTGTTCCGTATTCGCCACTGCTTTCCAAAACATTCAAAGCGCATTGCAATATTGAGTACTTCAATTCTGTGAAATCAATCAAATACGTTTGCAAGTACGTCACGAAAGGAAGCGACATGGCTGTATTTGGTATTTCAGCTCCAGATGCAAACGATGAAGTTTCGAAATATCAGATGGGAAGATATGTCAGCAGGTTTGGAGAATCTTTTCATTTTCCATACACGAACGTCATCCCACTGTGGTCCATTTAGCTGTGCACCTGGAAAATGGACAACGAATTTACTTCACGGCAGCAAACGCAGCGCAGAGAGCTGAACGACCACCAGCGACAACGCTGACAAGCTTCTTTGCGACTTGCGCAAGTGATCCATTTGCAAGAACACTGCTTTACTCATAAATGGTTAAAGGATAATACGACATAGGTATGGAACCTCGACCGTATCTCGGGTTGGAACTCCTGAAAGACAATGTATTTTGGTACCAAATAATTACATCTAATATAGTATACAGAGAAGTTTTGAACAATTAAAATAAACATAATTTATTCAATCATAATCATTTCATTCACTCATTTGAAACCCGGTAATATAGCCAAATTGGCATGCAAATACATACATACATATGCAGCAAAAATATAATCCTCCTTTTGGCAGTCAGGAAATAAATCAGAGCACTCGGTACTAACCGAACCACAGTCATAATTTCTTCACAAGTAAAAATGTTTACCGCCCAACGAAGTGGGCACGGGTCAGCTAGTATTATTATAAAAGCCACTAACACAGTAGCCAAGAAGTCCAAGGTTCGGGTTTAATAATGCTTATTTTTACATTTTATAATTAGATGTACATCTCTGTCGACGATGACAATGTAGGTTTACATGCCCTTTATCGCAGGCGAACAATTACCCTCCATCCATTCACCATAAAAACAAAGCGTATGTTCCTCGACAACAAAATCAATGGGTTCGTTAATACATAGTTATATCATCGGATGGGCCACATTTTAAAAATATGTTTGAATATGATATTGCGTTGTGTTAGTTTTATATGGTGTCTATTATTTGTATATATGTTGTCTGTTTTAGAAATGCTCGTTTTGTTCACCCACCCTTTACTGATTGATTGTTGTATTGGTGCATTGTGCGGCGGCCGGCGGACATCTTGGGACGTTGACCGGGCAGACCGTGTAAATTTTACTCTAATTAAGAAAATGTTGATGTGGGCAGTGAAACCCACGCGACGCCAGTGGCGCGGCGGCCGCTAGATAACGGCACCCATCTAATTACGACCAATACACTTCTTCTTACGGACGTCGTCGCTGGGCACCGCAATGCGCTCGCACCAAACTAGAGGCCGAACGAAATGTTCCATGGCTTGCCATTACAAATTTTGACGAGACCGACAAATGGGGGGTCATCATGTCGACTACAACGGGCGAACCTGTCGCCTGCCGCGAGGTGAGCGTTGAGGACTTAGGGACGATACAAATTTACCGTCCAGCAAAGCCAACATAACCGTCAGAGGCTGACGCCTTACGGCGAGGCACCGGGAACGACTTACGGCGAACCAGCGGGCAGCTTCACTCCTTGACTTCCAGTTTTGGCAGCATATCTCCATCTGAAATTAACCATCAGGATACCTTGGACCTCCCGATTGGTAATGGTTTCGAAGTCGGCTGCGCGGCCTTTACCTGTTGTATTACAGCGGTAATTCAGTATGAATTTACCGCGTACCTGTGCGTTCTTGGCCCGTCATACCACACGGGATCAGGTGACCAATCGAGTCTACCTTGGTGCGGGCTTCAGCCTATTTAGGCAGACTTTGTAAATTGCCATTCTAAGCAATACTTTCGAAAACAATTTTATTCTTATTCTTATTCTTAGCTAACAACTGCAGGAGTCGGAAACGACAAACGGTTTCCTAAGCAGCGGGGGTGGTTGTTGAACTTACGTCGGCCGCTTTTGAAACGACCAATTCGTCCTTGGTCCGCGATAGATTTTAACTGAATCACCGCTAATATAAGGAAGATGACCGCGCAAGTGACCTCGAACCTGCAACCAGATAGTAAGCTCGAGGAAATCCGGCTATAACTGGCAGTAAGGGCGCGAGGTCAGAACGCCGGGTGCACATTCCTGGTGTGTGGCGGTGAGGCGTTGGTTCTTACGGGCGAGTTGGCGGAGCTAGTTGATGGATTTTCGTCCTCAAGTCTCCATGCTCAGTCCAGGTTGAAAGAACGATTATAGATCGTTATACCTTCCTGGGTTGAGGGCACGGCCATTGTAGCAGACCTAATATAATCAATGCTTCTATGGAGATTAAAATTAAGTGATAACATTTTATTGTTAGTGTATGCTCGTCTAATAACTATATGAATATGGTTCCTAGTGCCCACCCATGAACCACACGTCCATCGAGCGTATATATTGATGATAGAGGGCTCAAGATATATTGTAGCGCCTGTACTTCTGACACTCTTTAACAGTCTCTCTAAAATATGTTACGTAATGGTTATGATAAAATAAGGGCGTAACACGATATAATACTATTATAATGCAATAATTTAAATTTATGTAAAAGTACCACGATCGCCAAAATAAAAACTTTAAAAAATATGAAAATAATATCGATATGAGTTATGAAATAATAACCACACAAACACTCATCGTCAAAACACTCTTCCAATTTTCTTATTCAGATTCCCAGATAGGTCTTCCCTCAACCCCCTTCTAAATCTGCATTAGGAAAATCGACTGGATTAGGCTACAACGAAGGGTGCCATTTGTATGCGAAACCGTAAAAATGATTTATACCAGGTAACAATTTTACGTCTAAACAAAAACAAATTTAAAAGTAAAATATTCAGTTTACGATAAAACAAAATTACCAGGCCGGGCGAAGGCGTCTGGGCGTCCGGGCCACTGCATTAATTGAACAAATAATTTGCGACCGCCAAAACCCATCTCAGCTAGCGATTTGCCCGGTAAAGGCAGATCATTTATTTTTTTTAATTTCCCGTCTCGTGGGCATTTTTATCAGCTTTAGTGAATGAGGTAGCGAATTGTGTAGTGCAGCTTGGGCCATAAGAACCATTTTGTTCTCGGATCGGCTCAACTCACGATTCAGCTCCTATTCAGAAGCCTCATCGTGCGGAAGGCTACCCCGGGTAAGACTCTCGCGTCTTAGGCCTCACAGCCGGTGGACCGATTTCTCCTGGCGAAACTGTTTGCGCACCTTTCGGCGACGCTAATTAGTTGTGCACTCAGACTAATTGCTGAAGGAGTCTGGAGACTATGGTAATATACTGTCTCCTAAGCAGCGGGGGTGTATGTTGATCTGTTGTCATGCCACTCTTGCAATGACCTTGAGCCACCCGATCCAGTGTGGCACTACGGGCAAAGGACACCCAGGTCCGCGATAAATTCAAATTTGAAATACCGCTGTAATACAACAGGCAGAGGCCGCGTAAGCGACTTCGGACCCGTAACCAGTCGGGAGGACGGAGGTATCCTGAATGTTAACTACAGACGGAGATATCCTACCAAAACTGGTAGTTAGGAGGCGAGGCTGGCCGCTGATTACATTTCCCGGTGCCTCGCCGTAAGGCGTTTGACTCTAACGGGCTTGTTGTCGGAGCTAGACAGCAGATTGTCTTGTCTCTAAGTCTTCTACGTTCATTCCACGGCTGAAAGAACGACCACATATCATTATACCAGCCTGGGGTGACGGCTTCGCCCGTTTATATCGAATATCCACATTTCTTAGGCATATGTTAGGACTTATAAAATCGAAGACTATGTTGTTTGACATTATAAATAGGATAGAAAACGAATTTACCGCGTGAAATTTGTAGCACCCGACGTTTCGGTGACGTCGCAGCCGCCGTTGTCCAGGGTAAACTTTGTTTTCTATCCTATTTATAATATGTTAGGACTGGTCTGATCTGAATATCCGGGTATCACAACCAAATTTTGGATCGTATCAAAAAGGTATTATTTGGTCTCGCCCAACCTTCAATGTAAGCATTTATAGATAGGTAACGTGACCTTAAGCATAAGGGGCGGAAAGGTGGCAAAGCGCAAATCGATCAAAATCAACGCTAGCAGGACTTTCCGCTCAGTATACCTCGTGACCCAGATGGGGCACCGCGGTGATTAGCATGACATTGGGCTCGATTGCGTTTCTTCGTGAATTAAAATCGGAAATTAGTCCGTGTGAACGAGACAGGGCAATACGCTAGAGCGGAGTGTGAGATGACCGGTTGTCACTTTTTCGCATTAAAACTGCCCGCTAAGGTCAAATCTTACACCGCACGAAATATGCTTGATTTTATTCGGATGAGTATAAGTTCGGCAGGTAGTATTTATCGACGATCGTTCGTTTCTACAATTATTTTACAAATTGATCACCAGGTATATATAGTTCAAAGTTTTATATTATTGCCTTTATGATATGTCGATATGCAACATTTTAATAATGTCGATACTCAAAAATCATTATTAAAATGTACTCACTAAAACCACAAATTAAAATAATCAATGATCTCGGAAATGACTCGACCGATTTGAATTATTTTTCTTTTATTTTGTTTGGCTTGATGCAGGGGTGGTTTACAAAAAAATATATTTAGGAAAAACTCAAAGAAACAACTGAAAATCGAAAAAATCGTAATTGGTCATTTTGGGAACATTGGCCACTTTCTAGATGGCTATCGCGGCGATCGTATTGTTTGACAGCTGCGCTATCCATAACTGTTATTTATTCCGTACAATGTGTAAAATTTCAAAAAGTCAAAAAGTCAAAAAAGTCGGAAAAGTCGGAAAAGTCGGAAAAGTCGCAAAAGTCAAAAAAGTCGAACAAGTCGATAAATTCGAAAAAGTCGTAAATTCGGAAAAGTCGAAGAAGTCGAAACGGTCAAAAAAGAAAGACGAAAAAGCCGATAAAGTCAAAAAAGTCGAACAAGGCGAAAAAGTCAAAAAAGTCAAGGTAAAAAGTCAAAAAAGTAAAAAAAGTCGATAAAGTCGAAAATGTCGGAAAAGTCGCAAAAGTTTAAAAAGTCGAAAGTCGAAAAAGTCGAAAATGACGGAAAAGTAGAAAAAGTCGAAAAAGTAAAAAAGTCGAAAAAGTAGAAAAAGTCGGAAAAGTCGATTTCGATTTCGATTTTCGAGTATCAACGGGTATCGCTAGGTTGGGGATTGGGGGGGGGGGGGGGTAGTTATCGTTGTAGGATTAATGATATTAATATTCAGATGAATTACGTTCCTGGATACTTGACTGGAAAGTCTTGGGGTGACACAACCGTTTTTTTAATGACATAACCACGACTTTGGACTTAGTTTGGGGATTTCATTACTGTAAAGACCTCATGGAAATTTCGATCGATTTAAGTGAGCGTGAAAACAATTCCGTGTCGTTTTACAGCGTCCATTACAATGTCGAGAAGAAGAGATAACATAGGTCGACGAAGTCAGTGAAATGTGCGGCAAGCTACTTCAAGTGCAAACCGCACTGATGTGAGATGATTCCATCGTCTCGGCCGAAATACAAGATGAAGCTGTTAATCCGAAATTGCTTGCAGTGGTGCCTAAGAATATGATCTATGGACTTCGCGAAGTTTATAACAACATCTCGCCCTGTATGCTCGATAGTAACTGTTCTAGGCGTTACCAGAGAGACCTGATTGCTAACACTATCACAGGCAATAACGGATACACATTGTATCGTCGCCGATCAGTTGCGGACAATGGGCGATCTGCAGTTGTGAAGGTCAAAGGGCAAGATGTAAATGTGGTCAATCATTAGATTGTGCCTTATTGTCCAAGGCTTTTAAAGCGCAAATCAATGGGGAATACTGCAACTTCATCAACTCGATAAATTACATATGCAAATACGTAATATAAAGCGATATGGCTGTTTTCGCTGTGAGGAATTCAAACAAGGTGTATCTCAGTATCAGGCGTGTCGCTATGTCAGCAGCTACGAGGCGATTTGGCGCATCTTTTCCTTTGCTACATTCGAAAGACAATCTACAGTTGTACAATTGGTAATTTTGGAAAGCGGAATTTAGATTCCCCATGCGTCTGGCCTTCACGGGAATTTACTTGGAATTTCCGTATTTCGCTCATGGACAACTGTATGTCCCGTGTTCGCTTAGCCATCGGTCGGAAAGCCATCATTTTTGTTAATTTACGCGCCAGAAAAAAAAACGAAAAACATATTTTACCAGAATGTTTATTGTTGAATGTGAACTGCATTTACCTATATATTATCATGTAAATTAAATACATTGAATTTATTTCAATCACAAACGACTTTAATTTAATCACCAAACGAAACTCAAACCGTACATGATTCGGCCATATTATAGATTTCAATGAATTAGATTTGGAAGGTTCATTAGGATAAATAAACGCTTATGAAAGGTTACAATCAAATAAATTTTAGGTGGGACAAAGTTCACCGGGTCATCAAACGCCAATTCGAAGTTTTGGCGCGTACGAGGTCTCACATATAGATCGACAATTTTGGCGTTTATTTGGTAAACGTGGGATACCAAGGACCCAGCAGTGGGATTCCACGGACAGATTATGATGATGTTTGAACTTAAGCTAAACCTGAACCCGGCTGGTCTCTACTTCAAACTCCCCGCCGCCATTCTTGAGTTGACCTCGCGCTCTGTGCGCATCACCGCCACGTTACTTTCCGTCCGCTATTGTTTCCCTCGTTGTTATTGTTCAAATTGCGTGGAATATGACCTATTGAAAATGAGAAACTCTCGCGCCGATATCTAAACTTTACGATCTGCGAAAATACAGCATCTCGTTGTTGTTGTTTTGGATACTACAACCGAATTCCTCAGTATCTATAATCTCATCAGCCCGCGAACGCCCATTGCTGAGGGAGTGCGTTGAACGGGCAACACAGAAAAATATCATGCAAACGCAAAAAAATACGTTATAACAATACATCTCTAAGCATCATTCTAAGCAAAATCTTAATAAATTAGACTCTAAAGTGACCAGATCCCTGAAATCATGGTTTGGCCTGGCTCACCCAGCTGACCCATCAACTCTATTTAGATCTCACAACAACTTTGGACTAAACATTAAGAAACCGTCAACGTTTTATCAAAAGGCGAGAATAGCCAAACGATGTATACTCAAAGACTCCAATGATAGTGCCATTCGAGCCCTACCGAACACATCGCTATCAGATAAAATGGAATCAAGACTCGACTTCTACAAATCATTCCAACTTGGTATCCGCACTAATAGAGCTGGACTGGGTATGGAAACAGCTAAGTCTGACAAAGAAGTACTGAAAGATTTTGCCCAGGAGGACATGGAGCAAGGTTTCAAACTGCACGCCTTGAACTTAGAAATGCAGAATGACTGGTTGACTGTGGGTGACTTCTGCATCCCCCCTGCATTGAAGTGGAAATCCCTAATATACAACTGGTCCCCTGAACTGCTTAAGTTCTACCTAAATGCGTTCCAACTTACTCTGCCTGACCCGAGTAACCTAGTTCGGTGGGGGAAATCTACAAATAAAGTATGCCCGACGTGTAAGGAGTTCATAGGCACTGCCAAACATTTGCTATGTGGTTGCAAAATACTGCTTGACCGAGGCCATTATTCCTATCGCCATGATAAAGTCCTCCAAATCATCAGAGAGGCTATCAGCCTATCTATTGCACGGACCAGAAAAGGGCAAACGAGCAATGGCTTCAAGAAGGTCAACTTTGTAAAACCCGGAGCGAAGAAGCTGCCTAAAGATAGGACTAAACCGTCCTCAATTTTGGGAGCAGCAAAGGACTGGCAATTGCTGATGGACACACATGAGAAGCATTACCAAATGCCTTCAGAAATCTGCACCACAGCTTACAGACCGGATATTCTCATATTCTCAATGGCGACAAAGCATGTTGTACTTGTCGAACTTACAGTCCCATGGGAAAGCAACATACCGAAGGACCACAACTTCAAAGTAAACAAGTACTGCAATTTAGTAGACCGGATAGTGAGAAACGGATTTAAGACTGATCTCTTCGCCGTGGAAGTCGGAGCAAGAGGACTACCGGCGAAGTCACTCTACAGCCTCTTCAAGAATTTAGGCCTGCCAAGAGCGGCGCTGAGCTCATACATGGAGAGAGCCTCGAAAGCGGCACTGGAGGCATCCTACAGAATATGGATAGGTAGAGAGAGGGAGGCCGAGGGCGGGACTGGTGGTTCTCCGCGTCCTAGTCATCGCAGACTAGCTGATGAGGGCTTGTAGCGAGCCGAAACGTCACGCGCGCTGGAGAACTGTAGAGCGGCCGCTCACTAGTCCCACCTCGTCCGACACCCTCCTTTATTGCCAATGGGCCCGGATATGTTCGGTGAAGCCATTGAAAGCTGAGTTCAACACCTTCATTCGTTATGAAATAATTTAGCGCTGGGATGATTGCTACAAAGTAGTGATAGAAGGATTACCCATTGCGATTACTATTATATTATTACAGATAATTGTCAATTACGATTATTTAGACAATAACATTACATACTAGCTTTAGGTACAACTAAGTTATTTACCTACAATCCGCCAAATTAATTATCTATCTAAAAAGTTATAATCCAGAATCTAAAATCAAAAAGTGCTAAATAGTAATTGGTATTAAACCACTAGTTAATTATCGCGCGACTTATTCGTCGCAGCACAGGTTGACAGGGAAAGTGGACTGTCTGATTGAATATAGGCCAACCTTGCAGCTTATCTTGGATTTTCTTGAGCGGTGTTGAAAAATGTTCGTGGCGCCGGAATGTCGATTTCCAATAAAATACAGCTTTGATGTTGCCCGTTTATTGAGCCACTGACCGGTTACATACAGTTTTCCGATTACTTTAATACTAGTTCAATTTTTCACTAGGAACTATGTTACAATATTTTGGGCATATCGCCCGCCCTGCACGAGCCTCGAGCGCTCGTCGGGAACTCAAAATTCTAACTGACCCCATATTATTCCCCGTCGAAAATGGTCACACCCGCCCGCTTAATTTTGAAACATATGGAATCCATTCCCGACAGGGTGGGTCAACATATTTTCCTTATTTATACATTAATATTATTTAATTAAACATTTAGAGCTTATTACATAGAGCCGCATCCCTATAGTTTAAACAACAACATATTAAAGATAAAATGTAATGTAACGCTAAGAAAGTAATACACCTAAATTAGCTTATTATCTAGTAATACAGTAATTTCCAATTATATTTATAGTCTAGTTTATTGCATTAACCTAAGGGTAAGTCGTGTTACATATATAGCATCCAAAGCCGAGCAGAAAATATTATATTATTTTAGTATTATACAAAGTGAGTTTTTATTGCCATCCACCTCGTATATTATTGAAATGCTCAACTCAACGACCCCAACTCAACGACCGGCCGCGTTTTTTGCGGGTCGGAATGTAGGACTACTTTCAGTTTTCATAGGAATACATAATAACTCAAATCATTTAGCGAAAATTTCGTGAGAATTGGCGGCCGCCTGCTATTCGTTTGGTTTATTTATTGGTACTTAAAGGCCGAGAGAGATTGCATTTCTGCTCTTTTCAGGAGACCCCTCGCCTTAAGAGCCCTATCACATATTTTTTCCAGAAAGGCAAGAAAAGTGGATTTTTGGCGTTCTAATTCCAAGAAATGAAGAGATTTCTACAAACTTTAATTACTGAATTACCTGGACCATTTCTTGATGTTGACCATAGCGGCCTTTAATTTTAGATATAACGAATATTATTTACTTATTCAGCCCATTTTCCGAAAGTCGTTATTCGTAAAACGCTCGGAAGGCAAACTTTGAGCTCCTTAATACAGTAATATCACTACAACGAAAACCGTATACTATTTTTTTTTATGTCCGTCATGTATTCTTGTTGACCATAGCGGCCTTATTTTTTCGTTTTTTGACCACATATCCAAGGTATACATTACTTACAATTACACAAAATTTAAAAAAAAACTTCCTGTATCATTCTAATTTTCTCAGAAATAAAATAAGATTCTTATATAATACTTATACTATATTAAAGTTCACTCTTTTAGCAATACGACATAATATAAATTATTGTCATTAGAAAGGAGAAAACACTGCAAAAAACAATTAGAAATTGTGTATATATTTGCTTGCGCAAGAGAAGAGCGCTCAGTGCCGCGGTTTTCTCCCAGGGTTGAATAGTTATTTATTTATTTTTTTATTTATTTATCCTATCTTTTATAGTTACATCCAAAAAAAAATGCGTTCATTTTTTAAAGTCATTTTAAAAGAATACCTACGCTATTTTGTAATAGGCCTCTTAATATTATTTCAACTAACATGGGAAGGCAATAATTTATCCAGTAATAAATTATTTAACCGCTCCGAAGCCAGCCTTCACGCGCAAAATACTGCGTCGCAACTTTTTGGTCAATTTTGTGAATAAATACTAACAATATTGTTTTTTCAATATCGTTTCCTAGTAAGTAATCTTGTTAGTGATGTATATTTTATATTTTTATAATATATGGGGGCCGGCCGAAACGGTTGCGCACGGATCTGTCAAACGACGCAAAATGCATGTAGGCACTGTCGGCGTCCGACGGGTTAACCCCTCGCGTACCAGACGGCCCGTAACGTCCAGAATTGATATTTACCGTCGAACCCCAGATGGCCCGAAATGGCCAGGCGAGGCCGACCGCTAATTATGGATTATTTAATCGACTAATAATTATGAATAATCTTTATTGCTTTACATAACGACGTTACAAATATCTAATAGCAAATTTCAATAGGAACATAAAACAGGTCTTTTTTAGACAATCGGTGTGACAGTTTCGGAGTAATCGTTTTTTTTCTGAAACGCCATCTTTTTTTTGAGACTCGCGAATTTCTTACGGGCCGTAAGGCACACATTAAAATTCAAACCGCGGGCCGCGAGGGGTTAAGAAACCTCGCATGAACTTTCAGGTATCTCAAACCTCCTTCAAGCGGACACCACGTATAATCTAGTAAAACTTACTGAATGATGAAATCATCTGATTTATCTAAAATTACCTAAAATTACCGGGCAGCGATCACTTATTCTTCGAACAGGATTCGCACTTCGCAGTATCGTGGAAATCTCGTTCTTGCCTGTGCGCCCGAAGGTCAGCATCTCTGCTGCCTGGTACACCTCCAAGAGCCACCAGCTTTTTCCGCGTAGATGGGACCTGAACTGATGCAACCACACCTAGATCCTTCGTCACCAATTAATTAATTATGTACTGGCATCTGCGCCCATAGCTTGCTCTTTGCCATTTGCCATGAAAAGGCCAAAATTATCCTATGATCTTATTATGATTATCTTAATTACAAAATTGTCCTTCCACAGCGCGACCTATTTAATACGAGTCCGTAACATTTATTGTTCGCTTCTACCCACCCGAAACCCGATACCGACTTATGGCTTTACGAATATAATTTTATTGTTTGTCTCGTCCTTTTCAGGGTCCCATTCCATCATGACAAAACGGGCTGCGTGATACACATACATATATACATGTACCATGAACGATGAAAACAGGGGAACAAAAGAATAACGTCAATATGGCATTATTAAGTCAAATCACTTGATTTTCCCTGCCAGCGTGGATGGAATTGATTGCCTGAATTATTTCTCTTTTGTTGTTCTTTTTCTTCGTCATGCTAAGCTTGAGCCACGTTCGCTTTGGGCGGTTTTTTTCGTGACAGCCTTTACATATAGGTTATAAAATGTATGTCATATGACTATGTCATTTGGCTCATGCCACATATGTGACATATTGGGAGCTAATGGGCCCTGCTGCGTTAGACCACTACGACCCATGTGTTAGGGTCGGCCAAACTCACGGGTCAACGCCCATCCGGCAGCCTCCACCCAGAAATGCGAGCCCAGGTAGGACTCTGTCCTGCGAGCCAGTTTCCCCTAAGAATCGCCCTTCGGGCGCTACTGACGGTTTGCGCACCGTGCGACGTCAGCCACACGATTGTACACTCCGACTGATAGCCGATGAGCCAGAAAACGGCTTTGTTTTCAATCGAGCGGGGGTAATTGTTAACCCTACGGCAACTGCACTTGAAACAATCAATCGGCTACTCGATACTGGGTGTTAACCAGGCATAGAATGTTGTGGTCCGCGATAAATTCGGTAGACACCGAATCGCCGCTACGTAAGGAGGAGGACCGCGCAAGCGACCTCGAACCTGTAACCAGTCGGGAGACGGGAGTAATCTGGTTGCAACTACAAGTCAGGGCGCGAGTGTCGACCCGCTGGTGATTAACCTGGTTATCTCGCGGTAAGGCGATGGCTTCATACGAGCGAGTGGCGTAACTAGACAGTGGACTGTTTTTGTCCCACGTCTTCTACACTCACCTCACGGGAGACAGAACGATCATATAAATATCGTTAAAACTTCCTGAGGTAACAGCTCCAGTATATGACATATATGTCATATGTCATATATGGCTTATGAAACCAAAATATTAGAAAAAATCTTTTACAAAAAATTACATTTATTTATCATATAAAATTAGTGTCTCATGAAACAGGCGCCGCATAGTTGGAAGTAAAGCAAAATCGTTGTGTTTAAATAACTATTATAAATTTTATTTAATAATAAATAAATAAATAAATAAAATAATAAAATTGTACAGATAGAGAAATCATACAATGTAAATAATTAAGTAAATTGTCTTCTCTGAAAAACTGTAAAATTTCTTATTCTTATTTCCTGTAATAAATATTTATGTTGTACTTCCCTTGCTTTATTACTAAAACCGTATTCGCGTGCATCCCTGGTATGTTACTATCTGTCCCTATAATATCTGTTTATCGTATACGGGGATCGACCCTACCCCTGTAATGAGTGATTCATCGAGTGGCGCGTGGCGGAGACACCGCCTGACCGACTTTCATGTCGCCCGGATCGATGGCCGCGCCAAATAACCCTCACGGCCATCAATCATTAACGGAACCGCCTCTACAAAATATACAATGATTTTGATATCGATTATAAAATAGACTTTACGCTAAAGACACTCATAAACTTAAGTTGATCCATTATTATCAGAATAGTGCTATGAGCTTTATAAATCGCCAACCAGAAGTAGAATTAGCCTATGGTATTTGCCTACATCAGCTTTGTAAAAATTACGAAGGGACGCTGCGTTTCACTGTAATTCGATTAGTTCATGCCTCGATCGTTTAGAGTTAACAAAATTATTATATACTGTATTTAGTTAGTAAAGAATAGTAAAACACCGTCAGCGTATACTTCGTACTCCTAATTTACTTACTGGAAATGTAATTAATGGGATAGATACACCCGTAAAACTTCCACTAGATGTTAAGAAATAACTGAAAATTAAAAGCAATGACTTTTAATATTAATATTATAGAAGTTATGAAGTAATCTTCACATGATAACAATTTTAATTTAATTTAATTTTAATTTAAAACCAGCTGAAGATGTAAAAAGGTGATGTCAGCAAAAAATATAGGCCAAGCCCTCAGCATTACAAGTCATATTTATTTATTTTGCTGGGACCAGAATTGACGTACATATTTATGATTTGTTTAATTTTGAACAGGCCGCAATTTTGAAACGAAATCGCAGATGTCATCATCTATTCAAATCTTGGTATACGGATGAACTATTCTTGGAAGTAATGTGGTCCTAATTGGTCTTGTACTTTCAGTAGATACAGACACACAGCACACACACACAAACACACACACATACGCCCACACAATTACTCAACCTCAATTACTCACACTTACGACACACACACACACACACGCACACGCACACGAACACGCACACACACACACACACACACACACACACCCACCCTGACACACATACAAACACACAATCACATATATTTTATATTCCAGAAATCACTTTTTTGGATTCCCAGGATCACCAAACGTGGAAACCAGCGAAAATTAGAATTCTAAATTTTGCTCCAAACCAAGTCTTCCTTATTTATTTCAAAATTTAACCGAAATATTTTTGCTAAGAGGCAGAAAGTAACGAGTTATAAATATTCTGCAGACTTAGTTCTTTCGGGTAGCCTAAATTGCAAGGTATAATATTATCATTATTATTACTGGTCAACACTGAAATCCGAAACGACGGCACTTATCCCTCCATTCTTTTATCTCCGATTTGTTGACTCTTAGCTCTCCTTCCACGAAATTCGTTTTATCACCGCGTTTACTTAGGACCGCTTCTCCTTTATAAACAGACTACGCGTTTCGATAGAATGCTTATCTAGTTAGCTATTTATATATACATACACACACACACACATATATATATATATATATATATATATATATATATATATATATATATATATATATATATATATATATATATATATATATATATATATATATATATATATATATATATATATATATATATATATATATATATATATATATATATATATATATATATATATATATATACATATATATAATATATAAAATTAGATTCATGAAAAGTTACTTATCTGGGGTCCTGGTGGACAGAAACATTTTAACGATAGTTAATGTCCTCTTTATATACTTAGGGCAGCAGTACCCGTTTCCGCAATTGATAACTTATGATGTTCTTAGTTATTGCAGCCGAATTATTGTATGCCCTTGGATGTAATAAGTATAGGAGGATGGTTTCTGTAACAGAAATGGATGTTAGTAACTTATTTTAGAAGAAATTATATGACTGAGAATATTTCGACACTAGTCGTATTCATCTCTATGACATTTCTGAAATGTCAACCACCAAAATAGTCAATCCTTTCTTAATGAGGTAGGTAGTTAATGAAAAGCTGATTATCAGATCGGATAGAATTAGCATGCACATACAAGCACTCACAAGCACATTCACACTACAGATACACACACCCACACTCACATACACGCAGACACACATACAAACACACACACACACATACGCACACATACACGCTATCCATGACACAAACACACACCAACACCCATACACATAGCGATTCCAACTGTCAGTTTTGAATTCTTTTTGGTTTTCTTTGTATTGTATTGTTTAGCATATTTTGTAATCCTTATATAGCAAATAATTTAAAACATCATTGGCTTTATTACTGTTATATATTATGCTTTTATGTTATTTTTTTATGCTGTATGTTTTTAACAAAAATAAAATTAAAATAATAAAATGTATGTATGTATGCATCCGCCCAACTGACCGAACCTTAAATATTAAGAGATTCAATTTGATTAAAACATAGCGTGCAAGAGTGGCATATGCGCTTCCACTGGTCGACGGTGAACGGTTCATAACGTAAAGTTCATTGAGTAGAGGCAAAACTGATGTATCGAAGGCATGCGATTCAACGGTAAGTACACGTCACTGTCGTTAATAAACGGACAGCAAAATCGTATCAATTTTAAGTAAGCTGGTCTTAATATGTAGGTTAAGCCTACTGTTATGAATAAAGTCATAACAGTAGGTAGGAAATTCATAACAGTAGTTAACCGCAGAAGTCGATTTTGCAAATTTTATAGATACGACCTTCAGATTGAGCCCCTAGATATATAAGCCACATTTTTCTTATAACTATGGAGAACGGTTACCGTAGATTTGTAAACAACAGTTTTTCAGAAATGATAACCGAACTTCGTATGGGTGGCCCGAAACGTCACATAATCCGATTCTCTACTATGATCATGTAAGTTATCGTTCCGTTCGGAAACTAATGTAGTTTGGAGCAGGATAACATCGATGACCTTTGGTGCAATCCTTATGGTTATTTTATATTACGAAGAAAGGAAGAAGCCGAGGACCATGCAATGCGTGGTCACCGGTTTAAATGCCCCGAAGAAGATTAAGAAAAATAAAGACAAAACTCACAAAATATATGTAATAAAACATTCGGATTACAGTAGGGGGGTATCGACTACAACGGGCGAACCCGTCACCCCAGGCTAGTGTAACGATATGTGATCGCTCTTTCAGACGTGGGATGACGTAGAAGACTCAGAGACACGACAATCTACCGTCTAGCAAACAAGCCCGTTAGAGGCCAACGCCTTACGGCGAGGCACCGGGAAAGGTAACCAGCGGGCAGCCTCGTCCCCCTAACTACCAGTTTTGGTAGGATATCTCCGTCTAGAGTTAACCTTCAGGATACCTCCGTCCTCTCGATCTGAAGTCGCTTACGCAGCTTTTACCTGCTGTATTACAGCGGTAATTCAGTTTGAATTTATCGCGCACCTGAGCGTCCTTTGCCCGTAGTGCCACACGGGATCGGGTGGTTCAAGGTCATTTCAAGAGTGGCATGACAGCAGTTAAACATCTACCCCCCGCTGCTTAGAAGACAGTATATTTCGATAGTCTCCAGACTCCTTCAGCAATTAGAGTTCACAACCGATAGGCGTCGCCGAACGGTGCTCAAAACCGTCTAGTAGCGCCGGGATGCAATCCCACCAGGAGAAACCGGTCCACCAGCTTGTGAGGCCTGAGACGCCAGAGTCTTACCCGGGTAGCCTTCCGCACAGGAGCTGGATCGTGAGTTGAGCCTAGCGGCACGAAACCGTTCGCTACATAAGTTACATTTTACATTCGGATTACACGCACGCCTCTTCGTTTAGTCTGTTCGATTTTCGTTCTTATTAAATTAGACCGTAACGAGCTCCATTTTAGTCCCATTTGCCATGGCGGTGCAGAAACGGAATATGAAAATAAGTCTAACCTACATATGTATCTGATAAGCTATGTATAAATTCTTCTTAAAGCTATTTAAAAAGGCATAACAAAATGTCAGGCACCGTTTTTAATGTGTATTATATCTTGAATTAGGCACCAAAAAGAAACGGAATACTAACCAATATTAAAATAGTCAATAATAGAAAGAATAGGGAATAATAATAGTCAAGTAGGTCAATAGAGCTGCGAAAAAATTGATATTGTCGAAATCCTCAATGCTATAAATGGGTTTTTTAATCAAAATACCCTGTACCTTTTTCTTAATGTGAACCTCCCCAAGGCCCCTGATGTGTAATGGAAGTTTGTTGTAGAATAAGTAAGATTGGCAGAGAAAGCTATTCCGAACCTTACTCAGTCGCACCTTAAAATGACGCAAGTCCTCTTTATTTCGTATATTATGGGAATGAATATTTGAGTTAGTTGAAGTGGTCTCGATATTTTTTCTCGTATACATGATGTTTTGGTATATATACGCGGCGTACAAAGTCATGATACCCAGATTCGATGAAGTACTGCTTGCAAGATGTTAGCGAAGATATTGAGAACAGATTTCTAATCGCTCGGTTTTGTAGGCGAAAGATCCTTATAAACTGATTATTTAGTACTATTGTCCACATGAAAATTCTACGAAATTATGTAAGAAAATATTTGATTGAAAATATTGGAAAATGTTGTTTTTTCTATATAACATAGAAAATCTGCGCTTGGATGTTCAACGTTCATTACCTTGCAATACCGACGTTCATACCTTATACCTAATTAGATTATATTTAAATATTATACCTTGTTATTTTGATTAGTTTTTGACATAACCTAGTGTAGGAATTCCTATCAACTGGTTTGAAATAATAAATAACCGAAAAAATTAACATATATATACATAGAAAATCTGCGCTTGGATGTTCAACGTTCATACCTTGCAATACCGACGTTCATACCTTTATACCTAATTAGATTATATTTAAATATGTATACTTGTTATTTTTATTAGTTTTTGGACATAACCAAGTGTAGGAATTCCTATCAACTGGTTTGAAATAATAAATAACCGAAAAAATTACATATAATATATATATATATATATGATATAGTATATATATATATATACTATATATATAATATATATAAATATATATATATATATATATATATATATATATATATATATATATATATATATAATATATATATATATATATATATTATAATATATATATATATATATATATATATAATATATATATATATATATATATATATTATATATATATATATATATATCTATATATATATATATATATATATATATATATATATATATATATATATATATATTTATATATATATATATATATATATATATTATATATATATAAATATAATATATATATATATATATAATATATAATATATATATATATATATATATATATATATATATATATAATATATATATATATATATATATATATATATATATATATATATATATATATATATATATATATATATATATATATATATATATATATATATATATATATATTATATATATATATATATATATATATATATATATAATATATATATATATATATATATATATATATAATAAAATATATATATATATATATATAGTATATATATATATATATTTATATATATATATATATATATATTTATCCTTTCTCGTAATATGTTGATCATGCGATATTTTACAGACTATGTTGATCCACCTTTGCGGCCCTTTTTCTCAGTTTTGCTCCATCTTAACTGCACCGTATATTCATATCATTCATATACTCGACCCTGTTGCCAAGTCGCTCTTTTCAAAACTCATTGTATTCGTCATGATTTTTCAACATTTTTATGGTCAACTAACCGTTTAAAATTTTATATTCGTCAACATTTTGTTGATCCGAGATATATGAATTTTTTATCGTATTTATGAACTTTTGTTGATCCCAGTTATATCATTTCGCCCAATTAATGAACTTTTGTTGATCAAGCCCATGTGGCCGCGCGTCTTTATGAACAC
>OX155980.1:6773138-7006846 GCA_944548615.1 Micropterix aruncella
TTTTGTGAACAAAAATGGATGGATATTTAATAGTATGCCTTTTCTACATAGCTGCTTTGTCGTCAGTGCTAAATCCTGTTTGAAAGGTAATAGAATAGAATAGAATAGAATAACTTTATTGTGAAACAAAAACATAACTTAATGAATATTACATGTAAATATATATGTGTAAATATATATCTTACAGTCAACCATTTGATAAAATAATTCCTAATTATCACAATACAATACACAAAGAAGTAGTAAAGTTAAATTTAAAATAAACTTATACAAATATATGTCAGTAACTTATGCTAAGGTTGCCCAGGAAGGATAAAGAAGAGGTCAAGGTGAGGTATTTGGTTAGTGGCTGTGTAAAAATAAATGTTTCTTCAACAACTTTTTGAAAGTATGCAACGAAGGTGCATGCCTGATAGAGTAAGGAAGCTGATTCCATAAACGAGCAGAATGGACTGTAAAAGAGTGCGTGTAAACAGAAGAATGATATATCGGAATGGCGAGTGTGTTATCCCGGCTTGATCGAAGTGGAAGACCGTGGCCTCCCAAAGGGTGGAAATTCTCCTCGAGATAGGAGGGTGAAGTGGGGTTAATGAGTATGTTGTAGAGTAGCGACAACGTATGCAAATTTCTTCGATCGCGAATAGGAAGCCAATGAAGTTGCTCACGAAAGCCGCTAACGTTCGCAAATTAAAAACATACCTGAGAAAGATATTTTGCAGACGCTCCAGCTTATTCAAAATAACCTCACTGGCATCTATATAACAAACTTCACCGTAGTCAAGTATAGGCGTTAAGAGTGTGGACACAATCATTTCTTTATGTGACATGGGGAGAAATTTTTGAAGCCGCCGGAGACTATGAAAACCATGGAAGATGCGACGACTTACTTGGTTTACTTTTTCTTGCCAAGAAAGATGTCGATCTATTACAATTCCAAGGTTTTAAGCTATTGCATAGCTTTTATCGCGGGCCTAGCCAGCGCGGCGACCGAATGAAGAAATTTCTTAACGAAAATTAATGATTTTAAACTGATAATTACGTCTAAAACGAGTACTGCTTACGATTCGAAAAAAATATATGTTAAACAAGAACATTTTCCTAATATTCTTAGCTTTGAATATTTTAGATTTTGATTATATTACATAGTGTAATTATTTTTTGTGAAATTAGGTCAAACCGAACACTAAAACGACCACTACGCAAATACTATCTGGCGTATTATTATGAAACCTGCACCATTTTAAAGATAATTTTATTATCTATCTTTTTATCTACGATATTTTTTGAATAATCCGTTTTTTTGCTTTATCGAATAAAAAATTCGTGCGCGGCGCTCTATCGGAAGACGTTTTAATTATTATTTCGAATCATTTGCTTCCGCAGCCGCAAATGATTAGGAATAATTTCAACGTTTTCCGATAGAGCGCAGTTGTCTGATATCAGAAAATAATAAAAAAAATAAATACGTGTGGCACTCGGGGACTGCCGCGGTAAAGCTATTGCATAGCATTTTTAACAACTTATGCAATTAAAAATATATTTTTTTGTCTGATATCAGATAACTGCGCTCTATCGGAATAACTTAAACGTCTTCCGATAGAGCACCGCGCACGAATTTTTTATTCGATAAAGAAAAAAAACCGCATTATTCGAAAAAAATCGTAGATAAAAAGATATATAATTAAATTATCTTTAAAATGGTGCAGGTTTCATAATAATACGCCAGATAGTATTTGCGTAGTAGTCGTTTTTGTGTTCGGTTAGACCTAATTCCACAAATTTATTACACTATGTAATATAAACAAAATCTAAAATATTCAAAGCTAAAAATATTAGGAAAATGTTCTTGTTTAACATGTATTTTTTTCGAATCGTAAGCAGTACTCGTTTAGACGTAATTATCAGTTTAAAATCATTAATTTTCGTTAAGAAATTTCTTCATTCGGTCGCCGCGCTGGCCTACTAGGCCCGCGATAAAAGCTATGCAATAGCTTAATAAATAAATAATTATAATTGCATAGGTTTTTAAAAATGCTATGCAATAGCTTTACCGCGGCAGTCCCCGAGTGCCACACGTATTTTTTTAACATTTTTGGTATATTCGACAATTTTTCCATTTACACAAATTGGCGGTAATGATGAAGTATCTATTTTTGTTAAAAAGGTTGAATTCATTATCATCTATACAGGGACAATGTTGGGTAACAATCTTGATTAACAGTGTTAATGTTTGGTAACGATGTTGATATCACTGGATGCCCTTGAATACACATATACAAGTATAAGGAGGGAGTCAAAATTACTACCAACCACGGCTTTTATTGTTGACAACTAAACCTTCGGATCTGATGCATATACAATAAGAAAACACCTCGGTTGTAATCACCCATATTCTGTGTAGTATAAGTAAACGACGTAGGGTGACAGACACAATACTAATATAAGATAGGGAAAATGTAATCCACAACAATCTATATGGTGGTGTAGCATACCAAATAGCAAAGGACGCGGTGTACAGATAGTAAAGGTCACTAATTATTGTTTCAATCATAATTATAATAGTATCTAGTATTATACATCATCTTACAATATTTATCTTAAGTCTCTTCGTACATATATGATGTCGTTAATAGTTCATTGTTTATTTCCAAAAACGATGAACTATTAACGACAATGTTTAGGATTTAAGTTAAGGTAGGTAAACAATAGTATTTACAATGTATTGCTCAGGTGGCAAAGTTTCATTGATGCGTAATAAACATAAAGTTATTATAGAAAAAATCCTGAATATCCTAGATAAGATTTACTAATGTTGATGCCATTTTAGTTTCAGCAATATGAAATTAAATGGCGAATAAATAATGATATTTTATTCTTTAAACATAGGTCTGAATTGCATTACTATTACCCTGTTAACAGTTACCTACATCTGAAGCTAAATAGGTTAAACTATATAGCTAGATAAAATATCGTTGTATTCGATAACTCATCAAAATTAAAACAAAACAGCATAAGAATCGGTTCTCTTGTATATACAAGCTCGTTACATTAGTTGGTCTGAAGGAACTTATTCAAAGATTTATGCTGTGAAGGCTTTTATCCGAACTACTGCATGATTCCATACGACCGACTCGTGGAGTTAAGTGGTTAATGCAGGCTTTGTAACGTTAATGGACTAGGTTACGGTTTAGACAACCGGCGCAATTTAGCTAGTTACGTCATAACATCGTTACTGCGCGGCTGTAACTTCGTTAACATCGAATTCGGAATAGTCGATTATAATAGCGTGTGTAATCAAGCGAACAATTGAATAACCCAGTGACAATGGGGAATCGGTTAAGGACGTTTCCGTAATCGAGAAACATTGGCCATGGATTTTAGGGTTGACGCGTCTTTATTGTTTGTTTGTTTGAATTATGCACACGCCTATTGTATACCGAATTCGGACGGGTGGATTGCTTTAATGCAGTGTTTGACAACCAAATCTTATAGGAGAGCGAAATCACGACGTTACTAGTTACATAAGATCGACAGGGTTCGTGCTTTCCTAATTTTACACGACTGCCCAACAAAAAAGGAGAGTAACGTATTCTGGATTCATATATGTATGTTTTCTGTTTCTTTATTCTAACATAACTTTTAAACAATTGAACCGCTTTAGAAGTGTGTAGTATTGTTAGAATCGTTATGTCATCCCGATTATCATAGGGTATCTTAGCTGTCCAAATATTATGTAAGTAGTTGTCGAAACGTCCAGCTAGCTATTGGGCCCTTGCTGAGTTGGCCACGAAGACCCATTCTGTTTTCAGGGTCGGTCACACTCACGGGTCAACACCCATCCGATGGCCTCCACGCATGGGGTGCGAGCCTGGGTAGGACACTGGGTCAACCAGTCTCCCCTGGGAATTCAATCCTCTGGCGCTCCTGGACGGTCTGCGCACCGAGCGGCGCAAGCCAATCGATTGTGCTCTCCGACTAACAATCGGGGGAGTCTGGGAACTGTATTGTTTCCTATAGAGCGGGGGTGGTTGTCTACCTTACGGCGACTGCTCTTGAAATGACCATTGGCCATCTGATCCCGGTTCAGAGTCGGGCAAAGGACGCCTTGGTCCGCGATAGATTCGGTATACTCCGTTTCACCGCTTCGTAAGGGAGAGGACCGCGCAAGCGACCTCGAACTCGGAACCAATCGAGAGACCGGAGAAATCTGGTCACAATTGGTAGTTAGGGCGCGAGTGCCGCCCGCCAGGTAACATACCTGGCTACTCGCGGTAAGGCGTTGGTCTCTAACGGGTTGTGGCGTAGCTAGACGTCGGATTTGTTATGTCCTAAGTCTTCTACGCTCACTGCACGGTCGATAGAACGATGAATCGTTAAAACGTCCTGCGGTGACGGGTTCGCCCGTTGTGGTTGACATCTCAATATGTCGAAACGTCCAAATGTCAATAAATTAACATAAATATATTGTGTTAAGTGTCAAATGAAAGGTCTGATTGAGTACATTCCGGGAACATACATCTATTACGGATACATACATAAATGAAAAGTATGTCCTAGTAAAAACGAAATAAAAATAATTATAAATACAATAGTTGACTTTCTGTCACGGCCAACTTGTTTCCTAATGTTTTTAATATATTTACTTGTGTCATAAGTACTGGTGCCGAAGACACATTTTTGACTCAATAAAGAACTGAAGCGAGGAAACAAAACCTTCATGAGGTTTTCAAGTGTCGATGATAGCCGAAAACTACTTTTTGCACTAAATGCGGGAGTTTTATGATCGACAAATCTAAATTATAAATAAAGTTATATTATAATTATTATTATTATTGTATATATTATATATTATAAATATTAAATATATTATAAATAAAATTATAAATACTTACAGGGTTTAAATATAAGTAGCAGGTCACTTGGACGAGTGAATGTAATCGTAATAAATAAAAAAAACCTAAATAAAATAGAAATGACGATGAATTGCAATAGCGGAAGCTGGAGCGGGTGCGTTTAATTGGCCTGCTCGCTAATTGAATTGCGTCAATCGAATTTAGCGATAATCCGTGCAATTTCGGTTGCAAAATAGTCTGGCGGGTCGCGGTTGGCGCCCGATAAGAAAGAGTCGATCCGCGACGCCAAGTCATCGCTCAATGATCGACTATTTGAGGTCGATTACATAAGGCACGCGACCGGTGCGGGCCGGGTCTTGTCGAGGCATATCAAGCGCAAGCTCAATAGGCCGGTGATCGCCCAGTTTTTTCTATCTCAATGTAACTCGCAATGTACCTAAAATATGGCAGTGAATGGTTCTTGCGCAGTTGGGCCATTAAGTTCCTGCTCGTTCTCACGGTTCAGCTCATATCGAGTAACCTCCTTGTCGAGGGTCGAACCTGAAATTGACTCTGTTTTTCATTCCACGGCAGGTGGATCAGTCCCTCTGGGGGATAGCCTTCGGTCTGCTGGGCGGTTTGTGCATCGTGCGGCGTCAACCAATCGACTGTGAACTCCGGCGGTGCGACTGCGACTGTGCACTGGGGGAGTCTGGAAATGCTCTTAAACGTTTCCTAAGTATCAGGGGTAGTTGTTGACCTAATGTCGACTACTATTAAAACGACCTGCAGCCACCCGATCCCGAGTGGTAGTTAAATTAGTATAAAATTCAATTCAGCGGGGGGGGGGGGGGGAGGCAAAAGCATAGCCCGAAGGAACTTCACAGTGACGAATAACAAACGCCACAAGTCGCCGACAGTCGCCACAAGAATTGCAATGACAGCTATGACAAAATTAGATGGTACAACTAGAACGCACTGTCAAGGAGAAGAAGCTGAAGTTTGTTCACTGCTGCGGGCGAGCTCGCCACCCCAGGATGCTATAACGATCTTTTCGTCTTTCTTAACGAAGTTTTGGCAGGGATGTCAGCGCAGGATTCGCCCGAGGGAGTTCCCACAGCTAACTGCAGATACAACATGATTCCTCCCTTTGAGGAGGCTACCGGATGGTAGTTAGGCTGACCAACAATGCTAACTGGCCATCTGCAAGGAACCCGACCCAAGCTGCAAGGAACCGTTCGAGCCCCTAAAGTTCAAGAATAAGCAGTCTGCCACGGATATGGAGAACTACCACGTCCTCTGAAATACACTAAGCGAGACACCCAGAGAGCCAAGGATATCCGAAAAGCCGTTAATTATTCCGCTCTATCGACGAGCTCGACAAGCTATCGACAAGCCATTGACAAGCAGACAGGAAACCCACTTGTGGTGGCGATTAATAGCATCCAACAGGTCCGTTTCTGCGACCGAGGAACATGACAAGTCCAAAGGACGGCATTGGCGGTTTTACGACCAGTTCCACAAATGAACTAAGGGTCATCGACAAGCCTAAGATCAAAAATATTGCTCTAGAAATGTGCCTAGGATTTGCAAGAATACAAAGATGATGTTTTTTTTTAAAATAACGTGACTTTTAGGTGTTGGTTAATTGGCTGCACGCTATTGGGCCATGATTGGATACGGGAGATGTTGGATGGTACTCAATCGTTAGTAATAACGTCATGATGGCGTGCTGCAGCTCCTGTCTCCTCGTACCGTCCGCTGAATATTTATGCGGCCGCGATGCATTTTAAATTAATGCTTGCGTAATTATTCAACTTTATTTAAGCGTTGGCAGATCTTTATTATGAGATATACTTTATTACATAGGTAGGTATATAAGTCTACAGTCTACATTTTTGAGTAATAAAGATTTATTAATAAATAAACTAGTAAACTAATAATAAATTGCAATAAAAGTTTGGGGAAAATAAATACTGCTCGCTCCTTTCTGTTGTTTCAAAATTATATTCGATTTACCTATAGCCGTATATTAGGCGTATACTAGATTACCTATAACCGTATATTAGACGTATACCTATTACCTATACGTCTTCAAGGAAATGCCTTGGACAACAATGATATTGTGATATATTATGGTTATATTTAAACTAGATTGATTATATTTTTATCGTTGATTTCTTATCAGTATAAATTTGTAAACGATTGTTTTTAATTTTATTGTTTTGACTATGTATTATAATATTTAATGTTATATTACCTACCATATCTTCCATATCATTCAACTCAAAGCCCTAATTTGAAAAATCTGGTTGATTTACGGTATGATATACTTTCCCAAATTCCGTTTTCGTCAATCAACATAAAATGAGTCGCTGCTCTAGGTATTAGCTACAATAAGCGCTGTAATTTCTTTGCATACGATTTTAAAACTCGGCCTAATCGAAATTTTTAGGTTTGATTTTCAAATATTCGTTTTTTACCCATATATTGAGAAATGTATGGGTAATTTAATATATTTTTATAATAATTAAATATATTTTTACCCATATATTTTATTATTATGAAACTAGTAATTCATATATTGAGAAATTTGTTAAAGGCAATAATGTCCTGACAATAATTGTCAGGATCTTAGGCCACTTCTTTTTGATTACAAGTAAGTATTAAATTTTCAGATATTAACATTTTATTTCAAAACTTGCTGAAGAAGCTCATTTATTCATTTTTATTAATCCATTATTGTTTCTTTAACAGTTTTTTTAATTTAGAAAATGCGGGCATATTGAAACATGGCGGATATCTCTTATCTGCTTTTAAAATCTCCGCATTAGGACAACATATTTTTGGACGTTATTTGGTCCTATTTGGTCGTGTGGTTTCTGAGATACAGTGGGTACAGACATAGGCAAAGGCACAGACCCTGGCAATCACACAAACACACAGAGACAAAACTTATACAGACATTAACCAGAAAGTAGTTTTAAGAATTCACAGTATCTCAAAACGTACAAACTCGAATCCAGTCCAAACTCGAATTCTAAATTTTGCTCAAAGCAACGCTTTCCCTATTTACTTACCTCGTGTAATACTATTTATTTTTTTGAGAAAGTTCAAAGTTGTAAATAATTTCAAACCCACGTTTTTATAAAGAATAAATTTCTGTAGAATGAAATCTTCTAATATCCAAAAACATGCTTTTCCCGAAAAAGTCAAAATATACAAAAAACTTCTTCAGTGCAGAAGTGTGTTCTACACACGTGTTTAGTGTTAATGAATTTAAACTAACACTGTAGAAGTGTATGTTATTTATTTATCTGTTTTATTTTGTATAGTAAAAAAATATGTTACTAAACTTTAGTTGACGTCTCTTTCTTATGGTGTTTGAACAAGTTCAAAGTTATTGTTTTATAATTAGTCGATTTACAGCATTATAATTGCCCATAGAGAATACAACACTTTATGCTAAGTGCAACTACATGTTTATATAATCTAGAATTATACGACTTTTTAGAAGCATATAGAAAAAAAACTTTTTACAGGCAAGACTAAGTAGTTACATTATGATGTATTTTGCATGCAGAGTGCATAACAGCATGACAAATAACAACATTTAGATTTTATAGAGAAAGCATATTGACACTTTTATATTACCGCCCTACTCAAAAGTCATCATTATAATCTACTCGCTAAAATATAAATAAAAATTATCATATATAAAAAAAATAATAAATAAAAAATTAATAAAAAATGTTCAAATGGCCAAAAATTGATATACTGCTATTTTTATAAATATCGATTTACCATTATTTTTCCAGTAGGTAGGAACTCCCTATCTACCAGTAATTCTTAAAATAAACTAAGTCTTTTAGCGAATAAAAATAATTCTCTAATAAAAAGTCCTTTAGCTACCTTTGAATAAACTTTCCACCTGAATTATTTTAAAACTTTCCGGTAACCTGTTGAAAAATAAAAGCGTTACTTATTTGCTTTGAGGCTACAAGAGGCACTTAAACAACCGTGTATAACCATTTTAAATTTTTGCCATCGTTACTTGGAACTATCAAAGAGATCGCCCAGTCGCATGTCGTTTGTCATGTGTAATTTGTCGCGTGCATAACAGTTGTTTGTTGAAGGTTTCACCGTCACGCGAACGTCCTTTGGTGTCATTACAAAGATACAATCAAATTGCCCATTTTTACAAGACATTCCCGATTCAATTTACACTTTGCGCTTTAATTGCCTTTAACGAGTATTGCCATCGGCGCACTGCTATTATTTTTTCGACAAAAAATAGATTCAACGCGATTGCACACACCAAAGAGGGGTAGGAAAACTGATGTTTATTTCTGATTATTGTAATAGTGATGAATGTATATAATATAATGAATGAATGAATAATGAATGAATGTATATAATATAATGTCGTTGGATGAATTGCAAACAAGAAATGTTTATTTTAGCTATATTAAAGCTAACCTAAGTTATGCCAATACAATCTGGGGAAATTTAGAGTAGAGGGAAATTTAGACTGGGGAAATAACACCTAAAAAAAAGAAACACTCTCGGCGTGACGTGCGCACGCAACCGGCCAACCGGCGAACTCTGATACGGGACTCAGTCCGCATGCATAACGAGATGAATTTTGCAACAGCGCTGATTGCGATGATTCGGAATATGCAATCGATCAATTCGCTATATTTGATTTGCCCCGGCCTAAACGGCTGGCATATTTGCGCAATCGGGGAAATGGTCCGTTTGGAAATGCGCCCATCGTGTCCGGAGCGCCGTACCCGCGGGAATCACAAAGTGCAAACGTCACCGATAATTGACAACAAAGAGCATGGTAAATGCGGGCGGTTGGCGCATCCGCTGCCGCGTCGCACAGTGGTTCGCTAAAAAATCAAAAAGGCGGCCACCTGAATCTTTCTTTATTTTTTTTTACATATATTAAATAACAAAGTATTTACATAAATATACATACCAAGAGCGAGATTTTAGAATAACGATGTAATTTTATGACAAATATACTTGTTATATTGATGAACCCGAATCAAAGTCTTTATTTCTCAAAAATCATAGTATTGAGTGGGGCATTTCTAAGGTCTTTATGAACCTTGTAACACTGCAACCATTGCTGATCTATTGTGTTCGCCACCTACTATAGTTCTGCGCTAAGCCTCGTGTCATTTAAGAACCGCAGCAGGCTTTTGGCGCCAGATAAAAAAAATGATAGTAACAGATAATTAATAACTAAACCTAACCTAACTGGATCGCACGAGACGTCCGCACTAAGGTAGGCTCAGATACGTATAATTAAATACTGCCTAATGATAAATAAAATAATACATTGAAGAATGACGTAAAATCAATTTAAAATATTCGCAAAAACCTAGAATCACACAAATAGGTAAACTAAGGCAAGAATTTCAAACTATCAATTTTATTTATATAAAAAAAAAAAATAAAAATGAAACCAAACTAAATAAAATTTTTGTAACAAATGAAAATTCAATAATCGATAAAATTTTAAATTATTCTAAGTAAAAGGATTGATAAGCAAAAAGCATACCAATCATCAATATATATGGTAGGTGAATAATAATGATAATAATAGTTAGAGTTAGGAATGGTATGTTAGATAGGAATAAAACAAATTAGTCAATTTAATCGATTCAGGACCATGAAAATTGCAGTCTGGCTACTGCGAAGGACTCGCGTTTCCGTTAGAGGACGGACGCGAGTGGTCACACCGGAAGCCTCGTGGTGGAAGTACCAATTTTGGATAGCGTCACCGTAACGAGCGCCCGCCAATTTTGAGAGTTGTCAACTACTACAGGCAAACCCGCCACCCAAAAAAGTTTTAACGACATCGTGTCTTTCTGTCTCCCATGGAGTGAACGAAGATACTTAGGGACTAGCGCTATCCACAACCTAACTACGCCACAAGCCCGGAATAGTCGAACGCCTTACCACGAGACACTGGGTAGTGAACCCAGCCGGCCGATCTCACGCCCTCAATACCATATTTGGCCGGATTTCTCACGCCCTTACTTCCAATTGTGACCAGATTACTCCATTCTCTCGATTGGTTACGAGTTCGAGGTCGCTTGCGCAGTCCTCTCCCTTACGAAGCGGTGAAACGGTGTATACCGAATCTATCCTTGTATAGCGTCCTTTGCCCGGCTGTTCACCCAGGATCGGATAGCCGATGGTCGTTTCAAGAGCAGTCGCCGTAAGGTCCGCAACCACCCCCGCTCTATAGGAAACAGTACTGCTTCCGGACTCCCCCGACTCTTAGTCAGAGTGCACAGTCGATTGGCTTACGCCGCACGGTGCGCAGACCGTCTCGCACTTCATGCGTGGAGGCTGTAGGATAGGTGCTGACCCGTGAGTGTGATCAACCACTGCTCCCCGTAGATAGATTACACGCTCTACACGTTGGCCAATACTTTGGCCACGGCCTTTGTCTCTCTCGCTCTTCCCCATACATTTTAGATGGCCAATAGTGGCTAACGTTAGAGCATATGAACAATTGTCTGCTGAGATATTCAGGCATACAAATATGGAAGGTATTTTTTAATACTAGATATACATAAATAATTGACTTTTGGACCTCGTGTGGTTAGAGCATATGCCTATAAGCTTTTGATACATTATTAGGTCCTTACCTCTACTTATCATTCTTTTCTATTGAAAACAGTTAATACGATTTTTAAGCTATTGCATAGCTTTTATCGCCGGCCAGCGCGGCGACCGAATGAAGAAATTTATTAACGAAAATTAATGATTTTAAACTGATAATTACGTCTAAACGAGTACTGCTTACGATTCGAAAAAAATATATGTTAAACAAGAACATTTTCCTAATATTCTTAGCTTTGAATATTTTAGATTTTGTTTATATTACATAGTGTAATTAATTTGTGAAATTAGGTCTAACCGAACACAAAATCGACTACTACGCAAATACTATCTGGCGTATTATTATGAAACCTGTACCATTTTAAAGATAATTTAATTATCTATCTTTTTCTCTACGATTTTTTCGAATAATCCGTTTTTTTCGCTTTATCGAATATAAAATTCGTGCGCGGTGCTCTATCGGAAGTCGTTTAAATAATTCCGAATCATTTGCTACCGCAGCCGTTTCCGATAGAGCGCAGTTATCTGATATCAGAAAAAATAAAATAAATAAATAATTATAATTGCATAAGTTGTTAAAAATGCTATGCAATAGCTTTACCGCGGCAGTCCCCGAGTGCCACACGTATTTTTTTTATAGTAAAATATATATTTGATTAATCGAAATATTGACCCCCATTATCTATCTACACAGCTTCGATATTTGCTGTAAACTGTCGTAAAACATATTATTGAATGTATTGAAGGCGTTCGGCTTCAGATTTGATACACTGAGCTATTATGCAAAATCTCATTAACGATGTTCTCATTGTAGTTTTGCATTTAATAAACCAAAAATTATTTTTAGCCTACCTCTCGGGTCGACAACTATGTGCGCCGTTGCGAGGTCATGCACTCTGCAAACGTGCCATTTCGATTTAGTGATCGCTAGCGGTAAAAGTATCCGATTCTTACACGAGCGATATTCGTCGGAAACCTCTGCAGTCTGCAGGTTTATAGTAGGTCGTTAGCTATGTCCATGATTTCCGTTTTCCACATGCACCAATTTTAACATTGATAACTTTAGTTTGAATTGGAATTTCAAATTAAAATAAAATTTAACTCGAATACGTGTTATTCCATTTTGAAAATTAGTTATTCGTTTGTCACAATAAGTAAGATTTTCTCATTTTTACTTTCCCAATAGGGAAAGTATTGTGAACGCGCTAAAAAAAAACGAGATGACGGATATATACAATTTGACCCCCCTTTCCCAATTAAGACCATTTCCAGACTGAAGTCTGTCTGTGATGTGTGTATTCTGTCTTGAAGTGTGTCTGTCTGTATTCCTACACGATAGCGCCTTAACGCGTCATCCGATCGAGCTAAAATTTGGCGTTTAGGCATCATTTGGTCATGGTAAGAGTTGAAAAGATTGTGGTTGAAATCGGTCCACCTTTTTTTATTTCTTATTGTCTCCGCTTAAAGTTGCTGGCGGTCAATGCCATCTGTTACCGCGTAGCTATGTCACTGCGAGCACTACCTATGAACCGCGGCTGTGGTTCGTGTCTTTGCTTAGACGCCGACGTGCGCTTCCGAAGATTTTTCACTGTATTTTTGCTAGGTCGCATTACGCTTCTACGCAAATGTTTCGATTTTGCTCGGAATAAAATGAAATGTTATTTATGGTTATAAATTACAATGTTGTTTACTAAGAACGCATCTTCCAACATTCCTATGACAGTTACTGTAATTCTATCCCTACTCCTACAGATTGGATAACTTAAATTAATTAATGTTATATTTAATTGCTAAACACTTATTGTAATACTTTGAAAATAAGTAAATGGCCTCACATTGATTGTTACGATCACATATTAAAAATAGTTAGCAACACTGTATGTTTTCTTACGAAATAAAGAAAGAAATTCGTACGGGGAAAGTCTTTGGGTGAAAGACAACCGGTTTTTTGATATTGAAAAAACACTATATTTTTTTGTCTTTAAAAATCACTCGAAATAAATAATATTTAAATATTATGCAATAAAAGTATTGATCGATAAGAGAAAAAAGAGGGCTGAAAGTATTCTTTTTAATAATCTTCAGAATTTCTGATATTATGACTTAATTCCAGTTTCATAAACTAAAACGTTCTTAGAAATAACGTTCTTTTTAGAATAGGCCTCTTCACTCTCTGAATGTATGTTGTGTAACCTTACATAGGCTTCTTCACCCTACGATTATATGTTGTGTAACCTTACATAATAATAACTATTCTAAAGACATTTCATAGATTTGAAATGTAAACCGGTAGCGATGATCATGTTCGATCGATAGTGGATCGATCGTCATGGACAGTGCGCCAGCTGGTACGCGGTGCGGCAACAATGGGCGTGTCGGCAGAGTTTAGAGGTTAACATACAAAAACAAGTCGACAATCGAGCGACGCGATTGTTCCATCCTCGGTCGGTTGAAGACAACCGGAGCGCGAACATTTATTTTCTAAACGTTAAAATTAGACCAATGTCGGAATGCTCGCTGTGCTACGCCCGCACCAAGAGCACACCGACGCCAGCCGTTACATAGTGATTCGTCTAAAAAATAAATACGTGTGGCACTGGGGGACTGCCGCGGTAAAGCTATTGCAAAGCATTTTTAACAACTTATGCAATTATAATTATTTATTTATTTTATTAAGCTATTGCATAGCTTTTATCGCGGGCCTAGGCCAGCGCGGCGACCGAATGAAGAAATTTCTTAACGAAAATTAATGATTTTAAAGTGATAATTACGTCTAAACGAGTACTGCTTACGATTCGAAAAAAATATATGTTAAACAAGAACATTTTCCTAATATTCTTAGCTTTGAATATTTTACATTTTGTTTATATTACATAGTGTAATTAATTTGTGAAATTAGGTCTAACCGAACACAAAAACGGCTACTACGCAAATACTATCTGGCGTATTATTATGAAACCAGCACCATTTTAAAGATAATTAAATTATCTATCTTTTCATCTACGATTTTTTTCGAATAATCCGTTTTTTTGCTTTATCGAATAAAAAATTCGTGCGCGGCACTCTATCGGAAGACGTTTAAATTATTCCGAATCATTTGCTATCGCAGCCGCAAATGATTCGGAATGATTTCAAGGTTTTCCGATAGAGCGCAGTTATCTGATATCAGAAAAAATAAAATAAATAAAATAAATAAATAATTATAATTGCATAAGTTGTTAAAAATGCTATGCAATAGCTTTACCGCGGCAGTCCCCGAGTGCCACACGTATTTTTTTATTTTATTTTTTCTGATATCAGATAACTGCGCTCTATAGGAAAACGTTGAAATTATTCCGAATCATTTGCGGCTGCGGAAGCAAATGATTTGGAATAATTTAAACGTCTTCCGATAGAGCGCCGCGCACGTTTTTTTTTCGATAAAGCAAAAAAACGGATTATTCGAAAAAAATCGTAGATAAAAAGATAGATAATTAAATTATCTTTAAAATGGTGCAGGTTTCATAATAATACGCCAGATAGTATTTGCGTAGTAGTCGTTTTTGAGTTCGGTTAGACCTAATTTCACAAATTAATTACACTATGTAATATAAACAAAATCTTAAATATTCAAAGCTAAGAATATTAGAAAAATGTTCTTGTTTAACATATATTTTTTTCGAATCGTAAGCAGTACTCGTTTAGACGTAATTATCAGTTTAAAATCATTAATTTTCGTTAAGAAATTTCTTCATTCGGTCGCCGCGCTGGCCTAGGCCCGCGATAAAAGCTATGCAATAGCTTAAAAGATACATTCCAGTAGGACAACATTAATTCAGGAATAATTAATAATAACAATATTTTATTTTCAGAGAAAGAAACAAAAAATGGTAAATACACAAAAACTAACCAATTATGGTAATGTACCAATATATATGTATGTATGTATGTATACATGTATGTATGTGTACGTACGTATGTATGTATGTACGGACGTACGTACGTATGTATGTATGTTTGTATGTATGTAGATATGTATGTATGTATGTATGTATGTATGTATGTATGTATGTATGTATGTACTAGCTGCGCCCCGCGGTTTCACCCGCGTGGTGATTGAAAATTGTGATAATGATGATAGAAACTATATATCTTTATAAATTATAGCCTATGTGTTATTCTGATGTGTAAGCTGTAAGTAAAATGAAAGTCCATTACAAAAGGTTATTTCTGAGGTGTACCGAAGTTTACGATTTTGACGATATTAACCAATTTACAAATATAATTCTGTGAAATTTTAAATACTTTTCTCTGAAAACAAATACCTTGGCCACGACGACTTTAGAAGACTGTGCAATACAAACAAAAGGTGTACTCGAAAAAACACATATTTTGGCACAGAATTGCATAGCAAAATGATGCGATGCAGTGACCGTGGAGTCGATTTCGCTATCACATACAATAAATACCGGACCCACCAACGTTCCCCTTTTCCCGTATGTTTATTTTCGGCTTGTCTGATAAAACCTAGCATATTTCCACTGCAATCCCGAGGGATATAACTCGCGCACATGTCTATTGAAATTGAACATGTAAAGTGTTCAAGCGCTCGTGCCGAGAATATCCCAAAGGAATCTTCAGACTGTTCAGCGTTGCCGGAATGCTATGTTAGGTACGATTTCATATGGGATCGAAATAATATCGTCTTGGAGTTATCACGGGTATGCCAGAATATTAGCAACTATAATTAAATGAAACTGAAAATTCCCCTGAAAAATCGATTGAGGTTCCGAGCTCCTTTATTATTTTTCCTTTAATGGCATTATAACCTTTAACCATGACATTATTTAAGGACCGTAGTAGAAAAAGCAACATATAGACAAAAAATAAATGTTCGGACCACTTCATAAAAGGGAAATATCAAAAACAAAAACAAGCGAAAGCACGTGTTCATCACTTCCTTTCCATTAAGATTTCTTCATTTTGAAGTCGCCTAGCAAGTAGAAGATAACTTGATTTTTAACCGACTTCAAAAAAAGGAGGAGGGTATTAAATCGGTTGTATCTTTTTAAGCTATTGCATAGCTTTTATCGCGGGCCTAGCTAGGCCAGCGCAGCGACCGAATGAAGAAATTTCTTAACGAAAATTAAAGATTTTAAACGGATAATTACGTCTAAACGAGTACTGCTTACGATTCAAAAAAAAATATATGTTAAACAAGAACATTTTCCTAATATTCTTAGCTTTGAATATTTTAGATTTTGTTTATATTACATAGTGTAATTAATTTGTGAAATTAGGTCTAACCGAAGACAACAACGACTACTACGCAAATACTATCTGGCGTATTATTATGAAACCTGCAACATTTTAAAGATAATTTAATTATCTATCTTTCTATCTACGTTTTTTTTCGAATAAACAGTTTTTTTTGCTTTATCGAATAAAAAATTCGTGCGCGGCGCTCTATCGGAAGACGTTAAAATTATTCCGAATCATTTGCTTCCGCAGCCGCAAATGATTCGGAATAATTTCAACGTTTTCCGATAGAGCGCATTTATCTGATATCAGAAAAAATAAAATAAATAATATAAATAAATAATTATAATTGCATAAGTTGTTAAAAATGCTATGCAATAGCTTTACCGCGGCAGTCCCCGAGTGCCACACGTATTTTTAAGCTATTGCATAGCTTTTATCGCGGGCCTAGGCCAGCGCGGCGACCGAATGAAGAAATTTCTTAACGAAAATTAATGATTTTAAACTGATAATTACGTCTAAACGAGTACTGCTTACGATTCGAAAAAAATATATGTTAAACAAGAACATTTTCCTAATATTCTTAGCTTTGAATATTTTAGATTTTGTTTATATTACATAGTGTAATTAATTTGAGAAATTAGGTCTAACCGAACACAAAAACGACTACTACGCAAATACTATCTGGCGTATTATTATGAAACCTGCACCATTTTAAAGATAATTTAATTATCTATCTTTTAAGCTATTGCATAGCTTTTATCGCGGGCCTAGGCCAGCGCGGCGACCGAATGAAGAAATTTCTTAACGAAAATGAATGATTTTAAACTGATAATTACGTCTAAACGAGTACTGCTTACGATTCAAAAAAATTAAATGTAAAGAAGAACATTTTCCTAATATTCTTAGCTTTGAATATTTTAGATATTGTTTGTATTACATAGTGTAATTAATTTGTGAAATTAGGTCTAACCGAACACAAAAACGACTACTACGCAAATACTATTTGGCGTATTATTATGAAACCTGCACTATTTTAAAGATAATTTAATTATCTATCTTTTTATCTACGATTTTTTTGAATAATCCGTTTTTTTTGCTTTATCCGAAGCCGAAGCGTTGTAAATGCTATGCAATAGCTTTACCGCGGCAGTCCCCGAGTGACACACGTATTTTTATCTACGATTTTTTCGAATAATCCGGTTTTTTTGCTTTATCGAATAAAAAAATCGTTAGCGGCGCTCTATCGGAAGACGTTTAAATTATTCCGAATCATTTGCTACCGCAGCCTCAAACGATTCGGAATAATTTCAACGTTTTCTGATAGAGAGCAGTTATCTGATATCAGAAAAAAAAAATAATAAATAAATAATTATAATTGCATAAGTTGTTAAAAATGCTACGCAATAGCTTTACCGCGGCAGTCCCCGAGTGCCACACGTATTTTTTTTATTTGAAAGGATATACTTGCAGATTGGTCCTGTCTTGATGATGGGATCCATTATGAAGTTAGGGAAGTCATCAAATATTATCATATTATCAGTGAATGTTGATTCAATTCCGATGACAATGTATATTTTTTTATGGTAAGTATGACCTGATTCTACACCCTGGGTTGGCTCCGGACGAAGGGACTGCTCAACGGTCAACAGCACAGACACTAATTTTTGAATACTCATGCAGTTATGCTAGGCTGTTCTAATTTTCACCATGACATGGCTGCAGCACCCATGGTTGGCTCCCGACGAGGGGACTCCTTAACGGTCAACAGAACAGACACAAAATTTTGTATTTGCATTCAATTCCTCAGCCCGTTCTAAGTTTCACGAAGAGAGGACTGCAGTACCCAGGGTTGGCTTCCAACGAGGGAACTCCTCAACGGTCAACAGTAAAGACACAAAATTGTGTATACGCATTCAATCGTGATAGCCCGTTCTAAAGATCACCATGACATAGCTGCTGCAATAATAAAAAAAATGTCGGGTTTTTTTTTGGTAAAATGTCATGCATGATCAATATGTAGTAGGTATGTAGTAAGTAGTAGGTATGAGTGTATTCCAAGACATTTGGTGATCAATATGTAAAATAGATAGTAGATGGTAGATAGAAAAAGGGGTAAATGTACGAGTATGTACGGAGTTTTTAGCATTTATTCGGAAACATGTTTTTCATTCCATCTATTCGAAAAGGACGACTTGGTTCGCCTTTAAGTGCGCCCAAAAGTGGTGTTTTCTATAAGAAACTTTATAAGTGCGCCGCAATTATCTTTGCGGCTCACTTCTTGAATAAGTGCGCCGCAATTTATCTTCGCGGCGCACTTTTTGAATTTGGAACATCTTAGTCTTCAGCGGCGAAAAAATTGAACGCAAATATTGTTTGAATAAAGACTGGCTGGTACGACGGCCCCTAGTCGCGTTGCCAGCTGAATAAAAAAAAACAAATGAAATTAAAAACGCGCGAACATCAATTGTTTTTGACGCTCGCGATTTCGACCACTTTCACGGATTGTAAGAAATTCATCGTTTAATTTTGAAAAATGAGTTCTTCAAGTGACAGTAAAAGTATAGATTTAACTCCTGAAAGCATTAGAACTGAGGCAAGAAATGTGATTGATTATCTATTACCTGCAAAATCCCGGGAGAAATATATGAAAGCCTATGGAAATTTTATTGAATGGAGAAATGCAAGAGGCGCCAAGAATTTTTCAGAATCTGTGTTTTTGGCCTACTTCCAGTACTTAGCCACAACTAAACAACAATCCACTCTTTGGAGTACCTACTCAATGTTAAAATCAACAGTCAGTTGTAATAACGACGTAAAACTGGACACATATTTGAAATTAATAGCGTATCTGAAGAGGATGTCTGATGGATTTAAACCTACAAAATCCAAAGTGTTCTCAATTTTAAACGTGGAGACTTTTCTTAATGAGGCACCCGACAAAGTCTTTCTTGTCGTAAAAGTAAGTAACTAGGTATGTATATGGTGGATTAATAAAGGATTAATATGAGGCGCCTTTTATTTTCTCATAGAGGGTGATGAAAAGTAGGGGCGCAAAATATTTTTCGCTCGGGCGCTTTTTTGAATCCCTCGCTACGTTCAGGATTCTACTAAAGAATCCCTCACTTCGCTCTGGATTCAAAAAACGCCCTCGCCGTAAAAATATTATTTGGCTCCCTTGTGGTACAATCTACTACTTTTATATTTTTTGAGAGCCTTTCTGGCGATGAATAGTATTGACCGCATAAATGGTTCATAATTTTTGGAAACAAGAAGAGTTCACAAGGTGCCAAGTCGGGACCGTATGGAGGATAGCTCATGAGTTCTACGTTTTTCGACTTAAAAATTCGTTTGTGTTTCTGATCGATAGAGAACTGGCATTGTCATGGTACAAGATTATGCAACGTTTACGATTGCTTTTACGGAGTCCGTCAATAACTTCCCACAAGCAAATGGCTATGTACCACTCAGCATTCAGGGTACGATGATTCTCCAAAACGATAATAGCCACGTGTCCAGCTTTGCTAAACAAGCAAATATATTAAAAAGAATAAAAAACACGGCTGCCGTTACAGAAAGTGAAATATTGTATTTATAAATATTTTTATTACGGTTTTATTATAAAATATTTGTTGTTTATGTATTTATCCATATAGAGAAATGTATATTTCCGAAATGCACTTAATAAGACCTTTCATTTGACACTAAACACATTTATGTAAATTGTAAATTTATTGACATTTGGACATTTAGACATCTACTTACTTTCCAAACTAGGGATATTGACTGTATATGCGATTTTTGATCAAGAAGCTCTTTGCGAATTCTATTGCAATAAGAACTCGCCAATATCTCATGAGGAAGTACAACAGCATGACACCATGAATAAAACCCATTACCTTCAACCAATTGTAGCACGTACTGCCAAATTCCGGGCGATTAGTCGATACATAGGCCTCAAACTTTTTAATAAATATCCTGATAGATTAAAGGCGATATTTTCAAGATCCGGGTCAGATAGCAGATAGCAGATACAACCGGGTGTATCTGCTAAAAATCAATATGTATGCGCATAGCATTTTAAAATATTGCTAAAACAGCATCGTATCTAACAATTTAACTTAATGTATTTTCTTTTATTATCAATTGTTTTATTGTAAATTGTTTCTTTTTAGACTTTGTTTTTGTTAATTGGAATGTTTGGACTAATATGAAATCGAAGACTATCGCGGTTGTTTGACATTATAAATAGGATAGAAAACGAATTTACCGCGTGAAATTTGTAGGACCCGACGTTTCGGTGACGTTGCAGCCGCCGTTGTCTAGGGTAAACTGAAGAGCTGTCAGTCCGTTGTTTTGCGGGTAGGCCGCAAACCGCTGCCGCCACTGCGTAGGTTATAACGGTGGTGGGGGGCCGGGCTCGGAGCGCGGGAATTTTTAAAATCCGTCTTGCACACAACACTCACTGTATCCTGTTTTACGTCTTTGCGTTCGGCGTTCGGCGGCGGGAACATTTTAAGACGGATTTTAAAAATTCCCGCGCTCCGAGCCCGGCCCCCCACCACCGTTATAACCTACGCAGTGGCGGCAGCGGTTTGCGGCCTACCCGCAAAACAACGGACTGACAGCTCTTCAGTTTACCCTAGACAACGGCGGCTGCAACGTCACCGAAACGTCGGGTCCTACAAATTTCACGCGGTAAATTCGTTTTCTATCCTATTTATAATGTTTGGACTAATGTTTTAAGATCTTTGCTAAATTCAGTTTACTTTATATGACTTTTGTTAAATTGAGTAACTAGTTTAGGAGTAATTTAATGCCATTCTTTCACAGCATCTTGCGGTGTCGACTACAACGGGCGAGCCCGTCACCACAGGACGTTTTAACGATTAGTCGTTCTGTCGCCCTGCAGTGAACGTAGAAGACTTTGGACAGTACAATTCTACGTCCAGCTACGTCACAACCCGTGAGAGTCCAACGCCTTACCGCGAGTGAGCCGGGAATAAACCCGGCGGGCTCGAGATACTCGCGCCCTCACTTCCAATTGTGACCAGATTTCTCCGGTCTCTCGATTGGTACCGAGTTCGAGGTCGCTTGCGCGGTCCTCTCCCTTACGAAGCGGTGAAACGGAGTGCACCGAATCTGTCGCGGACCAAGGCGTCCTTTGCCCGACTCTGAACCGAGATCGGATGGCCAATGGTCATTTTAAGAGCAGTCGCCGTAAGGTAGACAACCACCCCCGCTCTGTAGGAAACAATACAGTTCCCAGACTCCCCCGACTGTTAGTCGGAGAGCACAATCTATTGGCTTGCGCCGCACGGTGTGCAGACCGTCCAAGGGCGCCAGAGGTTTGATTCCCAGGGGAGACTGGTTGACCCAGTGTCCTACCCAGGATTCGCACCCCATACGGGGAGGCCGTCGGATGGATGTTGACCCGTGAGTGTGACCGACCCTGAACACATGGGTCATCGTGGCCACCTCATCATGGGCCCGTTAGCCCCCATTCTTTCACAGCAGTAATGGTTGTATAAGAAATATACACTTTTTATTTTATTTTTTTCTTCTCATAATATGTTTACTAATTGGATGTTCTACGTAGTTGCCTAACAATATAACTAACCCATTCGCTTAAATTTCAACACTAGGTTGAAACATTTATATCTGCCTGAATATCTTGCCCTTGTTCACTTATGCTTATCTACTAAAAAATAAATAATAAATTTATTTCTAACCATGCCTAAATATACCGAATTCAACGCTGAAAGTTCTCTGAAGCTATAAATAATACGAGCTTGCCCAACTCTTGTATTTTATATTGGAACGCTGACTATTTTTAAATCTATTTCTACCACCAAATTTATTTCCAGTATAAATATTAGCTCGTACCGTTCTTATAGTCACGGCCAATATAATGTTTTCGCCGTACATAAAAAATTAATTGTAAGATTAAATAAATGAAAATATTGAAAATTCAGCATTCAGTATTCAATTTATTAATTCAGAATATACAATAAAAGCATGAATCAATTTAAGCTAGTTATCGCATATTAGAATTCGTCAGTTGCTAGTAATATATTGATAGAGATATAAAACTAATTAAGCAGAAATATTGTTTTGACAGTAAGTAGCGTTGAATAAAGTCCGTTTTACACGACAGACAAATAAGAATAAATAAAATACGTGTGGCACTCGGGGACTGCCGCGGTAAAGCTATTGCATATCATTTTTAACAACTTATGCAATTATAATTATTTATTTATTTTATTTATTTAATTTTTTCTGATATCAGATAACTGCGCTCTATCCGAATCATTTGCTACCGCAGCCGCAAATGATTCAGAATAATTTAAACGTCTTCCGATAGAGCGCCACGCACGTTTTTTTTATTCGATAAAGCAAAAAAACGGATGATTCGAAAAAAACTTAGATAAAAAGATAGATAATTAAATTATCTTTAAAATGGTGAAGGTTCCATAATAATACGCCAGATAGTATTAGCGTAGTAGTCGTTTTTGTGTTCGGTAAGACCTAATTTCACAAATTAATTACACTATGTAATATAAACAAGATCTAAAATATTCAAAGCTAAGACTATTGGGAAAATGTTCTTGTTTAACATATATTTTTTTTGAATCGTAAGCAGTACTCGTTTAGACGTAATTATCAGTTTAAAATCATTAATTTTCGATAAGAAATTTCTTCATTTGGTCGCCGCGCTGGCCTAGGCCCGCGATAAAAGCTATGCAACAGCTTAAAAATAAAAAAAAACAGAAATGATAATATAACCGAAGGTAACGTAATAAGGATAACTTTACGCACACAGTTTTCATTTCTTTTTTACTAGAATTCAGTTTTCTATATATATTCAATGGAAAAAATGTGCCGCGCCCCATTACTCGTCCTGGAATTTTGTATAAGCGCCCGACGCAGATGTCGGCGAAGTTGAAGTGGCTGGAGCAAAGTGGGCTAACGAACTTGCTCCTCGCTGAAGCCGCTCTTGCCTTCGCAGTCAGCTCAAGGGCCCGTGTTAAGGATCAGTTGCACTGCGGTTTAATGGTAGTTAATATCTTAGAAATATTGGGCAATCAAAAGAAGAAGAAAAAAAATACGTGTGGCACTCGGGGACTGCCGCGGTAAAGCTATTGCATATCATTTTTTAACAACTTATGCAATTATAATTATTAATTTATTTTATTTATGCAGTATGAAGACTTTTTTTCTGATATCAGATAACTGCGCTCTATCGGAAAACGTTGAAATTATTCCGAATCGATTCGGAATGATTTAAACGTCTTCCGATAGAGCGCACGAATTTTATTCGATAAAGCAAAAAAAACGGATATTACTCTTTGACTATTCGAAAAAAAATCGTAGATAAAAAGATAGATTAATTAAATTATCAGGTTTCATAATAATACGCCAGATAGTATTTGCGTAGTAGTCGTTTTGTGTTCGGTTAGACCTAATTTCACAAATTAATTACACTATGTAATATAAACAAAATCTAAAATATTCAAAGCTAAGAATATTAGGAAAATGTTTTTGTTTAACATATATTTTTTTCGAATCGTAAGCAGTACTCGATTAGACGTAATTATCAGTTTAAAATCATTAATTTTCGTTAAGAAATTTCTTCATTCGGTCGCCGCGCTGGCCTAGGCCCGCGATAAAAGCTATGCAATAGCTTAAAAACATTTTTAACACCTTTCCTCTAACGTCATTTTTCAGGTTAGTTCCATAATATTGCCAGCAGGCAATAAGCTGGCCTTTTCTTACGAAATAAGCGTTTTATTATTATTATTTTTAAATTCTGTCTAAAATACCATAATAAGTATAGTATCAGAGTAAAACACAAAAGAGATTTGAACGTGTGCATGTGTATTTTGTATTTACTTTATATATTCTAAAAATATTTTTTATATAATTTGTAATATTATTTGTGTGGTAAATATTCAATATTTATCTCTATAAAAATATTTTGATATTTATTAAAATAAAACGGTGGAGGGATACTTACATTTTTTAATATTTTTCTTTTTTTGCTATATTTTATTTTTTTTACATAATATTAATATAATACTATTACATAATGTCTTACCCCACAATTAGGCATTTAGATACAGACCTAAGAAACCTCGTTAGATGTGCACAGCGCTCTTTGTTACTAAAGCTGTGTCGATGTTAAGTTGATGTCCTTCAATCTTTAAGTTTACTTCTGTGACATTGTAACCACATTTTTTTTCAAGCAATTAATCAATAAATAATTAAATAAATATAGACAACAACTAATTACATGAACATTGGTCTAAAATTAATTTTTAATACTCTAGTATAGCTTAAATTTCATTCAGGTCATTCCTCGGCATAATGGTAAGATCGATTGATACTTAGGTTAGGAACCCGGAACCTTACATTGTAAGGTTTTGGGTTCGATTCCCGGTTGAATCACCATTTTCCGTTGGGATAAAATTAACGGATATGCATTTCAATTCCGTCGATTGAATGCGAATTCTATTCATTAACTTCAGTGACATTGTACCAAAATTTGTGTACATTAAATAAATAAATAAATAAATAAATAATAACCCTTGTGGTCTTGCACAAACAAAACAAGATAGGAGACATTGCGATCGCACCAAATAAACTTCTCCCAATACTGTCCATTGTTAATTCATGGCCGAAATTAAAAAAAACAAAACGGTCTAATTAAATTCACTCATTACCAAAATTCTACCAGCGAAGTAGTAACAATCACCCCCCCCCCCCCTTCTCCCCATTTTTCTCTTCCCCCCCCCCCCCCCCCCCCCCAACCCTACCCCCTTCCCCGATCTTAGGGGTCTGTGGCATTGTTATCCTTAAAGTGATCCATGTTAACATTAAGTGGCTTACAGGATTCTATGTAGTAATAGAAACGTAAATTTTGTGCCGCAATTTACTGTAGACTCAGTAATGGCGCGCAGCTTATCTGAAACATTTAATTAGCTAATGTTCCCTGCCGCTCTCTTGCCCGTATTTCTACCATTAAAGTTCAGATGACAACTTATTACAGAGTTACAGCTTCGACGGCATAGTCAGTAAAAGTTATAAGCGAGGCACATCTCTTTGAAAGGCTTGGAAACTTATGAGTTTCGACTCGAAGTGAAACTGTTTTCGTGTTCAAAATATAGATACCTACATTTCGGGTATAAGTTGCGGGCAAAGATGATAGCCCGGAAAATCGTTCATTGCGAACATTGGCTGTTTCGACTTGAACTATGTAGAATAGAATAGAATAGAATAGAACAACTTTATTGTGCTATAAAAACAAAACTTAATGAATATTACACTAGTTTTATAAAAAAGACAATTTTTTAAATTCAAAATTCAAATTCTTTATTTTACAAAAAATCATAATATCAGTTTCAATTAAATTAAACCTAACCTAACTGGATCGCACGAGACGTCCGCACTAAGGTAGGCCCAGATTGGTATAATTAAGTCCTGTCTAATGCTAAATAAAAAAATAATACGCTGAAGAATGCCGTGAAAAATAAAATCAAGTAAACTAAAATTTTAGTAAAAAAAATACGTGTGGCACTCGGGGACTGCCGCGGTAAAGCTATTGCATAGCATTTTTAACAACTTATGCAATTATAATTATTTATTTATTTTATTTTTTCTGATATCAGATAAATTCGCTCTATCGGAAAACGTTGAAATTATTCCGAATCATTTGGGGCTGCGGTAGCAAATGATTCGGAATAATGTAAATGTCTTTCGATAGAACGCCGCGCACGAATTTTTTATTCGATAAAGCAAAAAAAACGGATTATTCGAAAAAAATCGTAGATAAAAAGATAGATAATTAAATTATCTTTAAAATGGTGCAGGTTTCATAATAATACGCCAGATAGTATTTGCGTAGTAGTCGTTTTGGTGTTCGGTTAGACCTAATTTCACCAATTTATTACACTATGTAATATAAACAAAATCTAAAATATTCAAAGCTAAGAATATTAGGAAAATGTTCTTGTTTAACATATATTTTTTACGAATCGTAAGCAGTACTCGTGTAGACGTAATTATCAGTTTAAAATCATTAATTTTCGATAAGAAATTTCTTCATTCGGTCGCCGCGCTGGCCTAGGCCCGCGATAAAAGCTATGCAATAGCTTAAAAAAAAATTTCAAATAATATTAAAAGGTATGTGGTAATAATAATATATAATAATAATAATATATGTGGTAATAATAATATGGTAGGTGAATAATAATGTGTTAGGAATGGTAAGTTAACTTATGCACAAATGGTGGACTTATCGCTATAGCGATATCTTACAGTCAACTATGTCGTTTTGGGGCCTCATTTAGGGCCTAAAAATCGACTTAACCGGTTATTAAAATTCAACTGACGTTTTCGTATTCCCTTCCAGAGATCCTAAGTGGAACTTTCTTATCCAGAGCTTATCTAGTACTAAAAAAGAGGTAAAGCACAGTTTAGGCACGTTTTCGCATTTCGTTTCTGCACTGTTACGCGGATGGGTCTAAATTAAAATAGCTTTAAAGATTGAAAGACAAAAATAATTGGCATATTACTTTAAAATAAAATCTAAAAACGATGTTTCTCTATTTTTATTCATATTGATATTATCTCACAATGATTTGTGTTATATGGATTTATCATAATTATATCAAAATTATTTTAATTTTAATCTAGTCAGGATATATTTATATGTGTGTGGGTGATCATCTACTACTAGTATATAAGTATTTTATGGGATGATCCAAAAGTACCTACACGATTAAACGGGGCATTGTAGTAGATAGAACATTTAATCTAATATTTTAGGTAAAATGAGAACGACATTTGATTAGTTTACCTAAAATAATTATTTAATATGGGAATCAGGAAATCATAAACATAATAAAAAAACACAAAAAGGTATAAAACTCCTAAACGACTAAAAATCTCTGAACATACATTGGGGGGGGGGGGGGGGGTAATTTCGATAGGTAATGAGGTCCTCTATCACCACGCCCTGTTTGATCATGTACTTTTGGAACAACCGTCCCCTTGAGCGTCTTCTAAAAAACTGTTTTTAAAGTAATTTAAATAGAATATTATGATAAATTGATTATTAAAAAAAAATCTGGATAGACTATAATAATCTGTCAAAATTACAATATCGTGAAATAATTCTTTTTTTTTTTAGTAGATTGCTAATAAAAAATATATTACAAAGATACTCGCTACCGGGTAAAAAAGACCCATATCATCACTTTAGACGTCCGTTGGGTTACTCGCGTGTCGTTTATAGTCATTTGAAGGCACTGTGAATACCAGAACACACAGATACTCGTAGATACAGAAAGATATATCATCACAATAATTTACTAATGTGTATTTTTAACCCGGTCGCGAGTAAAGCAGTGTTAATAATAATATATCATGCAAGTGAAAAAGTGTATCGCTTTGTACAAAGTTCGTTGCTACTGCATAGCCGCATATTTTCGCATCGAGCGATAATGAAGAGTAGCAACGTTTGTTAAAACTTCCTGCCACCTGCGGTGCATTTGCGTATATCACGAAATTAGCATATTTACGGGATCTCCGATCTGTGACAGGCCGCGCAGACGGCGCCAGTGCTGTACAACGAACTCTGTACTCTGCAGAGAGGAATGTTATTCTGTAACAGTAGGTACGAGTAATTGAATTATGCTCTGGCCCGCCGTAGATCTAAAAATAGAAACCAGCTCATGGATGTTTTCCATTTCATCTATTCCTTACTGCAAAGATTGATTGATGGGCTACTTAGCGATGCATTAAACATAATTACATTTATTAGGATATAAATAAACAGAATTTAGTTATACCATTGATTATATGGAGTTATTAGATTGGTCAATGCCATTTGGCAGCTCGGATATTAATATGAAACGCAACGTGTAGATAGCACTCATGATTCCAAACAATGATTAATTTTATCATATGTTCAGTAGCTCAATAGATGACATCCTAAACATGCATATACGGAGTCATATCTCAAAATAAAACAATAATATAATAAAAGACGGTTTCTAAAATAATTTAATTTAATTCGCACGAGCTCCTATTATTTTAATATTAATAATATAAATATGTCAATTGTAATTTGCTATACAGTAAATAAAATACAAACGGAGCTGCCATGGAATTCACCGACCAAAAATCGGGCCCGTCATATATAATTATTACACTTCTGGGAGGTGAAGGGTGGATTCCGGACTTACGACCGGCGGTGGTAGGTTTAGGACAGCTGTCTTGCCACATGTGAGCGTTCACCTTACCACCCATTCACTCCCCCTTCGAAGCCATAGAATTTGAGATGCAGAAATCGCGGTTTTAGATATTTTTTCTAGAAAGGAGTGGATTATTTTCCTGGAGAGACCAAGATCTTTAAAAAGGTGAAACAAAGATTTAGCTGGCAGGCCACGAGCGCCTACTTCCACCGCGTGAAGGTGAACAGTGAAGCCGTTCCGGGTGACGGCATTTGCGAGGTCATGGTATTTATTTAATTTGTACTCGTGGTCTTTTGGGATATTTGATTCCCATGGAACAGTTAACTCTACGATAAGGACCATCTTCCGAGATAGAGAGTAAAGAGTTATATCTGGACGCAGGGCTGTGCATCCGAGACTTTCAGGGAATTTGTACTGCTTAGAGACCGAATCGACCTCCATAATCCAATCTGAAGCTTTCTCGATTATTGAGAAAGGTTTTGCAGTGAGATGTTTTTTGCCTTTAGAGCCAACCCGCACAAACTGTATTGGGAATTCATTATAATTAGGCTCTATAATGTTTAAATAGTCTAATATATGGCATTCTAATATCTCCGTATTATTTCTGCGATGTAGGTAATCAGCCTAACTAATGCAAAAAGAAGCACTTATATTTTAATATTATTACCGATGGTTAAATAAATTGCTATTAGCTTCGCCGGACAATGATATACGCGCCACCTGCATTTCGCCGGCAAGGTTGACAAAACGTACTGTGGCATTGAGCAATCTTATAAACCGTATTTAATCGATGGTTGTACAAATGGGTTTGTGACAAAATATCAAAGAAACCTTCACATATCGTACCTTCAATCAAATAGAGTTATTACTTGAAGAAATCCAATTATTGTGTTTATTTACAAAAAATATCGCCATTTTTCTTTTTACACTCTCAAAAAGAGTTAAAAACTGTTAGTTCACTAATTCGTCAATGGCACTAGTGAAGTTTTTGTTACGACTATTTTTGGGAGCATAAGTTGAGAAATGGCGATAATTTTTATAAAGAAATTATAACTCTATTTGATAGGAGGTGCGGGAGCTAATGGGCCCTTGCTGAGTTGGCCACGAAGACCCATTCTGTTTCCAGGGTCGGTCACACTCACGGGTCAACACCCATCCGATGGCCTCCACGCATGGGGTGCGAGCCTGGGTAGGACACTGGGTCAACCAGTCTCCCCTGGGAACAATCCTCTGGCGCTCCTGGACGGTCTGCGCACCGAGCGGCGCAAGCCAATCGATTGTGCTCTCCGACTAACAATCGGGGGAGTCTGGGAACTGTATTGTTTCCTATAGAGCGGGGGCAGTTGTCTACCTTACGGCGACTGCTCTTGAAATGACCATTGGCCATCCGATCCCGGTTCAGAGTCGGGCAAAGGACGCCTTGGTCCGCGACAGATTCGGTGCACTCCGTTTCACCGCTTCGTAAGGGAGAGGACCGCGCAAGCGACCTCGAACTCGGAACCAATCGAGAGACCGGAGAAATCTGGTCACAATTGGAAGTGAGGGCGCGAGTATCTCGAGCCCGCCGGGTTTATTCCTGGCTCACTCGCGGTAAGGCGTTGGACTCTCACGGGTTGTGACGTAGCTGGACGTAGAATGTACTGTCCAAAGTCTTCTACGTTCACTGCAGGGCGACAGAACGACTAATCGTTAAAACGTCCTGTGGTGACGGGCTCGCCCGTTGTAGTTGACACCGCAAGATGATAGGAGGTGCAACATGTACCTACTTACCAAATTAAAGCATAATTTGTATAGTGCAAAAGTATTTATTTTATACAAAACAAGATAAAACAAAATTAACACATGATCGCGCTTAAAAGATTTACCTACTTAAACGAAACTGCAATGCTAAATTTATCACCTTTTTAAATAAAACGTCTTTTCCGGGAAGCGGTTTCATGAAAACAGGTTGTTTGTTTTGTTTATTATTCATGATGAAAGGTTTTTAAGCTATTGCATAGCTTTTATCGCGGGCCTAGTAGGCCAGCGCGGCGACCGAATGAAGAAATTTCTTAACGAATATTAATGATTTTAAACTGATAATTACGTCTAAACGAGTACTGCTTACGATTCGAAAAAAATATATGTTAAACAAGAACATTTTTGTAATATTCTTAGCTTTGAATATTTTAGAGTTTATTTATATTACATAGTGTAATTAATTTGTGAAATTAGGTCTAACCGAACACAAAAACGACTACTACGCAAATACTATCTCGCGTATTATTATGAAACCTGCACCATTTTAAAGATAATTTAATTATCTATCTTTTTATCTACGATTTTTTTTAATACTCCGGTTTTTTTGCTTTATCGAATAAAAAATTCGTGCGCAGCGCTCTATCGGAAGACGTGAAATGTTAAATGCTACCGCAGCCGTAAATGATTCGGAATAATTTCAACGTTTTCCGATAGAGCGCAGTTATCTGATATCAGAAAAAATAAAATAAATAAAATAAATAAATAAATATAATTGCATAAGTTGTTAAAAATGCTATGCAATAGCTTTACCGCGGCAGTCCCCGAGTGCCACAAGTATTTTTTGTTTTGTTTATTATTAGTCATTGCTTTGTATATTATTTGCACTCGCAGAAAGACAAATTCTAAACACTTATAATTTAGATTTTTTTATGTGACCTATTATTATCTTTAATTTTTAATCAGATATTCACAATTAGTGCAATTAAAACTAATGGAATGCCTGCCATACTACAAACCCTCCGGCTAATTAGGCTGAATTGGTGCTTTATTTTTTTATATAATTGGTACTACTGGTTGGATTAGCAATTCATATATGTATAATTTATGAATTTGGTAGAAAAAAACGTTCGTTATCTATGATAAATTCAGGCCTGCAAAGAAAATCTGGTGAATTACTACGATTTTATATCAACCCGATACAGCCACAACACGCGGCAAAAGAATGGCTTACTGCCAAAAGTACGGTTGTAAAAGTAACAACAGACATTTTTATATGTTATTATTAAATAGTGCAAAGCGTCATCGACGACAATGCTGGAGAAGGTAACAAAAATATAAAATCTGCTCAAAAACCCGTTTTGTCAAACATGCTTCTGATAAACTGGATGACTTTGATAATATTGCTTTTACACTTAAATGGCACTTACTATCATAATCATATTATTTAATAATATGATTTTTTGAGGACTATTTATTCGTCGGGATTAGAATAAAAACCTTATTGTGTTCAATTTTAGTTTTTATTAACATTGTTTTCAAATCAGAATTTTAGGATTATTTGTTTTATTGTATTTATAATTATCAAGTATTCATTATTAGGTAAACTTTTGAATTGCCTACAAAAGATAATTTAAGTTCTTGTCCCTCCATTATATTCTATTAGAAACCGGATCATTATTCGAATAGCATTGAAATCATTACACTGTTTAGTTTATTTGTTTATTAAATATATTCGATTATACGATTTAGCTTATACTCATAGGTTTGACTATTATGTAGTAATCAACTCAGATCAAACATTCGTTCGTTTTAATATTAGTGGCAAATAAGTTTCTTAACATCCGAAAAATGTGAAAAAAATATCTATAGTAGGTATAAAAAAAACTATAGAAAGGAGTTACAGGTCATGATGAAGTTTCGCCGCATAGCGGTAAATATATATCTTGGCTGTTCTTGAATAGTATTGAGAGGAAGGAAAACTTTTGAAAGAAAAAAAAATGGCTGGCTTTTTAAATGTGAAAAAAGTGATAAAAGCCTATTTAATGTTTCCTATAAAATTATCTACAACTTTGTTTATTATGATTTTTGACATGTCAAATGATTTGCGAAAACGTTTCATCACAATTTTTAGAAAATAAATCATTTCCGTCCACTCCTCCGCTTATTGTACGACCTCCCTCCCAGGTGCGAGGCTCTTCGAGTTTCGACAATCTATACGTTAAAAAATATTGGATTGATTCTTACTTTACTATTTTGTTATTACGGTTTTATACGGGATAACGATGTTTCAATCGTAATTTTGTTGAATTACAAGGAATTCTGTTGAAAATCCATTATTCGTTTATATGTGTCAACATTTTCCTTTCGATTACTACTACATGCCATCATGTTAGACGCGATATCCCAAGGTCGCGACGTAATAAAATAACAGTATGTTTTAACATTACGATACGGTAACTACCGTAACATTAACATAGTAACGCGTCATGTTAATTCATACGCATGGACCATAAATCGCGTTTTATAAGTAATCCTTGTTGAAACATGAGTATTTACGTGTATTCCATGATTATACTTTTCTCAGTGTAGTGGTGTACGCGTTGCCGAGGATTTAAGTTTGCTTTGCTGAGGTTGCTGAGAATCAGCCTATACATATACACAATAATGAAAAGACCAGTAGAGAAATTAATCTGTACTAAAGATCTTATCGAAACTGGGATAACTATAAATGCCGATCGTCACAAAGACTCAGTGCGCACATCAGGCAACCTATGGCAACCTACAGGCACTGTAAATAAAGCCCACCAAGAATTATCTCCTGAGATTGTATTTGATATTTGGCTTCAGAATAACACGAATTATCCTACGTTTGCAGTTTTTCGCCTTGGTTTCCAACTGGAGGCTCTATTGGTGATATATGTAAGTGCTCAACGGTAAGCAAAATTCGATATCTACTTAACAGCTTTGCAACATCTCGGGGCGCTCTTCTTTAGGGCATCACTATACTATACATGTACATGAAAATATTGCCAAATCAGTTTTTGATCAGTTCAAGAGAGAACGATTCAAAGAGACAGACGCAAGGAATCGTTTTTTTTTCTATCGCAATCGATCGAGCTCATGAACAGTTGAACAAAATACTATAGCGTTTATGTGGTGTAATCGACTTAACCCAAAATGAGTTAACTCTCGAAAACTGGTCTCTCTTTGCGCCTGAAGTAAACAAACTAGTCAAAGATTTTTCGTCAACCGATTTGATGACTGTGATTACTTTAATTATGATGAAATGTCGGAAAAGGCTGTGAGGTTTTGTGTCTGGTGGATATGATTTATGTTATTCGGAAGACTGGAACTCCATTCTTTGAGTTAAGTAATAATCTAGCCAATCTTCAAGGTCACGTTAGCGATGATAAAGACTCTGTGTCAATCCTTATAGAAAAAGGTAACGAACAGTATGAGACTGTTGTAAATGGCGTGTTATGGCGAATTCGCGAAAAAGAAGAAAATAACTTTACACTGATTTTTTCTATCGAAATATAACGATTCTACAAAATTTCAAGGTAGATATTTACTTGAATGAAACGTCCCGAAAAAATCACATAGATCATTTTAAATCGAAACTATATTTAACTTGCTTCGCGGTTTAAGAAAGACGATGAATGTAACTGAAGTACTATTGGCCTATGATTATGGCGCCTACACTCTAATAATTTGATACAAATTTGATGTCGCTGACTAAAGAAAGCATATGACAAGTTCACTTTTTCAAATACCTATCGAAAGAGTTCTGGCAAAAAAATATTACATGTAATTATGATAGATAGATAAAAAAATACGTGTGGCACTCGGGGACTGCCGCGGTAAAGCTATTGCATAGCATTTTTAATAACTTATGCAATTATATTTATTTATTTATTTTATTTTTTCTGATATCAGATAACTGCGCTCTATCGAAAAACGTTGAAATTATTCCGAATCATCTGCGGCTGCGGAAGCAAATGATTCGGAATAATTTAAACGTCTTCCGATAGAGCGCCGCCACGAATTGTTTATTCGATAAAGCAAAAAAACCGGATTATTCGAAAAAAACGTAGATAAAAAGATAGATAATTAAATTATCTTTAAAATGGTGCAGGTTTCATAATAATACGCCAGATAGTATTTGCGTAGTAGTCGTTTTTGTGTTCGGTTAGACCTAATTTCACAAATTAATTACACTATGTAATATAAACAAAATCTAAAATATTCAAAGCTAAGAATATTAGGAAAATGTTCTTGTTTAACATATATTTTTTTCGAATCGTAAGCAGTACTCGTTTAGACGTAATTATCAGTTTAAAATCATTAATTTTCGTTAAGAAATTTCTTCATTCGGTCGCCGCGCTGGACTAGGCCCGCGATAAAAGCTATGCAATAGCTTAAAAAGTTTAATTCGCACAGAAGTATAATCAATAACTAGAGATGTTACAGTGAAGGCAAGGACTCTGAAGGGATGTCTACTAGGAGAGGTATCATTAATGGAAAGTACTATTTAACACGTTATTCATCGGAACAATCGCTGTATATACATACATCCTGTACAAAATAGGATAAAAAGGTGATTCGTGTATAGGTTCTAATAAAAGGAGAAAAACTACATGTCCTTCGCAATGTTGTACGAATGTACAAAATATATAATATATTGGTCGCAAAGCATGGAGTAGAACCCTGGACTCCAGATGATATAGTTTACGTTGGCTCAAGTAAATTGAGCGAAAAAAATACAAACTACAAACCTTTTCAAAGTGAATTTCCCGTTTATCCCGAAAACCATTTCGAAGCGAATTAACACAACCACAAACGAAAACACTGTTATCACTGCTCAACTCATTCACAATGAAAACATGAATCAATATTTTGACAGATGTACGGCGGAAGAGGTAGTGTCTATTGTGAAAAACACTGCCGGCTGAGTGGGTACCGCAATCGCGCGCAACGTGACGGTAAAGAACAACGACGCGCGAACGCCACGCGCAACCGGTCTGCGCAGTGCGCGGCTGTACGACGATCTGACAGTCAGCAACGGCGGCGAACTATCAGCGATCAACGCGATCAACGATGCGGTATAGCTGAATCGCGCTGCCGTACTCCGACGGTCGGCGGTACTCGGTATGGAGGCGTGTTGCCGTATTGCATCTACTTGTATATGGTATATGTGAGAATTAGTTCCACTTTACAGAAGAACAAAACTATGGAAACGATATCAGACCAGTTTTAATCAATGCATATGGACATCGGGAAATTCATCATTATCATTGTCGAGTACTCTTTCTGTTAGTGGAGGTTGGGGCCCCTTATCCTCAGCTAGTATCTTGATACGATGCTAAATGATTTTGTTCTAAAGACAATATTGTCTTTTCTATCTATCTTTGCCCATAGCTGTCTCTGATCCTTCTTAAGATAATCTTGCCTTCCAAGATCATATGGTGCAATAGGTAAGGCTGACTGCTGTGTATAAGGCTAATGTATCAATATTTTAAAGAAGGTTCTATTAACGTTTCGCCATTTTTTTTAATCTGCTTCACTTTTTCTTTTTTTGTACTCAATCAGTTAGGTTGGTTCAAGGCAGATGAAAATGCGCAAGATGTGTCATCACCATTATTAGCGCTAAAAGCTATTGTGAGTCTCTGCTTCGTCAAGATTCTTCTTTCATTCCAACATAACCTGGGCTTTGGTTTTCCAGTTGTTCACTCCAAGTGCATTCAAGTCTTTAACCACAGATTAAAGCCATCGCAGTATTAGTCGTCAGACTGTACGATGCCCTGCAGATTTCCATAAATAATACGTCTCATTGGTTGTATTAAAATGGTTCTATCATTTTTCGACATGCCTTAAGCATCTGACAATTCCGATTTTCAGGAATCTTACAACTTGCACATCACTATACAGTTCCTTGGTTTGTTCAGCTTCTCCACACGCTTTTGCACCGCACCGATGACCTTGCAGATAATTTTGAGACTAAAGTCTGAAGTAACACCTATTTTCAGCTATTAAACGGTAAACCGACTTTTACCCCCTCATTAGTGTTATTGTTGTTGCTGGTAATAAATAAGCCGAAGTATGTGTTTTTTTGCCAAATTAAAAGGAATAGTGACTAACAACAAAAGATGCAACTGAGTTTACTCTTTCGTATATTTGGGCAGCTACATATTTTAGTTTTTGCTGATTTATCTTCAGACAAATAGGTACATTTTGCTGCCCTATACAATTCTAAAACGGCTTTCATGGAAGCTTGAAGAAAACGTGCAATGGTATCAATATCATCAGCCTACACCAGCAGTTAAATATCCTCTACTCGATCTCGACTGAATAAAATATTCTTCTACTTGATCTTAAATGGAAGGTATGACAACAGCAATGTGAGTTTGCTTTGAAATAAACGAAATAAGCCGTTTTAACACTACCTAAAAAAACTAGACCCTCTTAAGCTAAACATTGCGCCGACGCACATTGGCGTTCGTAAAATCGTGGACAAATTGAATTTACATGGTATAGAAAAACTACCCTATTTATCTACGACCTGTACGGGTTAACAGGATAAAAAAATCGAGTTTCTCACCCCAAGACTTTCCCGGCTGTTAAACATTCGAATTCCGAGCAAGTGACCCAATGCCATTGCATTATGTCACTTTGTGTCATTTAAATTTAAAACGTACGTCGCGCGATATCAAAACGCGCGACGCTGCAAATTCAAATATTTGATTTCCCCATACGGCGGTCTTTAAATATTACTTGTGTCGCTTGTATACGAGACATTCCAACCAAAACTTTACAATGTGATTTCGGACCAACAAGGCTCGAATTCTAGTGTATCGAATTTTAAGTCTATAAGTCCAATATTTCGAGATTGAAGTAGGGCTAGCGTGACCTCTGGTGGACCGATTTCAACCACAATCTTTTTAACTCTTGCCATGACCAAATGATGCCTGCAAGTCAAATTTCAGCTCAATCGGATGAAGCGTTTGGGTGCTAACACACGGACAGACGTGTGTCTGTCTGTCTGTATAGACGCACATACAGATTGGGTGTGTCAAAATGTATATATTAGTCTTCAACTCGAAAAAAAAAATTGCGCGTTCACAATACTTTACCTCCTCGTCGGTTAATAAGCCGGTAAAGTAAAACTTTAAGATTCAAATTCAATTCAAAACTTCAAAACTCTAAAATTCCCCTATGCTTCTTCTGGGGTCTTGCAAAGCAAGCAAGTGCAATGACTATACCAACCCTCATGTCGATAGCTTAAAATCATCCGAAATATTCGACAAAGGTTACAGGTAGACAAGATTTGAAGCAAAGCCTAACCCCAGTCTGATAATTTTGAGTTATAAAAGGAGCAGCAAACTTTTTTTTTAACTATATGGAGCGAAAACTAGCGTACTATGGCAATGCGAGCAATTTTCGTACTTCAGCGCTAGAGCTCGTGCATTGTGGTACAATCTCATACTTCTTCTTCTTCCTTACATTCAGCCTGGTTTGGTCCACTCCTAAACGTAGGCCTATTCCTTTCTTCCACGTTTCTCTGTAAGCTGCTGCCCTCAGCCAGTTGGTCCCTTCTGCTTTCCTGATGTCGTCTAGCCACCGTAGTTGTGGTATCCCAATGCCTCGCTTTTTCTTGGTCTACACTGGACAAGCCTATTTGGCCACCTCGCGTCATCCTGTCTTGCGACGTGACTTGTCCAGCCCCACTTCGGGCTGGCGATGGGTGTCATGACGTCTGTCACCCCCGTTCGCCTTGGTATTTCTTCAGTTGCCACAATCTAATACACGAGTAGTGATGCAAGGAGTATACACATACTCCTTTGCCTCGCTCAGCTGTACATACATCCAGCTTAATAAAGCAATTCGTGTGATTTTAAGTACCCATAGATCGATTCATTTACCCATGCTACTCGTTCTGTCCCTCATCGCATAACCAAATATGAACAGGACCGCTGCTGCTATAACGAATGGGACGCTGCCAATGCACACTGACGTAAACAGCCAATCATTGATAATACTTAAGTCGCGAAACCCCATCCGACCTATGGCAACAGATAAGCCATTCAACGAGGCCAAAAACCTGACGGCGTAGTTGCCAGGCTTCGATCTCCCGCGAAAGAGCTGATGCACTTTAAACCACCAGAGGACGGTACATGACAGATACGGCGACGTGTCCTGAATGCTACGCGTTTTGTGAAACATTTTTTTTTGTTCAAAACACATTAATTTGGTGCCCCCTACAAAAGATTATACAAAGTTATTTAGCAACCTTAAAACAAAAAGAATTACTTAGGCAAAACGACGCCTGGAAACATGTGAAACATGTCAAAACGAGTACGATTGGGGGATTTCCCACCACCAGTTAATATAAGCGCAATTAAATGAATGCAGAATTGAAATTTTAAAATATAACTGACATTTTCATCACGTTGAATAATTATTGAAAAAAATATTATTGCCTATTTTTATTATTATTAGAGTTCCTTTTGTGAAATTTAATGACTATTATAATCGATTATGTAAAAAATCGAAACGTGCGCGCCTATTATCATCGTGGCAAAACCTCAGCGAAATGCCGTAAAAAAGTAATGCTACGATGCCGTATAAATACGACGCTAGAGCAACCAGTCTCTGATCGCACATGCCGCTGTATAATCACGACAGAGGGAGACGAACGCAAACTGCCGTACCGTTTAATACGAAAACCGAATAGGCGAAGAAGAGATGGCCATAGTTTATAACTTTACGCCGTAGGATCGCTTTTCCTTCGCTGCACTCACAGGTCAACCTCATTCAAATCTCTTCTTTGTTAACATAAAAAAGAAACTGTTTCACGCAACTGTTATAATTTGCTACTGATTACACATCGTCCCTCCCATTAACTATCGTATTGGCTGCTATGCTACTTTATAGGAGATAAAAAACCATGTTAGGAATCTGATTAAACAGACATGCCAACAAATCAAATAGGTAATTAAACTTTGTGCAGACCCTTTCCACCCCTAATATTTATATTTTGAAAATTTAAACCGTGGACAAAGATGTGACACATTGACCTTGGTCATATTCCTGAATATTGTGAGATATTAAACCAAGATCGAGTGGCGTATCTTCTATCTATCTTAGCCAAGATAATGCTCGGTTGTTTGTTTCTACTCTTTAATTTGATTTTCACATTAAAGATCTCTTACAACAAATTGTGTGCGTGTAACTTGTGTGTGTGTCTTGTTGTTGCATTCGATCAACATAATCAAAATGACATTCCGTCTAATGTATCCCAACGGAAAATAGTGATCCGGGAATCAGGCGACCCAAACACTATTCCACCATGTCCCCACATTATTATTAAAAATCAGCTCCATGAGCAACAACACGAGATCATCAGAAAACCAGGATAAATCCAATAACGCATCTTCTACATCACCGCCTACTACAACAACTACCAATAAGTCACCGGTCATCTCTACAATAGCTCCAGAAAAACCTTAAACATCGCCACAAGCCATAACTACCAATTTCATAAATGACAGTGTGGAAAAACGAACTAAATCCGAAAAAATAGCTCTGCAATATTGAGTACAAATTTAACAATGACAGCCATTGCTGTGTTGGCGATTAATGAATTTATTTTATTTTATCTGCATCCAAACTTTTCTCTGGTCATAACTGTCTCCGTTCCATCGGGTTCAGAAAAGGGAGGAAGAGAGAGTGCACCCGTGGTCGCGCGCCGACCTGTGCACTATAATATAGCCTGCGCTCTTGACTGCTTCCGAACAATGGACTCCGAGAAGACTAAAGAAGTCACTAGACTCTACAATGCAGTCGCTATGGCCGAACACGGCTAGAAGGATATATATATTAAAAATCTCGATTCAATTAGCTTATCTGCAGATGGGCGCGTATACCATAGTGATTTTTTTTTACCCATACGGTTTTTACCAAGCTAGATACTAGTGCCAGTTACAAAAGTTGACTTGGTGGCGTTTCTTATTTTATAGAAAATAATTATACAAATTTCAAAAATGCACCACATAACGGTGGTAGTTAATGGTACTTTACTTATAATTTAGATACAAAAATGTCAAAAAGATAATAGTTCAGGACGTATTTTAGCTGCAGTTATGCCACTTTGTGTAACATTTTGGTAGATAAAAGTGAAAAAGCCAAAATACCAGATACGATGGTTGACCATAGAAGGGACAATTATCTAAGGACAATTAGTCACTGGGGCTCACTATATGCAAATGCAGAAAACTTTTTGGTGAGTTGTTTTTTAATTTCCTGATATTATAAACATAAATTTCAAAGCGATACTAACAAGCCAAATTTTTTGAACAACATCTAGGCTTATTACGATAATTTGGAAGCTATGCAAACGATAATAAACTATATATATATACGTAGTTTCGTCCATTTCTGATATGTTGTATCTGGGATACAGTCACACAAAAGAGGCTAAGGGGACAGCGAGCGAAATATAAAGTGATATTTCCTTCCACTTAGCGATTCGTAAGATTGAGTAATCTATATTAATATGAAACGTGTTTTTCCTGTAACAGCCTAATTCAGAGAACAACTAGGTGTAAAAATTTGGTTGAGGTTGCTAAAATATGTCTCGGTTTATAGGTGTGTCATCAAAAGAGAAAAATATAAAAAGTTATTAAAAGAGAAAAATAAAAAATAATAAACGTGTTTTGCCTGTAACCGCCAAGGTGAGAGAACGGTTAGGTGTACAAATTTGATTGAGATGTCTAAAAGAAGCTCTCGGTCTGTAAATATGTCACCAAAAGAGAAAAATAAAAAAGTCATCAAAAGAGAAAAATAAAAAATATTAGTGCCATCTGCTGATTTCTGCGCAGAGGGGAAGGTGGGGGAATGGGGGAGGAGGGGGTAAAGGGGGGGCGAGAGAAGGGGTAGTGATGGAGGGTTGACGGGGGAGTTGGAAAGGGGGGGGGGTAGGAAGAAGGGGGGTTAGGATGAGAAGTAAGAGAATGGGAGGGTTGGGGGCAGAGGGGTTGGAGGAATAGAGGGGGGGGGGTCGAGGGGGGTTGGAGGGGGGGAGTTTGGAGGGTTTGGCGCGCGAGGAGAATCGTCTGCTTGCTGTGAAAGCCTAGGGCTGACACGACCGTTATCACCGCCATCTCGCGTATAGTTGATAAAGTAGGCTGAATTGGCGCGACACTTTTTGTTTACTTTCTGTCACACGCATTTCAGGTACGCGTCGCTCTTTGATTATTGCTGTCCGTTTTCTCCAAGACCTTGGTGACATCCCTGATCATAGAGCAAAAGAGCAATGCACCCCAAAGTAATCAAATTAACCCAAAGAAATATTATTTGTACATAAATAAGAAGGCTAAGTATATCTTGGTTAATTTTTAAAACATTACTGCCAATAAGCTAGTAGGTTTTTATTTGGGTTTTGTTCATTTATATGATAGATACGAGAGCTTTGATGACAGTAAAATATTCTACACAAAAATTGGCACCAAAATCATGTACAAATTTTATTGGTTTAGGCCTTATGTTCCTTATGTTATAAGGAAAAAAACACTGAAATTTCAAAAGTTCAATATAAACAACGCATTTCCTAAACGACGAAGGCCTAAACCATGTAAAGTTGTAGATTATTCTCCACTCGGTTTTTAATGTCTGTAGAATAAAATTACGTAATTAATCCTACTAATATTATAAACGCGAAAGTTTGTATGTATGTATGGATGTTTGTTACTCTTTCACGCAAAAACTACTGAATGGATTTTGATGAAACTTTACAATAATATAGCTTACACATCAGAATAACACATAGGCTATAATTTATAAAGATATATGGTTTTCTATCATCATTATCACAATTTTCCCTCACCACGCGGGTGAACCCGCTGGGCGTAGCTAGTATCCTCATAATATTTAATAAGAAAACGAGAAAAAAAGTTTTCTTCAACATTTTCAACCCCATTTGACCACAGTAATTAATCATTTTCCGAAATTTAAGACACTCTGCAGAAGAACGGTGTATATCATATTTTATATACGATGACAATAATAATAAAAATAGTGACTACTCCAGACGCAATGGTGTTTAAATCAGACAGCTATTTTCCCGGGAGATCGTTTTTAAAAGGTTAGCCTGGTTTTATGTAGCTGTATGACGTCACTCTTACCAACGAGAGGCTTTGCATTTTTATTTTACCTTAATTGAATTCAGTTACACCATTTCCACTTCATGTTCGTTTAGATCGGGACAGTGGAGGCTTGTATTACGTTGGATTGTTGAACAAGCCTCTGTCATTTTTCATTAGTTTTCCCGACCTTCTTCCGCGCCATTCGTGTTTCCTCTATGTGGAGATACGTTAATTTCCATTAACGTAGTTTGATGCCGGTGAATATAATACGGGAAAAGGTATTCGTAGAACTACGATACTAGGAGGAAAATCGGAGACCATTGCTGTGTATAAGTACCTACACAAACCTCAATATAATATGAGTCCAGTGAATCAAATGAAGACGAATGCCAACAAGACGAAATCTTTCTTTTTTACGCGACTGCCCAAAAATGGTATGTGTTTAAGAGGCCGTGGCGGCCGTGGCGGCCAAAAGCTATATAAAGCACAATTTTGTGGCTTGGTTGTGAGAACACGAAAAAGAATTTTAATACAATTATGCCGGATTTTAAAAACCCGGTCCTTAAGCTATCATTTCGCCAAAACGAAATTGGTAAATTATATCCATATTAATTGTAAATTATCTTTATTCTGTTACGGTTTTCCAAAAAAATAAAATTAGTTTATTTTTTGGGAGAGTATTTTATAACATTAGGCGTCGCGGAGGGACACACTTTAACTGTATGAAAAACACATCCGTCACGATTTTTGTCTATTATGTCACAATCAATTTGTAGTTATAATAATAAAAATCCAATTTTAATGTTATTATAATGGTTGCAATGTCAAAAAAAAATTTGTGATTTTTTTTTGTTTTTTTTTTTATTTTTTTATTTTATAAAATTATCCAAAACAATACAATTGATTTTTGCGAAGCAGATAAGATTGCATTTGTGTGGATTTTATCCCCCCACTAGATTGTATATCTGTTCTGGGGTGATAGTATTTATATCTGTTCTGGGGTGATACTGCTTACTATTCGAAAAAAATATATGTTAAACAAGAACATTTTCCTAATATTCTTAGCTTTGAATATTTTAGATTTTGTTTATATTACATAGTGTAATTAATTTGTGAAATTAGGTCTAACCGAACACAAAAACGACTACTACGCAAATACTATCTGGCGTATTATTATAAAACCTGCACCATTTTAAAGATAATTTAATTAGTTATCTTTTTATCTACGATTTTTTTCGAATAATCTAGTTTTTTTGCTTTATCGAATAACAAATTCGTGCGCGGCGCTCTATCGGAAGGCGTTTAAATTATTCCGAATCATTCGCTTCCGCAGTCGCAAATGATTCGGAATAATTTCAACGTTTTCCGATAGAGCGCAGTTATCTGATATCAGAAAAAATAAAATAAATAAATAATTATAATTGCATAAGTTGTTAAAAATGCTATGCAATAGCTTTACCGCGGCAGTCCCCGAGTGCCACAAGTATTTTTTTTTATTTTTTTTTTTAATTTCTTATTCATACCGATTCCGTTTCTATAAATATATAAATGTGTATATAAATAAAGAACTAATATTAAATTAAGAAAAAGAAAATATTTAAGTTTATAGATAAGTAAAATAAATAAATATATAGATTATTATATAACTAAATTGACCAATAAATTAAGTAGCCTAAAAAGGTTTCTTACTGTGCACATATACTTGTGAATTTAATTAATTAATATAATATTATCATATTTTTTTTTAACCATAATCAACCGAAAACATATTTCTCATCAAGTATCAGGTGACAGATATGGACCGAAGTTTGATCCCTCAAATTACCGACCGATATCAGTACCTGATGTTTTAGCAAAAATTTTGAAAAAAATAGTAATTACACAACTCTGTAATCATCTAGAAACCAATCACATGTCATCCGAAAACCAATACGGCTTCAGATCCAAAAATGGGAACACAAGATCCAGTACTAAAAATGTCAGAGCATATGACTAGGTATGTAGACGCCAACAAAAAGTGTATTACTGTACTTCCCGACCCCGCGCAAGCTCCTGACACAGTATCCCATGAAATGCTCCTAATGAAACTTGGGAAATATGGTATTACAGGTATCGAACTAAACTGGTTTCGCAGCTGTATTGGATCCCGAAAACAGCGTACCCGGGCAGGCGATTCACCCAGTAATAGTCTCCACAATAATCATGGGGTCCCACAATGAAGCACTCCTGGACCGACTCCCCTCTCACTCTACACAAATGGGCTTTGTGAAATGGACGTTGACGCAGATATACTATCCCACGCCGACGATACTGCCCTCCCACTCGAATCGAATAGTTGGGAAAGTGCATACAACAAGGAAGCTGCCGCGATGAAAAGTGTCAAGGGCTGGCCTGACCACAATCTGTCAACGCCGAAACGTGGATAAAACTAAGCTTGTAGCCTTCAGCATAGATGCTCGTTAGAAACCTCCACAAAAATTATAACCTAGTCCTACACGAAAGCGACAGTCTTGATTGTAACTGTGCACTGTGTTTTGTGAAACTGGATCTTTTGGAGGAATAACATTTTTAAGCTATTGCATAGCTTTTATCGCGGGCCTACTAGGCCAGTGCGGCGACCGAATGAAGAAATTTCTTAACGAAAATGAATGATTTTAAACTGATAATTACGTCTAAACGAGTACTGCTTGCGATTTGAAAAAAATATATGTTAAACAAGAACATTTTCCTAATATTCTTAGCTTTGAATATTTTAGATTTTGTTTATATTACATAGTGTAATTAATTTGTGAAATTAGGTCTAACCGAACACAAAAACGACTACTACCCAAATTCTTGCTGGCGTATTATTATGAAACTTGCACCATTTTAAAGATAATTTAATTATCTATCTTTTTATCTACGCATTTTTTTGAAAAATTCGTTTTTTTTGCTTTATCGAAAAAAAATCGTGCGCGGCGCTCTATCGGAAGACGTTTAAATTATTCCGAATCATTTGCTTACGCAGATGATTCGGAATAATTTCAACGTTTTCCGATAGAGCGCAGTTATCTGATATCAGAAAAAATAAAATAAATAAATAATTATAATTGCATAAGTTGTTAAAAATGCGATGCAATAGCTTTACCGCGGCAGTCCCCGAGTGCCACACGTATTTTTAAGCTATTGCATAGCTTTTATCGCGGGCCTTAGGCCAGCACGGCGACCGAATGAAGAAATTTCTTAACGAAAATTAATGAATTTAAACTGATAATTACGTCTAAACGAGTACTGCTTACGATTCGAAAAAAATATATGTTAAACAAGAACATTTTCCTAATATTCTCAGCCTTGAATATTTTAGATTTTGTTTATATTACATAGTGTAATTAATTTGTGAAATTAGGTCTACCCGAACACAAAAACGACTACTACGCAAATACTATCTGGCGTATTATTATGAAACCTGCACCATTTTGAAGATAATTTAATTATCTATCTTTTTATCTACGATTTTTTTCGAATAATCCGTTTTTGTTGCTTTATCGAATAAAAAATTCGTGCACGACGTTTAAATTATTCCGAATCATTTGCTTCCGCAGCCGCAAATGATTCGGAATAACGATAGAGCGCAGTTATCTGATATCAGAAAAAATAAAATAAATAAAATAAATAAATAATTATTATTGCATAAGTTGTTAAAAATGCTATGCAATAGCTTTACCGCGGCAGTCCCGGAGTGCCACACGTATTTTTTATCACGAGGAGACATGTCATTGTCGATGAAAAAGAAGAACTACCCATGTATTTTTTCCGTTTCTTTATTCCACCATAACTTCTAAACGCTTGTTACGATTTAGAAGTGTGTGGTAATGTTAGAATCGTTATATCATCCCGAGTGTTATAGAATACGTGCCGCGCCCCCTTGCTCTTAAATAAGGAGGAAACAGCGTTTTCAATATAAATTGCCGTGTAAAGCGTTGGCGTAAAAGACAGTCATCATTTGACAGTTTACTTTTTTTACACGGCTGCTTAACAAAAAAGGAGTGTAATGTGTTTAGGTTTCATCTATGTGTCTTTTACGTTTCTTTATTCCTCCATAGCTTCTAAACACTGGAACCGATTTAGAAGTATGAGGTATTGCTAGAATCGTTAAGTTATCCCGAGTGTCAAAGGGTCTTAACTGTCCAAATATCAAGCAAAAAAAACGGATTATTCGAAAAAAATCGTAGATAAAAAGATAGATAATTAAATTATCTTTAAAATGGTGCAGGTTTCATAATAATACGCCAGATAGTATTTGCGTAGTAGTCGTTTTTGTGTTCGGTTAGACCCAATTTCACAAATTAATTATACTACGCAATATAAACAAAATCTAAAATATTCAAAGCTAAAAATATTAGGAAAATGTTCTTGTTTTAACATATATTTTTTTCGAATCGTAAGCAGTACTCGTTTAGACGTAATTATCAGTTTAAAATATTTAATTTTCGTTAAGAAATTTCTTCATTCGGTCGCCGCGCTGGCCTAGGCCCGCGATAAAAGCTATGCAATAGCTTAATAATTGTAATTTAACGTTTAAGTTATGTATATTTTTACATTCGGTAAGAAAAATAATATCGGTTAAGTGTAGACAATTGGAATGTATGCACGCATGGGCTATTTTCATGAAATTTTGTATATTTTTTTTTTTGCACGGTGTAATTTGCTCGATTTCTGCTCGAATGTTGTCTTTCAGTTCCCGTAAAGTCCGCGATGTGTTGACGTAGACCTCCTTCAGGTAACCCCACAGAAAAAATGTGGAGCCGACAGATCAGGCCATCGCATCAGGATTCGGAAACACACCTAATGTAAACAAGTCGGTTGTGTCACCCCAAGACTTTGCCGACAAGTAGCCAAAGCGTGATTTTATCTAAACATTAATTTCATAATTAAAATACCTTGAGCGCCCTCTTTCGGTCGGCGGACGAACCCGGTTGGGTTTCGGTAACCACGCGCACAAAATTTATTTTTTTCATCAGCGATTTTTGGGGCTCTGTGAGTGGAATTGGTCTTATTTTCCGATTGTACGTCAGGCTATTTCTGTCGTGCATGGGTGACTAAAAGCATAATTTAAAAAAAATAATGTTCGCCAGCGGATTCGGTGAGTTACCATTAAAAAAATACCAAAGATGTAGATTGTGGGCCGGATCACGACTTTCAATTAAACGTCTTTGAAAATCTCCTTCCTTAAATACAATTGTACAAGTGCAAATGTGTATAAATAGCTACCTAAAAGTCTTAGTGGCACGAGTGACATATTTTGTAACGTTTTTTATATGCAACTAAAAGACAATAACAATTTGTGAAGATTAAAAATAAATAATAAAGAAACTATTGTCAATTACTCTGATAAGGGTCTTTTAGCCTTTATCACTGGGTTGGGGTTTTGTTATAAACTTTTTTATGTGTGCTTATACAGCGTGTCCCAATACAGAATTATTATATCACAAAACCACCAGATGTTCAATAATTCACGAATAACCAAAAGGTCAAGTTTCATCTGTATAATATTATGGCGTCGCAATCGCCAACCCCACGATATATCGCAAGTCGCGCTGTCATCTTCTACTAGGTGCAATATTAGACCACACCCTTTTCTTGTTTCGACCGGACAAGTGTAGATAAAAAGGAAAGGGAATCTAAAGGGCGGAAAATAAGGATATGCAGGAATCGAGAGAAATGAAAAAGCCGAAGAACTTGCTAAAACGAGAGCAAAGGGAACTTTATACGACCCTGAACCTTGCTGTGTCGTACCAAAAAAGCCTTGCAAACCTAATGCTCAAAAAATACGTTTAAAACAATCCATCAACCACTGGAACAACACGCCAGGGTTGAATCATTCCAAAGTAATCAAGGCTTACGACCGTAAGACTGCCCGTAAGGCATTATCGCTAAATAGGAACAATCTACGCATACTAGTGAGGGCGCTCACGAGGCATTGTGGCTTGAACATATACAACATCAAGCTCCGGGGCACGAAAATGTGCAGATTCTGCCAAGGGGCAGAGGAAACTCCCCTGCACCTCAGGTGTCAGTGTGGCCCGCTGATAGGTAAAAGATACACCCACTTAGGTGGTCATTACCTCCAACCTGAGGAGGTAAAACAATCTGGCACCGAAAGCCTGTTGAGGTTCTCAAACGACACGAGGCTTATCGCAGAACTATAGTAGGTGGCGAACACAATAGATCAGCAATGGTCGCAGTGTTACAAGGCTCATAAAGACCTTAGTAAATCCCCACCCACACAACAAATTAAAAAAATAACAGTTTCTTGCTACTGGATTTATGTCTATGGCATTTTAAAACTACATGTTGTCCATTTTATTGTAATTTATTGTGAATCACAAATTAAATTAAATTACATTTGTTTCGACTTCGAGAAATCAACTTTGTTTCAACTCTCCTCCGTTACAACTCTCCTCGGTCTCCCGTACTAACAATGCAGTCAACTACCACCACCTTATTTCAAAGTGTAATAAAAAGCTATAGGTCAAACGGAGTTTTCACTTTTTCATTGTGCACATTCAGTCCGCTTTGGCACGACCGATTGCAAAACTCCTACAGTAATAACCATAGGAATGGCGATGGGTCGTTACAATTCTTGAACTCGTGCGGCCGCTATTAAATCGTGACCCTGTTTTTCAGTAATGCTCAGCAAAGAAGCTATTTAAATAATTATTATGTGCTTGTCCAGTAACAGAGTGACGACCTTCGATTGCCACGATGTCAAATCGCCAGTAAACCCGTCGCAGCCGAGTCAATGTATACAACAGACCTTGAAAAAGGTCAAAAAGTTCTATGTTTTTATATATGTCAATAGCGTCTGTGCCAATAATAAGAGATCAGGTATGGAGCTTTAAAAGATCAGTGCAGGCTGCGCAACGCCCAAAAAAGATAGAAAACTTTGCATTAGTTTTGCTTTTGGCTCTATATCTTCTAAAGCAGCGGTTCTTAACCTTTTTGGCTGGCGACCCAAAGTACGAATATATTTGAAGTACGCGACCCTAATCTAATTTTTTATTTTATTTCTAGTGACAGGTACTAAAATGATATATTATGTAATTTTATAGGATGTAGTTGAAAAATTAGAAATTACCACTGTATTCAAATGTTTGGTATTAAAATCAGACAATTCAGCATTAAAACAGTTTAAAAATGTACAGCAAAATAATTAGTGACTACCCTGGTGATCTATTCTTGAGCAAATATCATGTATACGTGAAGTTATGTTTATAGAAAGTGCACACCGCATGTCATGCTGAGGATCCAACCTATCCCTGTACTTATTCTTCATAACAGCAAGGCATGAAAATCCTGCTTCACATAAATAAGTAGTTGGGAATGCTAGCAGGGCTTTTTCAGCTTCATTGCTCAGAACAGAACTAACATGTCGCGATTGTGAACGGACAATAGATGGTAGTAACACAGCCTTTAGTCCTTGTTCTGTGACTAGTAATAATTGTCACTATTGACATCGATCGGCCTATCAATACAAAATAAAAATATTCGCAATTAAAAACGTCAAGTTTTACCACTTCTTTAAAGTCGTTTGGGGGATTTCCGCGACCCAACCCAATACCTCTCGCGACCCGAATTTGGGTCGCGACCCGAGGTTAAGAATCGCTGTTCTAAAGTGTGCGTTCTGAAGAAAAAGTTATTTTTTCTTTTTTAAACAAAAATAAATTTTCAATATTATTAACGCGCCGTCCCTTAGATCACCTACTTGGTGATCTAAGGGAAGGCTCTTCGAATCTTCAATAAAATGGTTTATTGTTTATGGTGAAATTTTTCATACCTCGACAAACATTACCATTTTTTAAAAATAAGCATCTCGGAAATTCGAGAACGTATGTTGCTAGGCGTAGGATTAAATTGTAGCAAATTTGAAGTAGGTACCTAAAAAAAGAAAAGTAAAGAAGTTTTTTTTCGCGAAACGCATAAGTACTTCACGCAATATTGAGCAAACTCGCGTATGTCTTTCGAAGCTGCAAAACTTGGGGTCATATTATTGTCATCGGTCCTGGAAACATCTAAAAAAAAAGAACTACGTGACCTCTTGCAAGGTCGAGGTCTTTTTCGTGTACAAACAAATAAATAAAAAAATAATACAAATAGGTCGTTGTGGAAAAAAGTGGCGTGTCTTCATGAATGTATTTTAATACATACTGTCAAAAAATGACGAAAATTGTTCATTAAAAAAATCCACGTAAAAGATATATTCAAAAAAAATGTTAATTGGTAACATCGTTTAAGTTAAGTTGATTAAGTTAGTCGACGTCAAGCTTGCTCTGCAATTTTCGATGAGGATACGATTAAACCGAATTTGATTGAATATTTTACTAAATATAGCGTTAGTATTCGTGGGTAATATAGCCTAAACTAAATCAAAATCGGTCCAACGGTTCCAGAGTTACAAGAACTGTTTTTTTAATGAATATTATAATATATTACTGTTATTTTTTGAACTGTCGGCCTATGGCGACATAGCAGACTCGAGCGCTAATTGAACAGTCGGCTAGTACTATAGCTAGTCTCGATTATAGCAAGGCTTTTGTTTCATTAAGAAATAGACCATTTTTATTAATTGTTCTTCGAAATTTCCTCATTTACGGTTTATCCTCATCAGGTAAGTTGTTCTCTGGCCGTTTTCAACAGGTCATTATTAAAGACCTATCCGGCCGTCTTTTATTTTTTTCGTTCGTCAGTAAAACTGTTTCACTTGGGTCCAACTTAGGTTCTTCTGTTTGCAATTTCCAATTCAAATATCAAATCTAACTTTTAGAAATGTGACATCCAACTTATGCATTCTATTGATCCTTTTTATCTTGATTCGGTTGCGGCAACATCATAGTCGTATATCTTAGAAACTAAACAAATTATAAACAACGTAAAAATATATACATGTCGGATTAAGGCTAATAAAATTTACTTTATTGAGTAATACTCTATTCTGTCAAGTTTAAGATTCAAATGACCTTTAAGAATTTGCAAATTTTGTCAGAGAGATATTCATGTCTCCCAATAAAAAGAGATGTTATCCATTTCTCTCGTCTTTTTAATTCGAATTACACGTAGAAGCCTACATCTTTCAAACGTCTCATTGTACCTAATACTATCCCAATTCAAGAATATGCTTTTTTGAACATATCCTTGAATCTTGGTCGTATGCTCCACATATGATATTTTACGGTTATTAATTGTGCACAAAACAGTCACATCAAACAGAGAGATATTCATGTCTCCCATTAAAAAGAGATGTTGTCCATTTTTGTCGTCTTTTCAATTCGAATTACACGTAGAAGCCTACATCTTTCAAACGTCTCATTGTACCTAATACTATCCCGATTCAAGAATATGCTTTTTTGAACATATCCTTGAATCTTGGTCGTATGCTCCACATATGATATTTTACGGTTATTAATTGTGCACAAAACAGTCACATCAAACAGAGAGATATTCATGTCTCCCAATAAAATGAGATGTTGTCCATTTCTCTCGTCTTTTTAATTCGAATTACACGTAGAAGCCTACATCTTTCAAACGTCTCATTGTACCTAATACTATCCCGATTCAAGAATATGCTTTTTTGAACATATCCTTGAATCTTGGTCGTATGCTCCACATATGATATTTTACGGTTATTAATTGTGCACAAAACAGTCACATCAATTCCATTTTCTTTATCACTCCACTCCATTGAATCTACAGTCTAAATAACATACTCAATTATAATGTATTTTACAATAATAGTATTTATGGTCCGACTGAATGGCTCTATTGTTATAAGTTAATTTCTATGCTATTTTAGTGATGTTTTACTCTAAATTCTCAAACTTTCGAGTTGTTCATTTCCTTCCTTTTTACACCACTGCCCAAAAAGGAGTGTTATGTGTTTAGGATTTATGTATATATGTTTTCCGTTTCTTTATTCCACCCTAATTTCTAAACGCTTAAACCGATTTAGAAGTGTGCGGTATTGTTAGAATCGTTATATCATTCCGAGTAACGTAGGGTACGTGCCGCGTCCCCTTGCTCTCATAATATAAGGAGAAAGCAGCGTCTTCAATATAAATCGCCGTGTTATTCGTTGGTGTAGGCATAGGGCACTTAATGTGCTTACATGTCTGATAAATAATTATTATATAAATGTCCAAATGTCAATAAATTAGGATGGGCCTAGTATCAAATGAAAATATATCGTGCCTAGTATCAAATGAAAAGTCTGATGGAGTGCATATCAGAAATATATATGTATCTACGAGTGGTATTACCCGGCGTTGCCCGTGTTATATCTTTTCTCAAATACCAATGTATACCAATTTTCTTGGCGATCGGTTGAGCAGTATAGAAGTTGGTGTGCTGCAGCGCCGTCTAGTTGAAAGTTGCAACAAAGCGGATATATATAAAAACCTTAACCATGAAAAAATACATATATATGCCAACTTTCATGGTGATCGGTCAAACGGTTTCGGAGTCTATTAAACTCGGACAGACGGGCATACAGATATACCAACATCCATTTTTATATTATATTATTTTGGCCTGTTTTTAAAATTTAAATTTTGAATGCCTATATCTCGCTTATTTATAGCGACCGACACAATTTTCTTCCAGATTTAGCATTAAAATGAAAAAAATTGGAGAGGGGTTCCTATACTGCAGTTATTCCACTTTTATAACTATGTGATAATACTTACATGTATATATTTTAATTTAAGAGTTTTGAACAATGAAGCACAAATAATTAAAAAGCAGGAATAATTTCACTGTATTACCTTCACAATATTTTGAATTTAGAATAACGCTTGGCCGACTATGACGTTTGTAGGTTTAACATAGCAGCGCCATCTATGGATTACTCAATAGATAACGCCATCTGTTAAAATCGTTTGGAACTAACAGATAATTGCGAATGTCAAATAATAGACATTGCAATAAAATAATATCGCGACTATAAATTAAGACGTAAGCTATCCTATCTTTCAAGTTGGATCAAACTGCACATTGTGTGCAAATTTGATTCAAATCGGTTAAGTAGTTTAGGAGTCCATCGCGGACAAACAACGTGACACGTAATTTATATATATTAAGATATGGATAAATACACACACCACAAATATTTCATAAAAAACGTTTTTATTACTTGAGCACCGAGGGCAGCCGACTAAAGTGCGGCGGCGACGCAGCTACGCGCGATCGTTTTAAGATACCTGCCGCAAGGCGCAGGGAGGACTTTATTCTCTTACAAAATGTGCATTTCAGCGCAATCAATTTTTTTCTCTAATAATTCTAAATACAACAGTTCTCTTTTTGTATGGGCCGTCATATTTTTTAATTTGTTAAAGTACTGATCCTGTCTGTTTTAAATAAAAATCCAGCAAATATCTAAGACACCTTGTATTTTCATGTGTGTGTTTTAAGAACCTGTTAGTATAACGAATGGCTGAATATAATTAAATTCGATTGTCGATATTCCGCATGATCTATGAAACGTTCGGTACCTACCTATCTATTCGGTCCATATAATCACATCGACTGTATTCTATTTCTTGGAGCGTAAAGCCAGCTCCTGGATTAGGGATGTAAGCACCTCGAGAACCGCTCAAGTTGCATGATCAAATCGCTCAAGTCGCGACCCTTCTATGCTTTCTCGCTGTATGTCCTAGTTATTATTATATTCTCCGCGACCGCATTTACTTCCTATTTGAAATCGGAGCAAAATGCCCTCAAGATGTTTTGAACGAGGGGGGCTCTCAGCAGCAGATAACGACTTTAAACGAGATAACAACGACCACAATTCAGTCGACACAGCTCGTTACGAGTTAGGGAGGAAAACAATAAAGAGAGCGCACACACAAACACCCATTATTACAACTAACCCTGAGGCCGGATAATTTAGTCCCAAAATAAATAACAAAAATAAATAACACTTTGTTTGCCATTCTGGATATATTAGATTATATTCTAGAAGAAAAAAGATAATAATCCGTATATGAATACATTTTTTATTGTTTTCCTAAAAAAAAACTAGGTACTGTGTAGTTATACAGATGCAGTGATGCAGTTGAAATAAATTTGTTAACATTAGTCAATCTTATCATTTATTGGTTCTTTATAAATGCGCTGTTGTCATAACAATATTTTAAATTACGTGTTTAATAAATATTTTTTCGTCACTTTTTATTGCTCATTGCTCTTACTGCTCAATCTGAACTTTTTTAATTCCCATCTTTCTAATAAAAACTAGATTCTACATGTTAAAAATAGATATCTAAACTATTCTAAAGCAAATATCGAAAAGGATTGATTATCAAATATTGATACACGAAAAACCCTGAAAATTACGAAACCCATTTCGATAGCCTTTATCGTCATTAATTTTAGACTATTTGCGCCAAATAGAGTTGTCAACTACAGTGACTTAAGAAGTTTTAACGATTATTCGTTCTATTTCCCGTGAAATAAGCGCAGAAGACTTGGACAAAACAGTCCACCGTCAAGCTATGCCACATGCTCGTAAGAGATAACCAGGTGTGTTACCCAGCGGGCTTACACTCACGCCCTTACTTCCGATTGCGACCAGATTACTCCGGTCTCTCGATTGGTTACGAGTTCGAGGTCGCTTGCGCGGTCCTCTCCCTTACGAAGCGGTGAAACGGTGTATACCGAATCTATCGCGGACTACGGCATCCTTTTCCCGGCTGTTTACCCAGGATCGGGTAGCCGATAGTCGTTTCAAGAGCAGTCGCCGTAAGGTCCGCAACCACCCCCGCTCTATGGGAAACAGTACTGTTTCCAGACTCCCCCGATTGTTAGTCAGAGTACACAATCGATTGGCTTACGCCGCACGGTGCGCAGACCGTCCAGGAGCGAAAGAAGATTGTTTCCTAGGGGAAACTAGCCCTAAGGACAGAGTCCTGCTCGGGCTCGCACTTCATGCGTGGAGGCCGCCGGATGGGTGTTGACCCGTGAGTGTGACGAACCCTGAACAGAATGGATCTTCGTGGCCAACTCAGCAAGGGCCCATTAGCTCACGAAAATGCCACTAACTTGAAATTCTCTTCCGGTAATTGAACACCCTTTTGTAATCCCTCCTCCCCCCGCCGCTGCTCACCACCCCATCCTCGGAGACTCAGTATGTTCATCAGGGCATCCAGTAAAATAGTTGTACAGATTTTTAAAACTACGTGTATTATTTGGGACTATTTGTCTAATTGTATCGGCCTATTGGCCAGATTTTTAATTCCTCTTTCAAATTGCGATATTATCAATTTTGTATTTTTGAAATGCGAATATAATCGTTTAACGACATAGCGACTTTTATCCGACCGCTCTTTATCAGTTAGCTCATATTTTTAGAACTTTTGAATGTATATTCTGTGTGTAAACGAAGTTTTTAAGACAAATTCTAACTGCCCCAGACCCAGAAATTGCTCCACTAAGGCCTGTGACAGATATGCTGCAAGCCCACAAAACGACAGCTAACTACAACTACATACGTCAGTTCACCCTGGATAATGGTGTTTGCAACTACGACAAAGGTCGGATGCCACTAAAATCAGGCCGTAAAATTCGTTTTTAATTAATTTACAATGTTCAACATTGAACTGCGGTAGTCTTCAATTACACCTAGACCGTGTGCTCTAAATATTCATGACATATTCACCGACTTTCTCAAATCTGGCGGTTCGTTGTCAGTAACCGAGTCACAGCTGGAGGGCAGTTGATGTATGACCTTCTTGCGGTCGAATTATTTGGAAACATCTTTTCAATAAATTATTAATTAAACTGAAAACACATTTCGCGTTTCCGATATTATTTCTACCTACATTAAGTGGCTCTACATCTATTTTTATATCACTATTAATTGAATGCTCATTAAAGGCTGCTTAATGTTTAATTAACAAGGTTATCTAATGCGTAATTGCACAAATTCACCATTCTGTTCCGTTTTCGTATCGATTTGCTACAGTAAAATTGCGTGTAATCATACGTAATTGAAATGATTGTTTTGGTAGCCCGTCTTCTGCTCAAGAATAATCGATCAGAACCTATTCGTTGACCTTTAGGGCTGGTGGACGCTTAAAAGAACGTAGGCAATAAAATAATCTTAAAAAAGTCAACATTTTAAAAACATAATGTTGCCGAAAGAGATTATAGGGTTTAATTTTTAAAGTACATCGTAGAAATACGTAAAAATTGGTTACTTACATATTTTTTGAATACCTAGAAAGACAAAATGCCCGACAAAAACGCCCTGATCTTCTGAACGTTTTAACCCCTCAAATGAATGGCGATTAGCTCGGGTTGCCTACGGCAAAATGTATATAAATTTATATTTACATTTACATTTACATTTACATATAGCGGGGTTTACTATAGAGCTATAGCATTACTATAGAGCGGATTACTATAAAGCGGCGCACATTTACATTTATATTTACATTTATATAAATTTATATACATTTTGTATACATTTTGCCAAGGCATCCCTTAAGGGACGCCTCACATTTGAGGGGTTAATCAAGAAACACATTAAAATCATCCCCTAACAACCCCCCCCCACTTCCAGTACCCTTACCTTCTCGCCCTTTGCATCTTTATTCAGTCATTAATTCATTTATTTGTTTTAATAGTAAAAAGTTTTTACTGACCTTCATGTTTATTTATCTTTTTTATATTAAGCAGATAGTATTTTCTTTTTTATTAAGTTGTTAGTGTGTCTAAAGCAAAATTAATTACCGCGGTATAAAATTAAAGATTAACTTAGTTTCTATGTATATTATTTCGCCTTTTTATAAAAATAAAGAGCCTAAATATTATTATTTTCATCTATAAACTAAAATCTAGGTCATTTAGGCCAGATTAAACCGACAAGGCATATCATCAATTTATTATCATATCATTATCACCTACCTACCTATAACCTATTAACATTATACCTAAATTATCAGTAACAGCTTATTATTTCAAAATTCGGAATAACTGCAGTATAGGAACCTCTCACCAAAAAAAAAAAAAAATATAGACTAATAGATTGTAGCATTTCAATGCTAAATCTAGAAGAAAATTGTGTCGGTCGCTATAAATAAGCGAGATATAGGCATTCAAAGATTAAATTTTATATGTAAAGAAATAGGCCAAAATGGCCCAAAATAAAATTCACCACGCTATATTCACCACGCTGATTCCGAATCTTCCATAATTTTTATTCGATCTCAATAAATAAGCGAGATATAGGCGTTCAAATTTGTTATCCCAATGTCAACAAAGTTGCGGCCATTTTGTTTGTACGTACCGTGTTTGACACTTTCGAGTATATCGTAATATCGATAACAATTAGCGATATTACAGAAATTATGACAATTTGGAGAGTTTTTAGATTAATTGAAATATGTTGAAAAAAAAAACGACGGGAAAAATACATATTTTCGCGAAACTTAAAAAAGGGCACTATTTTCTTTGCACTTTGCAGATTGATGACAGAAGATATCCTGAAATGTCATTTGTTTCAGGTTACCTTTAGTCATGAATACACCAAGTCAGTTCGTAAAATCTACGAAAATTGTCCAATTGTTTTAGATGATCGCTAACACATGGTGTTAATTTGATATTGAAGATATTTCGTTTGTTTAAGGTTACCTTTTGTCATTATCACCAAAGTCATTTAGTAAAAACCTTTAAAAAAAAATGAAATATCGCTAACACATTGTACTGCAGGCCGCAGTAGCGCCGCAGGCAAAAATGTTTTTTCGAATTTCGCGCGAAATTCGAAAAAAAATTTTTGCCTGCGGGGATATTCAGATATTTAGGAATTTTCTATTGTTTCAGGATACCTTTTGTTATCAAAATGCAAAGTCATTGAAAAAACCCTCGAAAATAGTCAATTTTTTTTCAATATCGCACATGTTTTTTCACGACCATGCCATCATTTTTGTAATATCGCGAATTGTTATCGATATTAGAGAACTCGCGATATATCGACTAAGTATATTCGGACACTACTTCTGAAGCAATATGGCCGTCTTTTTGACGTTTAGTATGCAAACTTTAAATGCCTATATCTCGCTTATTTATTGAGAGCGACAAAAGATTATTGCAGATTCGGAATCTGCGTGGCGAATATAGTCCGATGACGTTTAAAAATCAAAAATTCAGGAGAGGTTCCTATACTGCAGTTATTCTCAATAAAAGCATGGTCTAATAATCAATAAAGCTTTATTAGAGTATATTAGAATTCGTCAGTTGTTAAAAAAATGTTTAAATAAAATTAATTAAACAGAATTCATGTTAACAATTTGAACATTAAACATCATTCACAACAGAATTTGTATTAATACAATGTACCTATCAACCTACAAAATAAGGGAAAGTAATGTTGACACAGTCACAAATTAGGTAGATACTCAGTTATAGTGATAACGAAACTATAGTGGTGTGAACTAAAATCGGCTTTACAAAGAAAAAAATAAAATAGTTAACAGAAAAATAATAACCATCAACGCAGCCAGATACTTTATACAAAACTAAACAAAATAATACAATAAACGTATCAAAATAGTTATCAAACAGATGTAGATGGTCAAGTACGTTATGTTAAACATTGTTATCGAATCAGATCTACTAGCCAAGAGCTACAAATGTAGAAACCTTGCCACTATTCTGGTTTTGCCAGTATTACCGTTTTCTGCATTACTTGTTTGAGACCCGTGTCTCAAGGCAGCCTCCTGAGATGTTTAATGAGACTCATAGGAACAGCGCCATTTGCCGATAGAATTATTGGTAATACATAAAGAAGCGTGTTCCCGTACATCAATTGATAGAGTTGTCGAGATATTTCATAAATTATTTTTTCTCGGTGTTCTCGAGATTGTCATCATGAGGTATAGTTTGTTGATCGAATAAGTCTGCCCGAATTTTTATCGACTTATTTTATGTCACAATTGTTCTACACGACTTTCCTATAGGTTATTATTACTAGCCAATCTCAGTGGAGTCGAGAGTTATTGATGTACGATGCTCGATGATCAACGGGGTTTTACCACAGCTGCGACCAATATGTACCTACTCGTACTAATTTCGCTTTACAGGTATTTACTGAGCATGTGTTCCCATTAGATATTCATAAAACTTCTTTCGGTTTCGAGTAACTTGACGATTTAGACCTGTCTTTGAATCTAGGTTGAAGTTTGATCGGAGACCAAAAGTTCTTTGCTTCACGTAGTCAATGCGTTCGTTTACTTGTATATGAGAGAGTGTCTGCAGGGAATAGAGGTCAGTACCTTAAAAGGGTCTTTTACAAACTTCACAACCCTTGGCCTAGTATTCCATTATTTAAAAGAAGAAGTCGAGCGATCTGTGTGCAATATAATTAATATTCTCTCACAGATGCATCATTGAATCGCACTCCAACGTGTCTTGATGTTTTCTTTATTTTTGCCGATTATATAATCAATTTATGGAAGTCAGTTCAAGTCGTGTCGGGCAATTTATTATCGATTATTTCCGATAAGTGCGCGATTGTCAATATCTAAGCGTCGCCCAGTAGGATACAATTGAATTTCGTATAAACTACTTCGGCGCTTTAACCGGCCTCCAAGGATAAATTAGTCGCTTTGCGTAGTGTGCAATCATGTACGCCGAAAACAGTCAGGCCCAATAGTGGTAAATATCAAAATGTCAAGGCGATTATTATCTAACGTAACCTTTTCACCCGATCTCGAATTAAAAACGATGTAAAATAAAAAAAATATACGTGTGGCACTCGGGGACTGCCGCGGTAAAGCTATTGCATAGCATTTTTAACAACTTATGCAATTATAATTATTTATTTATTTTATTTATTTTATTTTTTCTGATATAAGATAACTGCGCTCTATCGGAAAACGTTGAAATTATTCCGAATCATTTGCGGCTGCGGTAGCAAATGATTCGGAATAATTTAAACGTATTCCGATAGAGCGCCGCGCACGAATTTTTTATTCGATAAAGCAAAAAAAACGGAGTATTCGAAAAAACTCGTAGATAAAAAGATAGATAATTAAATTATCTTTAAAATGGTGCAGATTTTATAATAATACGCCAGAAAGTATTTGCGTAGTAGTCGTTTTTGTGTACGGTTAGACCTAATTTCACAAATTAATTACACTATGTAATATAAACAAAATCTAAAATATTCAAAGCTAAGAATATTAGGAAAATGTTCTTGTTTAACATATATTTTTTTCGAATCGTAAGCAGTACTCGTTTAGACGTAATTATCAGTGTAAAAATCATTAATTTTCGTTAAGAAATTTCTTCATTCGGTCGCCGCGCTGGCCTAGGCTCGCGATAAAAGCTATGCAATAGCTTTAAAAAAATACATCGTAATAAACAAAAGACGTTTATAAGAAGACAAATACTTACGATGTCTCAACATGGGTTTTAAAGAGATTCAGAGATTTTTATTATTAAACTCATAATCCACTAAAGACGTTAGGAAATGAATTACAACAAGGTTAGAGCCATTATTATCGGGATCCTAAGAAACTTTTTCCATTCAAGCATTAGGGAGTTACGAATTTCCAGACAATAACATTTTAAATAAAAACCCGCTGAAAATATTGGAGTAAGCAAGAGTTGTAGCCAATGCCTCCATGCTTCTAGTCAAATTTATTTGTTTTTCTAGGACCACTATTAACGGATTATTGACCTTCAAAATTTAAAAGAACGCCATTTTTAAAACATAATGGCGGTTATATCTCATTATCTTTTCAAATCACGGCATTAGGATGAACTATTTTTATAGGTATAGATCAGATGGAAAATCGAATTCTAAATTTTGTTCGAAAACAAGAATTTCCCTGTTTAATACTTCGTGTAGCGCAATGTAGTTTTTGGGAAAGAGAAGTCTGCTTATCGCCTCTTCCTAAAACAATACGACAACAAGAAATGCAGCGTTAATCATCTGCGACATCTCTGTGGAGATTTAACTTTGATGGATAGCTTTAGAAAAACGTAACCCATAAAAGTTTTTTATATAAATAACGCGGAACGGTAGCATGCAGCTATTTGCACGGAGAAAAAACATAGGCATACATAGATGCCTAACAATTTGCAGCAAAACGATTATTTTAATCTTAAATATGGAAGGCAGATACAGCACAGTCGCACGCGACACTGTACGTATCTCTTGCTACGGTCATCGGTCTCATTTATAATACCAGCTGCAATGTCAGGAGGTTATGCTTGACGCCGAATTGCACGCAGTCACTTTATAACACACATTTTAAATCATCATCATCATCAGCCGGTAGACGTCCACTGTTGCGCACAGGCCTCCCCTATAGAATGTCATGACGAGGTCTTAAGCCGCCTCCATCCACCTACTTCCTGCGCTCTTGGCTATGTCTTTGGTCCATCTTGTGGGGAGCCGTCCCACACCCCGTCTGCCGGTTTGTGGTCGCCATTCGAGAACCTTTTTCCCCAACGGTAGTCTGTTCTGCGAGCTATATGGCCTGCCCATTGCCATATCAGTAACCTTGGTTCTTCTGCGGATTTCCTTATTTCGGATCCTATCACGCAGTGAAACTCCAAGCCTTGCTCTCCATGGCTCGTTGCGCAACTTTGAGCTTGTGTATGGGGCCAAAATGTGATGACATATGGCCACGTCTCAGTGCCATATGTCATCAAATTTTATATATGTATGCGATATCACTGTCTCTCGCGGTTATGACCCCGTACCTAGATACACCTTTTTATGACCTAAAAAGTCATTTTTTAAACTGCTAACCTACAAACATAAATGCAAATTATACGACTATCATATTATTATTGTTACGATTCGTTAGAGGTAAAATAGAGTTATATTCTACAAAAGCCAAAACAGTGTTACTATTTATTATTTAGGATATCGCAACTCAAGCAAGCGACAATGAATGTGAAGACTGAAATGTGCCTTTCTTTAGAAAGAGACGCTCATTCATTGCACCCCCTCATCTGTCAGATGCAACAAGCCTATCATTTGTCAAACGTCAGCTACGTGAAAGGCTTTGCGCATGTGAATCAACCCTCACTTGGGCGGGTCCGTCATCTGTAGGCGCCACAAACGCGCCATCGCGGCGCGGCGCCTTGACGCACAGTGGGAACATTGTGAAAACCGTCACAAAAATTATTAGGTCCTTTAGTTCACTAAAATTATATGTGCTATATCTCTTTATCATTTATCATATTTTTCTTCAACATTCTAAAACAATATTGTCCAAATGTTGTGCTATAGATACTACTTTAGCAGGCCGATGAATTGAAAACAATACTGTCCCATGTTATATTTGATAGTAAAAGATACTGGCGGTGTGTCGTCGTGAACGAAAAAATCATGCTATCCCCGGCCTTACCCACCTATTATTTTGGAAATCGATTGTTAAGTATATATACGCGTGTGCGACATGATCTCCAGACCAGATTCTCACAAATCCTTGCGACAATGCGTCATTGCGTCAATAAGCTGTTGCGTCACGTCGCATGACGTGCACACTGAGAAAAATATTGGATTTGTTCCTACATTACCGTTTTGTTACTACGGTCTTATAGAGAATAATGATGTTCCAATCGTAATTTTGTTGAATACCAAGGATTTTTTTGTTGAAACTCCGTTACTCGATTATATGGTTTTCTATGCTCCGTACGGGTAATACGAAAATAACGGTTTGATGTAGCTTTAACATGATTATTGTAACGGACTATAATCTTACGTATGCAATAACATGCTGTAATGGTAAATGTGCGATGTAGTTACCATGCCCCTGACATGCCCACGGTACATGTTATAAACGCAATCCCTCTTGAAACATGCGAATTTCCGTGTATTACAACGTTTTATTTTCCTCAGTGTAGTCGTGAGATGTGATCACTAGACTCTAATTTTCATTAGAGTATTATATCACAGGTCAATTGCTTTGTTATTGTAATTTTACCTCATTCTTCTTATGCTATCGCTCGATATTTTGATTAGAATAATCGTGAATTATGTATTAAAGTTGTCCACTGTGCGCCGCAAAGATAAGGATATAGATACTAGAAGTTATGAGGAGGGCAGGAAGAGAGCAAAGGGTGAATCTATTCTTCTTATGGTTTCGTATTTAATAGCGACCATGACTACTATTCTCACTGTTCTAGAAGTAAATTCGTGCGTCGGCCCAGAGTTGAAGATCCCTTTTCTGGCTGATTTATAAACAGCTGATTGCTATATGGAAAATAATTATGAAGTGGAGGGATATCCGATCAGACAGTTACCGACACTTAGTCCTTAGTTTAGATCTATTATAACTCGCCCACACACATGTATCATTTGTCCACCAGCCCATGGTATAGATCCTGCAACCAGCTCGCCTGGAAGACAGGTTGCAGAATCCACGACACATATACCATAGAACCCTGGTATCTACACATTACTTGCTCTCTTCTTGAGGACAAGGCTTAGCATGTAGGTACGTATATTACATGCTCAGTCAACATATCTTCTATCGGCTACGCCTACAAACGGGGTCGTCAGCTATCCCTAGAGTATGCTGTGCAACTGCAGTTAGGGGTAAACGGGGTAAACGGGAATATGGATGTTGTCCGGCCTAAAGTACGCCTTACGCAAACACAAAAGTCCTTTGGATATTTGAGCTTCAAGCTCTTTAACTAGCTACCACTCTCCACAAGAAAGATGGAAACAAAGGCGTTTGGTAGGTTTATTAAACAACAGCTGCAATGAAATCCACACATGCTTTCTATAAGCTGGGTAATTTTTTTAACATGCCAATTCTTTTAAATGGGATTAACGTTAATATGTAACTATCGACTACATAATTTTCGTTTTATTGTTTTTCCTTTTTAAAGATCTTGGTCTCTCCAGGAAAATAATCAACTCCTTTCTAGAAAAAAAAAACTAAAACCGCGATTTCTGCATCTCAAATTCTATGGCTTCGAAGGGGGAGTGAATGGGTGGTAATGTGAACGCTCACATGTGGCAAGACAGCTGTCCTAAACCTACTACAGCCGGTCGTTAGTCCGGAATCCACCGTTCACCTCCCAGAAGTGTAATAATTATATATGATGGGCTCGATTTTTGGTCGGTGAATTCCATGGCAGCTCCGTTTGTATTTTATTTACGAGTATTTAAAAAAAAACAAAAAACATATGTTGTCAACAACAGAAAAAATAAATATTATGAATTTAATATTTAATATGTAAGTAGATTACAATGCTTAAAGTAACATACCTGACACAATACTTGTAAAATCGTAGACTTGATCCACAGCGATCTTTTAATGTTTAGTCCAAGGGATTGTAAGTATACACTAGCACCAGTCTCATCGTATATCTTTAAACGATCCAAGATGGCAAAAGGCTTTAATCCATTATGGGGCAATACTCTCGATACTGAGAGCTCCTTAGCAACGAGCCGTTGGCTTTTCAAAGTCGATGTTAAATCGCTGACATTACGATATACCTACTTTAATGATCATAGTAGGATTTCTTGGCCAGACTCTTTACTTATTCAAGCATGATTGATTAGGGTGGAGACCACATTCACCATTACGGGCCGTCCTATCGAATTGTATTTATATTCTGACCTTAGCTGAACCAATACCGACATCGCTTCCGCTGTATAGGCAAAGATGAAATATAAATATATTTTGACCAATTCAAAATCACTCACCGAACGTTTTATCAGGCTGTAAGAATGCGAATAGAATTCACTCACCTGCAAAACAGAAAATATCATTATTAGAAATATATCATTACAACGAAGAAAAAGATGTTTTCTTATTATTTTTATTTTCATTTAATTCACTTTTTTCAATTTATATATATATATATATATATATATATATATATATATATATATATATATATATATATATATATATATATATATATATATATATATATATATATATATATATATATATATATATATATATATATATATATATATATATATATATATATATATATATATATATATATACATACATACATACATACATACATACATACATACATACATACATACATACATACATACATACATACATACATACATACATACATACATACATACATACATACATACATACATACATACATACATACATACATACATACATACATATATATATATATATATATATATATATATATATATATATATATATATATATATATATATATATATATATATATATATATATATATATATATATATATATATATATATATATATATATATATATATATATATATATATATATATATATATATATATATATATATATATATATATAATTATTTATTTATTTATTTTTAGGAAAACCAACAGCTAATTATAATTTAACAAAAAGACGGAGTAGTATAACAGAGAGACAATTAAAGGTTTTCACGCTTAAGTAATGTTGTAGAAACATATATGACCTTTCAATTAAAGCTATCGGTAAAAAATATATCAAAAAATATTCAAAAATTAGTGCTAAAGAATTCACTGTTCAGCTGAGAGCTGCCTAGCTGAGTTAATACTCGTACAGAATAGATCAAAGTCAAAACGTTTAATCAAATCATTGAAATTGTCACTTGTTCGCCACAGAAATGAATTTTGCCTATAGTTGGTACCAGCATAAGGAACATGAAGAGCATTGACAATAATTGTCAATGCAAAATGTTGAGATAATAATTAATTCTTTATTATTGAATGTTTCGTATTCCTCCTAACTATTATTATGTTATTAGATTAATCCCATTACTGGTCGAATAGTATAAGATTGCGAACACTCCGAAACGATCTATAGCTCCTATGTTTCTTTTTGCTCTATCTCTTCAAAAGTCCCGCAAGTCGGTCGGTTTGAGATCGCGCTCACTTGCTTAATTGTGCCCCCCACCCTCTTCCCCTCTTCTTTTATCTCGGCCCCCTGGCTAAAGCCCTGATGCTCTCCCCGCCCCTTTGTGGAGGACATGGCTGTCTTGTGCAACCTTATATGCAGACTTAAATCACTGTCTAGTGACACATACTCGCAATCTGTTACTCGAAGTTTTCACTGTTATTGAAGATTTGGGAGCTAATGGATCCTGTTGTAGTTTAGCCACGAAGACCCATGTGTTCACGGTCGGTCTTACTCACGGGTCAACACCCATCCGGTGGCCTCCACGTAGAAGTGCAAGCCAGGGTAGGACTCTGGTCTTCGGGCCAGTTTCCCCTATTAATCAACCTTCGGGCGCTCCTGGATGGTTTGCGCACCGCGCGGCGTCAGCCTATTGTGCATTCTGACCGACAGCCGGAGGAGTCTGGAAATAGTACTATCTCCTAGAGAGCGGGGGTAGTTGTTTACCTTACAGCAACTGCTCTTGAAACGACCGATCGGCTACCCGATGCCCGGTGAAGAGACGGGCAACGGATGCCGCGTGGTCCGCGATAGATTCGTTTGACACCGTATCGCCGCTACTTAAGGGAGAGGACCGCGCAAGCGACCTCGAACCTGTCACCAGTCGGGAGACCGGAGTAATCTGGTTGCAACTTGAAGTAAGGGCGCGAGTGTCGGCCCGCACGGTGATTACCCTGGCTATCTCGCGGCTTCTTTCGGACTTCTGCTTCGGCTTCTTACGGGTATTTGGCGTTACTAGACGGTGGACTGTTTTGTCCTAAGTCTTCTACGCTCGCCTCACGGGAAATAGAACGATCTAATATTGTTAAAACTTCCTGTGGTGAAAGTTCGCCCGTTGTAGTTGGCAACTCTAGTTGTTATTGAAGATCGAAATTGGTTAATGTTACTTGAAGATTTGACAATGAGAATGAAGACACCTCTGATTCTTCCCGCAACTGTCAATCCCAAGCACACACCAGGACCTTTAAGAAGCAAACGATAAGGCCGGAGAGACGTGTCCTAACCTGACCCGGACATGTTAACGAACGAACGAACTTGAACATGGCATGCCTCGAGCTGGGTAATATTCTCTTTTTCTTAGTTGGCTGTTTTGAATATGCCCTGGGAGAGTATTGCTTAGTGTTGCTGGCTAACCTGCAATAGCTCCATGGATAAGAACAGAGATTCTAAGCAATACAAAGCTACATAATGACCTATCGGGGCGCAAGTCTGCCTGTGCCTATCTTGATTACCCTCTTGCGAATTGTGCAAGTAAATGGTCTGTCTATAGCTCGCTGTTAGATGCAGAAAGCCCCGCTGCAAGGAGGGACAACGTAGCGAATTACAAATCAAGTGGTCCGACTTTGTCAAGCGGAAAAAGACTGGCTGTAAGAAATTCAATAAGCCTGCCTTTTGTATATATTTAAATTTGCAATAAAGAATGTATTCTGTATTTGTCACATTGATAGCTACGTCAATATAAAAAAATTAAAACAGATGGAAAAACCAATATATATATGAATTATCAGTTACGTGGTTGTTCGCCGATGACATCCTTTGCAGCTGAAGGCATTCACCGTAGAAACAATTTACTCATATATTTTAACACATTTCGTCTTGATGAAGCGATATACAATGCGTCGCTGTTCTATGTATTGGCTATATATAAGAAACGCGATTTTCAGGTTCGATTTTCAAATTCTTCATTACAATAAATATTTAATTAAATAAAATATAATTTCGTAAAAAGCTAAAGCTTTTAAAAAATGGCAACATAATTAGAGGCATTATTTTCAGACACAGAACACTTTCTCCTTTCACACAAGACACATAACTGTTTCTCCTTTCTAGCATTAATAATAACGGAGTTACGATTTTCTATTCAAAGCCTAAGATGTCGAAAAGTGCCGCAAGCAAGTGTTGTAGGCAGTATCGTCAGAATTCTAAATCAAATATAATTATTATTGTAGGACCAGTGTAACAGGATTTTTAATATTTTTATATTTTGAAAAGGCTTCTATTTTGGAACTAAATGGCGGATATCTCTCAGCGGCTTTTAAAGGATATTAGGATGAACTATTTTTCAACGTATTTAGTCCTACTTGTGCATGAAGTTTAAGCCCGGCCATACCCCGGACTGCTTGAAGCAGTCAGGGCCCGATCGCTGTCAAGCTGCGACTGCATAGTGAACTCCAATCTTCTATTGATCGGCATACACAGACTGGAAGTATGGACGGCATACAACTTGAAGCAGTCGGTCCTGACTGCTTCAAGTAGTCCGTGTATGGCCGACCTTAGAGATTCAGTGGTTGCAGACACAAACAGACATACACAAGCATACGCGCACGCCCGCACGCACGCACACACACATGCTGACATTTTCGAGAAATCACTAATTTGGATATTCAGGATCTCAAAACTTAAAAGATACAGTGCAAACACGAATTCTAAATTTCGCTCGAAAACAAAGACATTCCCTATTTAAATACTGCGTGTAACATATAACATATTGTGTCTTTTTGGAAAAGTAAAAACTATAACGAATTATAGGGAAAATTTTATTTTGATAAGAGTTTATAATTAAATAGATATTTTTGATTAGATTTGATTTGATATTGTTCTACTGCCTGTATAGTAAGGATTGGTGTCACGATCGCCAAATTCTAATAACAATCAAGGCACCCACGAAAAACGAACAATGTTGGAACACTAATTATTGCCACATGTTCTCACCGCATGGCTTGTGTCTGTAAAAGCGGTGTTTGCGGACACGGCCCAGTTTTGACGAACATCGAACATGCTAGCCAGCCTCAGTCACGATCAATGCGACATTTCCTTGTTGGAATCCAATTCGCTGTGCATTCATTAGCGTAAACAAAGGACGGTGTTGTGGATGCAACTTGTAGTGACAAATTACTTAAAATGGCAAATTGCATAATGAAACTTTATAATGTAGCTAGATATCGCGTATTTTCCATTATATTGTATAAAAAATAGTGGCAATGACAAGAAGACTTAAATTTACAGTAAATTATATTACAGTTTTTGAATTCACAGTGTGAGAGGGAAATTCAAATAATGAAGTTTTAGCAAATGTAAAAGTATGTATTTTATTTATTCACTTAGTTCGAGTATTACGTACATATCGGCCATTCCATGTCAAATTGGACATTTGTCAGTAAAAACATGTCAATGACTCCGATTTTTAAAAATTATGCACACATTCTACGAGTGAAATAATATAGGTCGTATTTCGCAAAAAAATCGAAACAAAAATCAAATCGTTAGATTCTACGTCGACTTTGCAAATGATCGAAAAAAAACTCATTCTTTGAGTCAGTCGACGGGTTTCGTCTAAGGTCCGCGATATCTTCCGCTGTTCAATTTCTCGGCCTGACTTTCTGAGTGTGGCGTTGCATTGCTACGCCCTGCGGCAGGTATCTCGAAACGATCGCGCGCCGCCACTGCCGCAGTCAGTCGGTTGTCCTTGGTGCTCAAGTAATAAAATGTTTTTTTATGAATATTTGTGCTTTTTAAGCTATTGCATAGCTTTTATCGCGGGCCTAGACCAGCGCGGCGACCGAATGAAGAAATTTCTTAACGAAAATTAATGATTTTAAACTGATAATTAGGTCTAAAAGAGTACTGCTTACTATTTGAAAAAAATATATGTTAAGCAAGAACATTTTCCTAAAATTCGTAGCTTTGAATATTTTAGATTTTGTTTATATTACATAGTGTAATTAATTTGTGAAATTAGGTCTAACCGAACACAAAAACGACCACTACGCAAATACTATCCGGCGTATTATTATGAAACCTGCACCATTTTAAAGATAATTTAATTATCTATCTTTTTATCTACGATTTTTTTTCTGAATAATCCGTTTTTTTTTCTTTATCGAATAAAAAATTCGTGCGCGGCGCTCTATCGGAAGACGTTTAAATTATTCCGAATCATTTGCTACCGCAGTCGCAAATGATTCGGAATAATTTCAACGTTTTCCGATAGAGCGCAGTTATCTGATATCAGAAAAAATAAAATAAATAAATAATTATAATTGCATAAGTTGTTAAAAATGCTATGCAATAGCTTTACCGCGGCAGTCCCCGAGTGCCACACGTATTTTTTTGTATTTATTTATCTACATGGATACATATATTTCTCAGTTTCATTTTCTTAATCTCAGTTTTCTCGGTGTACTAGTGGCAAAAAATGAGGTTCCCGTAAATACGGGAATTCATTACCGTATATCATTAATACGGGAATGTTAACCACGACGCTTCGGATATTGGCTAAAATAACTATATTGGGAAATCAAAGCGGAATGCTAAATAGTGAAATCCTTTGCTTTAAATTCAAATAAAGATCTTCTAGATTCGGAAAGACAGCACAGTCCTTTTTATATAAAGCGAAGGACATGAGTCTGATAATCGACGGAAATCTCTCTTGGGAGCCTCAAGTCGGTGAGATAAGTCGCAAATTCTTTTTAAACTCCCACAACTTAGGCGTTTACAGCGTTTTCTTCAGACTGCTGCAAAAGCAAAGTTAACGCCGCCCTAATGCTATTTCGATGTCGCGATGTCCAGACTGGATTTAAAGGAAAAACTACTCAATGAATCGTGTGCTTTCAAACGTGTGGATCCGTTCCATTTACGAACTGCGAGAATAAGACCATATGGTGGTTTTTCGCTGTTCATTAAAGTAGGACAAGAATAATATTTAAAGCTGGGCATTGACGGTCACTTTTTCGCGTCAGTCTAGACGTAAAACTGTGGCGTCACTCCAAATGGTTTTATGCCAACTAGATTTGCCCATTGACTGGCGTCACTCCGGCTCTTCAGTTTTCGACCGGCCCGGCCGCATGAAGGACATGTCTCTTTGCGGACATCCACGAATAAAAATGGATTCCGATTCCGAAAAAGAAACATTCCTTGTTACTACGGCTACTGTTTGTTTTATTTTATTTTATAGCAAACTTACAGATAGTAAATATATAATACTAGTATTTTAAATACATATACAAACCAAACAAATTTACTATCCTATGAACAGTTTGCAATGCTTGCATTACTAATAAACAGAAATAACATGAACACGTTGATAGTAGAAAAAAATATAATAAAGCTAATAATAATATAAGGGTAAGAAAATTAATAATTAAATAAGTTGTAAATAAGGTTATTTGGATAGAGCAAAATAGAAGTATGAGTAATTGGATAGTAATATTTATTATACATAATATGATATAATACAATAGTCTGTTATAATATAGTAATCATATAATACAGTACATTTGGATGGCAGTTAGTAAAATCTTAAGAAGTAGGAGATAGGCTAGGTATGATCGAGTCTTTTATTAAATTAATGGAATCATAAAATATATCTAATCCTTTACACGATTTATCAAAAACGCGACACATTGTTAAACAAGATACTAATATGAGACAAGCTATAAATCCTCATGAGAGATTCACTGCCACTCTTCGTTTCTTAGCATCGGGAATGAAATCTGACTTCTATAATATCTAATTCATTTTATAAATAATATCTAAATAAAATTGCAATATTTTATCTAAATAAAATCTTCTACAGCTTTTTGTCGATACTGTTTATTTTTTAAATTTTTGTCGGTTATTTTCCATAAACATTCTGAATTTCTATATTTTTTGATGAAATCTATCATTATGACAAGTCCGACACCGCCATGATGACGACGACGACATCGCCATGACAAAAACAAAAACGCAGCATGCGCTGTCACTGCGGTCCGCGAGCGCTGAGAGCGAATTGACGCGTTGGATTGCCGATTGCGCACTCACGGTCAGTTTGGCGCGACGCGCAAGTTGGATTATGGTAGCCACGGAAAATATTCGTGGCGCGTCGTCAGTTAAAACTCTGGAGTGACGATTCGACATTCACGATCAAATTTTGGATGCACGCCAGTTCAACTGACGCGAAAAACTGACCGTCAATGCCCAGCTTAAAAAAATTAAAAAAATAACGACTGCCGCTACAAAAAAATAACTATTGTATTTAGAATTATTAGAATCAACATGATCGTTCTGAAAGTAGGGTTTTTGAGAATACAATTCTACGTTAAAACAATATTAGTTCAGACAAAATCAAATTTACGGAAGCTCCGTTACAGTTATGTTGACGCGTTCTCTCTACAAACATCCACTATAGACGATTGCGCATTCTTTGACTAAGTCGACAGGACTTGTCCATGGTCCGTGATGTATGCAGCTGGGCGATTGCCGTTTAGCGGGGCTTCGCGTGAGCCAGGCCTATTGGTCCGCCTTTCTAAGTGTGACGTCGTAGCGCTGCACGCCCTGCGGCAGGTATCTCGTGACGATCGCGCCGCCGCCGCCGCACTCAGTCGGTTGCCCACGGTGAAATATTTGTGGTTTAAGTATTCATTCGTATATGTATATATATATAAATAAATATTACTCAAGCAGACCTATCATTTCATACTAAGCACGACATATGGACAGTTTATTTATTTTTTTTATTTTATTTGTTGAGTGGGGCTTTTCTAAGGTCTTTATGAGCCTTGTAACACTGCGACCATTGCTGATCTATTGTGCTCACCACCTACTATAGTTCTGCGCTAAGCCTCGTGTCATTTAAGAACCGCAGCAGGCTTTTGGCGCCAGATTGTTTTACCTCCTCAGGTTGGAGGTAGTGACCACCCAGGTGGGTGTATCTTTTAAGCATCAGCGGGCCACACTCGCACATGAGGTGCTGGGGAGTTTCCTCTGCCCCTTGGCAGAACCTGCACATTTTTGTGTCTTTGAGCTTGAGGTTGAACATGTATTTGTTCAGGCCACAATGCCCCGTGAGCGCCCTTACCAGTATGCGTAGATTGTTCCTATTTAGCGATAGGGCCTCACGGGCCGTCTTACAGTCGTAAGGCTTAATAAGCGCTTTGGAATGATTCAACCCTGGCGTGTTGTTTCAGTGGTTGACTGATTGTTCTAAACACATTTGTTTGAGCTTTAGGTTTGCAAGGCTTTTTGGTACGCCACAGCAAGGTTCAGGGCCGTATAACGTTCCCTTTGCTCCTGTCCTAGCAAGTTCGTCGGCTTTTTCATTTCCCTCGATTCCTGCATGGCCGGGAACCCATCTTAGAATTACCCTGTTCTTTTCGCCCAGGGAATTCAGTAGTGATATGCAGTTTTGCACTAGTTTCGAATTAATGGTATTCGAGGCTAGTGCCATAAGAGCTGCTTTGCTATACGAGTGGATATAGATACGGTGGTTGGCGTAGTCCTTTTGGAGGTTTATATCCGCACATTCAATAATGGCGTAAACCTCCGCTTGGAATATGGAGGCGTATTTTCCCAAGTATGGACAGTTTAACTATTCTCGAATTATATGTCATACAGTCGGTATGACATATAGATTCGAACAATGCCACACACTTCTAAAGCGTTTAGAAGTTATGGTGGAATAAAGCAACGGAAAACATACACCTGCACAGATAAAGCCTGAATACATTATACTCTGTTTTGTTGGGCAACTTGGGTCGTCGACTACAGCGGGCGAGCCCGTCACCTCAGGAAGTTTTAACGATTAGTCGTTCTATCTCCCTGGAGTGAAAATAGAAGACTTGAGGACGAAACAGTTCACCGTCTAGCTACGCCACAAGCCCGTAAGAGGCCAACGCCGTAACCGCGAGATAGCCAGGAATGTTACCCGGCGGGCCGACACTCACGCCCTTACTTCCAATTGTGACCAGATTACTCCGGTCTCTCGATTGGTTACGAGTTCGAGGTCGCTTGCGCGGTCCTCTCCCTTACGAAGCGGTGAAACGGTGTTTACCGAATCTATCGCGGACCACAGCGTCCTTTGCCCGGCAGTTCACCCAGGATCGGATGACCGATGGTCATTTCAAGAGCAGTCGCCGTAAGGTCCGCAACCACCCCCGCTCTATAGGAAACAGTACTGCTTCCAGACTCCCCCGACTGTTAGTCAGAGTGCACAGTCGATTGCCTTACGCCGCACGGTGCGCAGGCCGTCCAGGAGCGCCAGAAGGTTGATTTCTATGGGAAACTGACCATAAGGACAGAGTCCTACCCAGGCTCGCACTTCATGCGTAGAGGCCGTCGGATAGGTGTTGACTCGTGAGTATGACCAACCCTGAACAGAATGGGTCTTCGTGGCCAACTCAGCAAGGGCCCATTAACTCCCTGTTTTGTTGGGCAGTCTTATAAAATGGGAGGCACGTGCACCATTAGTCGTATACGGTATTCTAAAGACTGGGCAACCATCCAACGATCGGTTCAGCTTGCTGTCATCTGACGGCCTTCCACTGGGGTCGGCAGAAAACTGCAAGCTTGCGTTTCGTGTACAATTTGATATTTCATGTGCGGTAACTGCTGCAAGACTCTGGAACTAGGTACCGCTGAACGTTACTCAATCTTTAACAGGTGCCACGTTTTAGGCTCGACTAAAACATAGTTTTATGTCTCCACATCCAAATTCTTTTCCGTCCTTTTCCTATGTCCTCATTCCCTCTGGCTTATTTTAGTTTATAGGTTAGCGTGTAGGTAGTTTTATGTTAATATTAATATCAGCACAGATGTCCAACATATTTTCAATAAAACATTGGTAAGCTTGATATTGCTTAAGTTAGTAAAAAGCGCGCCTTTATTTAACATTAAATTATTATTGTAGAGCCACCACCAATGTTTTCTAATTACGCCATGCCTGTGAATTCACGCCACCTTTCAATCTGGTAATTTCTTACAATACCCTTAACGAACAGGTTTAGACTTACAACCTCCAATATAACTTACAATAATTATTAATTATAAGCATCGATGTGAAATGACAGATTGAGTTAATTACTTCACTATATTAATTCCAGCGAATACTGGCAGTTTAATAAACGACATGGTTTGTGGGTGGAACGGTCATTTGCTTGATCTGGTATGTAACGTAATTAACTATTAAGGTCAATGGCCACGATATCAAGCCGTAAATTTATAAAATATACAAAAACTTGTGTAATGGACCACACCCACAATGGGCAGCTATGATAGATATACTGACCTTCAATCTTAAAGAAGGTATTTTTCGTGGTTTTTTCTTCCTACAAACATCCTAGGTTGGATGAAGGATTACAGGAATGAATTATTCAAATATTGTTCTTCATTTTCAGTTTCACTTTATTTATTTATATTTTAGCACAAAGAAATCTGTGTACATATCAAAAGTCCTAATATATATATATATATATATATATATATATATATATATATATATATATATATATATATATATATATATATATATATATATATATATATATATATATATATATATATATATATATATATATATATATATATATATATATATATATATATATATATATATATATATATATATATATATATATATATATATATATTTAATGGCTCGTTGATAACAAACTCAGCCAATTGTGTCATATTTTAAATGTTGGTAGCATTCGAAATTTGAATTATTTCGTAATGTCACTTTCATTTAGAAAACGGCTTTGCCGAAGTGATCAATAGTTTAATTTTTTATTTTTTCGCTTAATTCGTCTCAATTGAAGGCATTTTGTGTTGCATAAGGATAAGCCCTATTTATGAGATATATGGATGAATAGTGATCGTTAGTCGACTGCAAAAGGACCTTTAAACTTACATTGCACCGTCGAAAGTCGTGCACATCCGTAAGTATATCTCATTCAAACATAAGCATTTCCCAATACAAGCTGGGATTTCCTTCGCTACTTTTTAAGTAGCTTTTACTAATTTTATTTTAAATAAAAACATCATCCTATAAACGGATTTCTTTACAAACCTTATCAAATATAACAATATTATACTGTTTTCTACAATATTTCTTTACAATTTTTAATATTATACAATTTTATATAGGTTTACCCTATTTTGATAACATTATACAATCTTTATTATAAACTCCTCTGCCAGAAATTAAGATTGAAGTTTCTTCTTTCATTTCATTGAGCATATGGAGGTTTTTTATTTTTATTTCGATTTAATGGCTCGTTGATAACAAACTCAGCCAATTGTGTCATATTTTAAATGTTGGTAGCATTCGAAATTTGAATTATTACGTAATGTCACTTTCATTTAGAAAACGGCTTTGCCGAAGTGATCAATAGTTAAATTTTTTATTTTTTCGCTTAATTCGTCTCAATTGAAGGCATTTTGTGTTGCATAAGGATAAGCCCTATTTATGAGATATATGGATGAATAGTGATCGTTAGTCGACTGCAAAAGGACCTTTAAACTTACATTGCACCGTCGAAAGTCGTGCACATCCGTAAGTATATCTCATTCAAACATAAGCATTTCCCAATACAAGCTGGGATTTCCTTCGCTACTTTTTAAGTAGCTTTTACTAATTTTATTTTAAATAAAAACATCATCCTATGAACGGATTTCTTTACAAACCTTATCAAATATAACAATATTATACTGTTTTCTACAATATTTCTTTACAATTTTTAATATTATACAATTTTATATAGGTTTACCCTATTTTGATAACATTATACAATCTTTATTATAAACTCCTCTGCCAGAAATTAAGATTGAAGTTTCTTCTTTCATTTCATTGAGCATATGGAGGTTTTTTTATTTTTATTTCGATTTAATGGCTCGTTGATAACAAACTCAGCCAATTGTGTCATATTTTAAATGTTGGTAGCATTCGAAATTTGAATTATTTCGTAATGTCACTTTCATTTAGAAAACTGCTTTGCCGAAGTGATCAATAGTTTAATTTTTTATTTTTTCGCTTAATTCGTCTCAATTGAAGGCATTTTGTGTTGCATAAGGATAAGCCCTATTTATGAGATATATGGATGAATAGTGATCGTTAGTCGACTGCAAAAGGACCTTTAAACTTACATTGCACCGTCGAAAGTCGTGCACATCCGTAAGTAGGTATATCTCATTCAAACATAAGCATTTCCCAATACAAGCTGGGATTTCCTTCGCTACTTTTTAAGTAGATTTTACTAATTTTATTTTAAATAAAAACATCATCCTATAAACGGATTTCTTTACAAACCTTATCAAATATAACTATATATATATATATATATATATATATATATATATATATATATATATATATATATATATATATATATATATATATATATATATATATATATATATATATATATATATATATATATATATATATATATATATATATATATATATATATATATATATATATATATATATATATATATATATATATATATATATATATATATATATATATATATATATATATATATATATATATATATATATATATATATATATATATATATATATATATATATATATATATATATATATATATATATATATATATATATATATATATATATATATATATAAAAGAGGTACATATATAGTTTTTTTAACCCTTAGAAAGCCAGCCATTCTGACGCAAAATCAGGGAGGAAAATCTACGCGGCGTCTACAATTGGTCGATTTTGTATATAAATACTAATTCGTCTACTATTTCGTTTTTTTATGTTTTTTCTCTAGTTACTTAATCATTTATCTTGTCAGTCATATATATTATATATTTATATAATATAGTATTCATCCAGAGTAGCTGATTTTACCAATTATTCGCTCGTGTTTTCCGAAGTATGAATCAAAAATGGTATTCGACTTATTGGGCTGTTATTTTATATTTATTGTTTATTTATACGTAAACCTCGAAAAATATTACACATTATTAACACTTTAACAGCGGCCGATTTTTATAACGCATGTTACGTTGCCCACGGGTGATTTTTGGCATTATTTTAACGGCTATAAAAAATAACCTGATATGATATAAAAACATTTTGTTTTGTGTCTATTAGACTAACTTTTATATCTTGTGGATAAAAAATAACAATTAATGAAATGCTATGGAAATTATTTATTTAAAAAGGGGCATTTTCGTGAAAAAAAACAAATTGTAGGTACATGAAGTAATAATACGTAATCATTGACGATAATTGTTTTCTGTGTGGAAATTTTTGAAAGATGGATAGTAGCATAGTGATACGTTGCAATATGGACAATAATAGACTGTCTCCTTGCGTCCTCGTTTGCCAGTTTGCTTTTTTACAATGTCTGCGCAAACTTTGCAGACTCTCGACACTTTCGTATGTATGTGTGTATGTATGTATGTATGTATGTACGTATGTATGTAGGTATGTATGTGTGCATGTATGTATGCAATCGTATATGTATGCATGTATACTCCTATGCAATCGTGAGCAATCCGACAGTATTCGAAGCAGCGACCATAGCACTAAATCGCCTTCATTGTATGGAGTTCCCCAAGGTAATATCCTGGTGCGGCTGCTCTTCTTAATTTATATTAATGGCAATAATGATATCCAAGACAACTGTAGCATTATTTCATATGCAGATGATACCGCTATGATCTATGAAGCTCGGACATTGGCTAATTGTTTCTCTTTGGATGAGAAAGGATTAATGGAGATAAACTTATGGCTTGATAATAGTTTGCTGTCTCTTAATATCTCTAAAACAAAATATGTCCCTTTTAGTATAACTTCCTCAAACAAACCTGACTCTGAACTCAGAATACAAATTTACAATGTAAAAGGCGATTATATTAAAAGATCAATGAAATGCAAATGTACTTCTATTGATCGCACTGAAAGTACAAAATATCTCGGAGTGCAAATAGACTGTCATCTAAGATGGAACACGTATATTAATAGCATAACCAATAGAACCAAAAAGTTAGCATATATTTTTAGAGATCTAAGGTCAGTTTTAGATAGTAAATCGCTAAAAACTGTATATTTTGCCCTTGCTCAGTCAATATGGATGTTTGGAATTCACTCCTAGGGTGGAAGTTCTTTGACATACATCAGTAAGCTGTTTTGGGCTCAAAAACATATTTTAAAATTATGTGTCGTCGGCCAATGAAATTCCCTTCAGAATCACTATACAATGAAGCATCCGTCCTCAATATTAGACAGCTTTATATAAAAAGTATCGTCACCCATTTCCATAAAAATGTCAGCAAACAAGTGACCATATGCTCCTATCACAACACCAAGTCAGCAACTGTGGAACAATTCCTTGTTCCTAAAACGAGAATTGCATTTGCTCAGCGGCATTATCTTTTTATGGCTCCTCGAGCCTGCAATACAGTTGAAACCTATATTAAATCTTTAAATAGCATCATTATTTTCAAGAAACCAATCCAATTCTTGGCCTCTAAATATGTTTAGAGAGGGGGTTCAAACGCTATTTTTCCATCTCGAATTTTAATGTATTAGAAGTGTCCTAAACATTTTTATTTTTATTATTTTTTTGTAATTTCAATAACCGTGTCTCAAAGTGTATGTATGTGATATTATTTTATATATGTATTATGTGACTGATATTTAACCTTATCTGACTATCTATTAAGTGAAAACCCCATTTATTTTCCAAAATATATACCATTCAAAAGTAATATAATTTAATTTCTTTTATTATAATTATTTCTATGGCAGCTATTATAAAATATACCTATGTATCTAACTTTTATTATTTAAAAAGTGTTAGCCGTATCATTACGTTGTTAGAAAATCGCTTGCTCCAAACCCCTGAAGTCGTTAATCACTAGACAATCATTTAGGTTGCGTTCAATGCGAAACTATCTGCCTACCTGCATTATGGATAGCAATATTTACAGTAAAACGAGCAGAGCTCATACGAATACGATGCGACAGTCACCTCTATACGGCAAAAGAGGGGATTCGCGCTTGTAGACTTTAGTCTGCGGTTTAGATAATTGGTTAAAATACTGAAAAATAATAATAATATTAATAATGATTATAAATTAAAACTAAAACAATTTAAAAAATGTTATCTTAAATCTTTCTTTGAGAACCGTGGCACTCTAGTGGGACTTCCGAAATGAGCTCGCCTTAACACAGGGGTGCCTAGCAAGGCGGGCTCGGCTGCTCTTTGCTTAGCATAATTGAAAGATAATCATTTGCGTTTAATGTATATATATGCGCTATGTAACCTGGGCTCAGACCGATGTGTATATAACTTTAAAAGCATACAACGGCGTTTTCTAAATTGTCAATTCATTTTCTGTTGTGCTCATGCATTTGAATTTACTTATTTATTTATTTATAACGTACAAGAAAAAAAAATACAAGGACATGCATACTGTTGTACATGAGGAATAATTAAAAACAAACATTATTAAATCGAAAAACATAGCTCTATGCATATAAACATGCTAGCATATCCGAATGAGGCGAAATCGCACAACCGACTAGACCTAGAAGGTCTGTCTCTGACAGTGCTGTGTTATACCAACTGTATGTTTGTAACTCGCGAACTGACGAAGGTGATCAATTTTGAAATATTTCTAAATCTAACAAATGTGTTGTTTACACAAATTAAAGTAAAATATAAAGTAGAAAAAAATATGTATGCAATTAAGGACTTAAATAAAGTAAACTACATTATATTCAAAAAATTTAAAATGTATATGTAAAATAAATAAATGTTTGTATGTATGTATGTATTTCCTCGTGACCCTTCATGTTTTCAAGGTGACCTTGATGAAAAATCCACGTTTTCAACCTCGGAATGCGCGAACAACCTTTTTGGGTGATAGATACTAAAAATAGATTTATTTTTCAATAGCTCCTCAATCGTTCACTTCCTTCTCCCCAGGTTTTGCAAAGCAAAAATTCTATTTACTGAACAATTGGGGTTCATACGAAATACCTAATACAATAAAACACATTTTCAGGCTTCGCGTTGTGGTCCGGTGCCCCAATACTGATGTATTGGAGTGGTGTAATGCATGATAAATTATTAATATGCGCCGACGTACGGGCTGATGAAAGAGAACGCACTCTCGCAGCGCGAAAAATGAGACGCAAGTCAAACAGATACGAGTATGTATTTCCCGGCGAAACGTTTGGCGTATGTCGCGCGAAATTTCCAGCAAAAATAAAAGCGGAAAAATATTGTCGGGTTGATGGGGAAAGGGGAGGGGATGGTGGGGAAGGAAGCCCGGGAGGGTGGGGAAGCCCGAGGGGTTGACATTCCAGCTGTTGGAAACAAGGGCGGGTACGTACCTTATAGTCCCAAAGCTCAGTGCAGATACTAATACTACATTTTATATAACCTAAGAGCTGTGCTTGTATACTCGTTTATTTCAAAATGACGGCTCTCGAAAAGTGGGTACTCCTTTTTTTGTCTCAAGTATGATTAGTGATCATTTTTCCTAATATAGTTCGCAAAATATGAGCACCACAATATGTCGTTGATTCGAGTTACTCCCTATTACAACGCATATTGCCACGAACCTACATTGTCGGTTAACCCCCCCCCCCCCCCCCATCCCCCACCCTTTCTCCTTCCACCCACTTCAATAGACAAGTAACAACGCGCACATTATGTGTAAACTGCAGTGACCGCATTCTTATATATATTTTTTGGAATCGTCACCTTTCGTCTCGAAAAAAAGGTAGCACTGAAATAGTAGAGCAAACACATACGCACTTTGATATCATCCTGCCTGAATATAATGCCCAACATACCCTCAGCACGGTCATCCCGATCTGAGAAGCATCCCGATCTGAAACCAAACTGCATCGTACCAATGCAACCATCTCGCACAGTAATGGGTCCAGAAGTGACAGGGAAACGGGGGCTGGAATCAGTCTTCGAAACCCTTCCTGGATTCAGAATCAGAAAAACAGGCATATCAGACTATCTCCTAAAACTGGCTGGAAAGTTAACAGGAAATGTACTGGAGGGACTCGACCGGAATGAGGCAATCCAAAGCCCTCATAAAGCAGTGCTTTATAAATATATCTGAAACCCCAAAAAAGAACAATATAACTACTAATGACAGACCATCGGATACAATTATCGGATGGTTGCATCGTACCAATGCAACCATCTCGCACAGAAATGGGTCCAGAAGTGACAAGAAAACGGGGGCTGGAATCAGTCTTCGAAACCCTTCCTGGATTCTGAATTAGAAAAACAGGCATATCAGACTATCTCCTAAAACTGTCTGGAAAATTAACAGGAAATCTACTGGGTGGACTCGACCGGAATGAGGCCATCCGAAACCCTCATAAAGCAGTTTTTTATAAATATATCTGAAACCCCAAAAAAGAACAATATAAGTATTAATGGCAGACCATCGGATACAATTATCGGAAAGAGGATAGAATTCCTTAAGTATTACATGGTCGCATTTCCTCTTAGAATAAATACGACTCTAAGAATCAGCAGTGAGCTCTCAGACTATAGTCGGCTGGCGAACGTTTTCGATTTTCAAAAAGGTCGATTGGGTCGGCTGCTATAAAGAATTTTATGGATCGTTCCGCCATTTCTGAGACCTGACGCACCTTATTTTTTGAATTGGCATTAACGCCCGTTTCACCGATGAACTCCAGTGAGTTTTTCCTTATTTACGCGAGCTTACGGCGTGTGTTTATTCGGTATAGCGGAGGACTAATAGGCAGAATTATCTAATTCGCGAATTAACTGGTTTATATGTACATCAATAAAATACATGAAGGACGCTTTAAGAGCCACCTCCGAGTATAACTTGTTATAACGTAGGTACATAGATACGCAGTCTTGTTGATATGTATGTTATGCTTGTTTTTCATATTAAGGAGGCTGGGGAAGCAAACCAGTATACGTAGTTTGAATTTCATAAGGTAGACGTACAAATTACAAAATATTTATTGAGTTCAAATTATGAGTAGCTTCAATATACAAAATTCTTAACCTAATTAGGCTACCGCCTGTTCCAAGGTAGACAATTTATTTTAACTATCTTGAAAATCTATAACATTCTATTTATATAAATAAACAGAATAATACTTAATGTAATAGAAATATCCTAATTACCTAATTAAAAATTCGTAAGAAAATGTCATCAAAATTGTCAATAAGTCATTATTTTATTTTGAAACATGATAAAAATACATAGACAATTGCCGAAATTTCTTACAACTTCGTCAATGAAGCCCAAATACGAGAGCCTGGTGAGACAGAGGAGAAGAGAAAATAGGGTCAGATAAGAGAGGTGAAGATCTATAAGATCAATAAAATCTAAGATCTATAAAATCTATCTGATCTGCGCTGCGCCATCTAGCAGTAGGTAAAATATCGTGAATAAACGATATTCGCGATATTTTACAATGACGCAGTGCACTCAGTGCTTTATACTAATTTTTAGAAACATAACATTTGTTTTTTTATAAGTTTTTTCCACAAAGGTTGTTTCTACAAAAAAGTTTTCCACAAAAGTTTAACTGAAAAGTTAGTTATTTGCTCGTGCTGATTCACCCACTTTAAGGATGCCGGTTAATTAAAACTCACCTATATATGCCTACTGTCTAGTGCGCTTAGATTACTACCTTACAACGTGGGAGCGCGCGAATATATCAGGCCCAATATCATCAGGTCCTACATATTGCCGTTATTTTTTCTTCAATATATATTAAAGCGAATATTTTTTCTGAAAATTTCGTTAATTCCTTAAGTTTATTTCAATAATCTACCACTAGGATTGCTACTCGCCATAAATAAAATCCACTAGGGTTGCTACTCGTCTTTATATTCTGGTATTTATTTTTTCAATATGCTACCTTCACATCTTTTAATGACATTACAAATGAAATCATATTTAAAAGAAGTTAAAACAGTTCGTTTTAGAAAATCTTTTTTACACTATTGAAGACTACATAAAATTGACCACGTGCTATAGGATAAAAGTAGTAAAAATTGATTTCAGTTCAAATGATTATAAATTGTAATTTCATTTCGAAGTTTTCTATTTTTATTTTATTTAATTTTTTTTTAAATTGAATGCTACATATTACTATAATTTTGACACATATTCTCGATTTTATTTGATGAAAGTTCTATTTAGATATAATTTCGCTTATATTTTTTATTAATTTTTAAATTACATTTTAATCTGTACTCTGTGCTTTTATTAATGCCTAGTATAGGGTCCGCCATGTAACGTTTTTTTTCAACTAGTGCTTATTTCGTGTATGGCAACACTTACCTCATGTCTGATTTGACAGATAATTAGTTTTATCCTTCCGCTGAACGAATATGGTTGTGTATATGCATGGTAATGTTGCAGAATGTGTGCGAAAATTGCGTACGGATTTTGGAAGAAGAGAAGCACCGTTAGCTCCGTATGTTCGTTACCTTGTGAAAAAAGTGAAAGAAACTGGCATCCTCATCGATAAACCAACGCGTGAAAAGCCAAAAACAGTGCGTACACCCGAGAATATTGCTGCTGTGGACGAAAGTGTGCGTGAATCGCCATCAACATCAGTTCACCGTCGTTCTCAACAATTGGACATTTCGCAGACATCATTGAGACGAATTTTGCGTAAAGACCTTGGTATGACGCCGTACAAAGTCCAATTGGTTCAGGAGTTGAAGCCAACTGACCATCCAATGCGTTTTCGCTTCGCTAAGTGGGCATGCGATCGACTTGCAGAAGATGCGGATTTTGCCAAAAAAAATTCAGATGAAGCTCATTTCCATCTTGGCGGGTATGTAAACAAGCAGAATTGTCGCATTTGGCGCACAGAAAACCCGCACGCATTCATTGAAAAGCCGGTGCACCCAAAACGAGTCACTGTTTGGTGCGGATTTTGGTCCAGAGGCATAATTGGGCCATTTTTCATCGAAAATGAGCAAGGAGTGGCCGTTACCGTCAATGGCGATCGTTATCGGGCCATGTTGAACGAATTTTTGTTCACAGAAATTGAAGGGGAGGATATTGGCAACATTTGGTTTCAACAGGACGGCGCTACGTGCCACACAGCCAACGCTACACTTGATGTTTTGCGCCCTGTTTTTGAAAATCGCATTATCAGCCGCAGAGCTGATGTCGTTTGGCCACCTCGGAGCTGCGATTTGACACCGTTGGACTACTTTTTGTGGGGTGCCGTCAAAGATAAGTGTTACGCCGACAAACCAGAGACAATTGGCGCTTTAAAGGACAATATTCGTGAAGCCATTGGTGAAATACAGCTACACACAATCGATAATGTACTTAAAAATTGGACCCATCGTGTAGGCTACTGCATGGCCAGCCGAGGCAGCCATTTGAATGAAATTATTTTCCATCATTAACCGGAGGGATTGTACTTTCAAATAAAAAAAGAAATTAGAAAAAATATTCAGTAGTTTTTTTTATAGCATTTTCAAAAAAAAAAGTTATTTGGCGGACCCTTTATATAAGTTTTCTATATCTGAGATTTTTGTGAAATAAAATGAACTATTGAACTATTTTTTTTAATTTTTATATTTTATTATTATTAAGGAAACTTACAGCTATTACAGGAGACATATCTGAATTTTATTTATAGACGACAATACCAGTAAAAAGTTTCCACTTAAAGATACTAAAAATATACAGTCGCCTAGGAATGGGATAGGAGGAAGTGGAGGGGAATTAAAGATATAAATTTTGTTTTAAAATATTTTATTTTATTATTTTATTATTAGGGAAATTTTATGGTTTATTTTAATATTGAAGAAAGAAAGAAAGAAGAAAAAAATATATAATATAATTATTTCACTCGTCCTTGAATATTGCCTTTCAGAAGACCCGGAATAAGAGTCTTGAGCGCAGTCGCAGTTGTATTAAACAGGTCAACTTCGCTCAGCTTGGTATTGCAGAAATGAGATACTCGATAAATGTAATTATTTTGGGCGTAGTTTGTGCTTACTTGAGGTTGATGAAATAAGTTGAATTGGCGGGAAGGCCGTGGGGGTACATGGAAATTTATAAGCTGAAGCAATTCAGAACAATCGATAAAGCCATTTAATATCTTGTATAGGAATATTACATCTGAACTAACTCTTCTCATTTCTAATGGCATAAGCCCATGATAGTCACCAGCTTCGTTATAATCTGAAAAAGTTACATAAGACCGATAATTTAAGTTTTTTAAGGACATGTTTTGAATGCGTTCGATCCTATTGATGTGAATATTGTAACAAGGAGACCAAATTTGCGAAGCGTATTCGAGGTGACTACGGACATAAGCATAATATAAAATTATAAGGGACCTATTATAATTAAACTGCTTGGCTAGTCTGAGAATAAAGCCCAGCATACTTTATGCTTTGGCAGTTATTGTGTCAATGTGGGAAATGAAATTTAATTTACTGTCTAGAATAACACCCAAGTCCTTTATAACAGATTTTATTTGGATGAGAAGTCCATTTAAATTGTAGCTAAAATTTAGCGTTTTAGTAATCTTTGTAAAACTAACAATTGCGCACTTAGAAGCATTGATGTGTAATCGGTTTGCCGAGCAGTAAAGAGACAGTCTATCTAGATCTTTTTGAAATGATATATAATCGTCCAATGTCCTTACCGGTGCATACACCTTCATATATAACTATAAACTATAATATGAGAATCTATAAAAAATGTGTTCGAAAATATTTATTCGAAAATAGTTTTGGTAATTTCTATATTTTATTAATGCCTAGTATATAAGATTTCTATATCTAAGATTTTTGTGAAATAAAATGAACTATGAACTATAAACTATAATATAGGAATCTATAAAAAATGTGTTCGAAAATATTTTTTCGGCTTCGGTTTAAGAAAAAAATGGTGTTTCGGTCGGGCTCTATAAACCTTGCCGGTAGAAAACACCTTGTATAAAGAGGTCAGCGTTTTCTCGCTTGGTGTACAGCGACAGAAATGCCTTAGCATAAAAGGGCGCCTATTGTGAGATTGTATGGGTGCTGAAACTAGGCTTCTTCTTTTTATCCATCCTTCTTTACAAAGCATTCTCTATTTTTTGATCATAAAGGATGTACGTACATGTCTACTAGTTTAATATGATTACGATTACGCTGGTATCCTATTGTATATAACCGTCGACCTTATGGATGGTTTAACACTCTTTCCAAGGGCCCCTAAGTGGGTAAATAAAATAACCACATTGTTTAAATAGAGGGATTTACCTCGCTCAACAATACTTGCTTCTTTTGAGGTGATGTAAGAAGGAGTAGGGCAAGGGTGCGGGGTATGGCGGTTTCGTTAACCCTCTACCATAAACTAACATTAATTGTTGTACCAGGATCTTTCGTACCTTATACAATCATATCAGAAGCTTTATTTAATGTTTGCACAAGCGATTTATGTCCATTATCGTCTAGCACCTTTTCGAAATTTTACTTGAAAAGCTGTAATTTGCCGCAATTATTCGATTGCATATATCATTTTTCATTATCCTTTTTCATTTTAAGGTTTGGTAAAATGCCAGACACCAGGTCGAAATCAAATACAACATTGAATAACGATCGTGTAGTTGTGGAATTTGTCCTAATGCGGAAACCGAAAACATTTTGGCCTCGAATCGATAACTGCGCGGTTTGGGACGATTCCGAATTTTTCGCGAGATTTCGAATGTCAAAAGAAACGGTGTATGAAAATCTTTTCGGATCATTTGGCCTAGCACAGTAAAATATGTCTGCATGGCAGACAGACGCTCACTCCATAATATATGATATCACTCAACGAAGCCTGTAATAATGGTTTTGATTGCTCAAACCTTATACAATATCTTAATTTCCTTATTCCGAAGGGAAATTCACGTCAAAACGCGATCTTCCACCTGACAATGCGGACACCATTTCTGCGTTTAGTGTGCCATTCTCCACGATGTGCGACGCATTTGACAAGGATGTTACCGACTTGTTCATGGATACATGCAGTCCATGCGCTGCATCAAGCATCACCTTAAAGGCGAGCTCTTTCCAAATCGTCAGTATGGCTCACTGTCATCTTCCTTTTCGTTTCTCTTATGACTATTAAAGTCTATAACACTTAGTATCTCTAATTATAGTTTGTTTTGATTGCCTCTTGGTAATACAATCAATGCCTCTCGGTAACACAATATATTTTTTATTTTATTATTAACTTCAATGTTTCTTCTTTCATTTCATTAATCATATGGAGTTTTTTTATTTTTATTTCGATTTAATGGCTCGTTGATAACAAACTCAGCCTAATTGTATCATATTTTAAATGTTGGTAGCATTCGAAATTTGAATTATTTCAATATGTCACCTTCATTTATGTCACGGCTTTGCCGAAGTGATCAATTTGTTTAATTTTTGATTTTTTCGCTTTAATTCGTCTCAATTGGAGGCATTTTGTGTTGCAAAAGGATTAGCTTGATTTTTGAGATATATGGATGAATAGTGATCGTTAGTCGACTGCAAAAGGACCTTTAAACTTACATTGCACAGTCAAAAGTCGTGCACATCCGTAAGTATATCTCATTGAAATATTAGCATTTCCCGATCCAAGCTGGGATTTCCTTCGCTGCTTTTTAAGTAGCTTTTACTAATTTTATTTTAAATAAAAACATCATTCTTAATAAAATAAGAAAAAATACGTGTGGCACTCGGGGACTGCTGCGGTAAAGCTATTGCATAGCATTTTTAACAACTTATGCAATTATAATTTTTTATCTTTTTTATTTTTTCTGATATCAGATAACTGCGCTCTATCGGAAAACGTTGAAATTATTCCGAATCATTTGCGGCTGCGAAAGCAAATGATTCGGAATAATTTAAACGTCTTCCGATAGAGCGCCGCGCACGAATTTTTTATTCGATAAAGCAAAAAAACGGATTATTCGAAAAAATTCGTAGATAAAAAGATAGATAATTCAATTTTCTTTAAAATGGTGAAGGTTTCATAATAATACGCCAGATAGTAGTTGCGTAGTAGTCGTTTTTGTGTTCGGTTAGACCTAATTTCACAAATTAATTACACTATGTAATATAAACAAAATCTAAAATATTCAAAGCTAAGAATATTAGGAAGATGTTCTTGTTTACCATATATTTTTTTCGAATCGTAAGCAGTACTCGTTTAGACGTAATCATCAGTTTAAAATCATTAATTTTCGTTAAGAAATTTCTTCATTCGGTCGCCGCGCTGGCCTAGGCCCGCGATAAAAGCTATGCAATAGCTTAAAAAGGATGGTTTATATTTAATCCGTCTAGTAGTAGGTGGAGGAGGGTTAATTCCGCCCGAAGTGAGAGGGATCTGGGTTATGTTTGCAGTGGCGGCCGCCAAGAAGCTGGTATTTCTCGCCTGAAGTGGGCCTTTGTGGACACACTCGACAAGTGCTCCTCCTACATATCCAGCGCCGCGCGGCCGCGCACGAGCACTTTAATCCAATTTATAATACCGAGAAGACCCTGCCGCGGGCCGACCTGGCCTGCACCCACACTCTTTCCATGCAATGCTTTTCATTTGTTTCAGTTTATATCTAGAGGCTTTTTGTATTTATATAAAATGCATAAAATGTTCTTATCCGATCATTTTCAAATTAAAATTAGAGCTTCTTATAAAATGTAAATTACAGCAGGCAGGTTACAGGTACGTTTCTTTTGCCGCGTCAGAAGCTTGCGTCATTGAAGGGTGTCAATTAACCCCAGGGAGTTATAATGACTTTGTGTTATTCTGTCCCCCATAGAGTGAAGGTAAAGACCTGTTGGACAACACAATCCACAGTAAAACCACGCCAACAGCCTGTAAGAGTTCAACGCCTTACTGCGAGGCACTGGAAAGTGCAACCCACCGGGCAATCCTCACGCTCTTACTAATATATTTAAACGGATTTCTCTATCCTTCAGTCTGGTCATGCATTCGAGGTCGCTTGCGCGGCCTCTACCTGATGTTAGCGGTAATTCAAGTTCAAATTTATTGCGGACCGAGGCGCCCTTTGACCATCAAGCACAAACGGGATTAGGTGGGCAACGTATCGTTCCTAAGAATAGATGACGCCAGGTCAACAACTACCCACGCTGCTTAGGAAACGTACGTTGCCAGACATTTGCGTCAGTACACTACTATAGTGAAGCTTAGTACATTCGTTTGTTCTCATGCATCTGCGGTTGTAAACCAGACGCAGACGAATTGAAACCAGGAGCAGTAGTACCGTCGAAGGGGGCAACGCACAGTGGATATGCTACCTCGCAGTTGAAATAAGCGTTTTTGACGTGAACACGTCTTTGAAATGGTTCCTATATTAAAGGTACCGCAAGAGTTAGCGATAAACCATTATGTTGTCCGCAAATATTTTATTATTTTTTCGTGGTCTTGCGGCGTTGCGGCGCGAAGAGACGTGTACACTTTAAAAATAGACCACCATCCGTTATTAGGTGTATTCAATCGTGCTGCGTTTTGCTAAGTTTGTGTCGGATAGGGTCTGGAATTCACTTCGCGCGACAAAAAAATCAGTCATAAATCTATGATTCTTGCATCGCCGTGTAGATCTTTTGGTATTTTAAAATGCGATCATAAAAAATTAAGAAGTCCAGTGAAAAGATGAGCTAAAAAGTTGCCCAGTTTAAATCCAACTATTTTTACCGCTACGGAAGACGAAAAGTTGGTAGAATTGGTGGTTAAAGTTACTTGTTTTGATTAGTTCGTGTAACTTTTATTTTGCTACGTAACTGATTGTGCATGACTGTTAAAATAACAAATAAAGTGATTTCTTACTTAACAGCCGTCCATAATTGGACCCCCCCCCCCGTCTACCTCAGCTCAAGCGACATGTTCACTGAGGAAAATATTGGATTGATTCTTATATAACCATTCTGTTTTTATGGTTTTATACAGAATAACGATGTTTAAATTGTAATTTTGTTGAATTACAAGGAATTTGAAATATATACACCAATGAAATATAAATATACATATATATATATATATATATATATATATATATATATATATATATATATATATATATATATATATATATATATATATATATATATATATATATATATATATATATATATATATATATATATATATATATATATATATATATATATATATATATATATATATATATATATATATATATATATATATATATATATATATATATATATATATATATAGGGGGAAGCTCCCTAAAGCCGGACAGCACCTAGAGTCGGACACTAATAGTATCTCGACAAGTCGCGGTGTGATCGATACAAAGACATAACGGTGACAAGGGTGCGGGGAAGCGTACGCTTTTCCTTTTCCTATGTCTAGGTGCCATCCAGCGTTAGGGGCTTTCCCCTACAGGGTGAGATTTAATCAACCGGCATCTTTGAAGGGGGCGAGTCAGTACAAGCAATTAAGCAACTTTTGATCAAAACAAATAGAAAAAAAAATAAACACTGTTTTTTATAAAATTTGAAAAATAGTATTAAAACACTGAGCATAGTGCGCCATCTAGCGGTAGGTAAAATATCGCTAATATTGTTTATTAGCGATATTTTACCTACCGATATATGGCGCAGCGCGCTCAAACTATCGTCAAACTTTTACTTAACAGTCAAGTTCTTCAATTCCTAATTAAAAAACAAAATCAAAATCTTTTTTTTTCTAATTATTTTATCAAAAGTTTCCTAGTTGCTCGTACCGATTCACCCCCTTGAAGGTTGCCAGTTAATTAAAACTCACCCTGTATATTACGCGATTTATGGTTATTAGATGAAATAGGGGGGACAAAGAACTGATAAGATTTTTTAACGGTTTCCTTAAAGTGACTTAACGGAAGAAAAAATATAAACGTACGAACCTATCAGGTACGTTATCATAGCTCTGTTTATTAGGAAGTGCTTGGTATATTTGAAGTTATATCTCTTTGGTGCGGGTTCCGACTAATGCGAGGAGGAGCCAAATTGGATATTTTTTCGACCAGATATGCACTGTCAAAAATATTAATAATTACATTGTAGAGAAACATCATATCATCGCCTATTTTCCAGATTATCGAGTTTAAAAAGAGCTAATCTATTAGATTTATTTTCCCTAAAGCACGAGTGAATTAAGATTTTTTTTGAATACCTAAAATCATAAAATACATAAAAACTACAGTCAATCTCACTTCCATTCCTTCTCCGCTCCAATATTAGTTACCTTCTTCAATATTACTAAGAACTAGCTGAAACCCGTCGAACTCGACAGTCACTTTATTGACCGTAATGCTTAAAAAAATTGATTACTTCTTTATTTTTCTCTTTTGATGACACATCTACAGACTGAAAACTTTTTTTGGACACCTCAACCATATTTTTACGCCTAGCATTTTACTTAATTTGGCAGTTATAGAAAAACACGTTTCATATTATTATATAGATTTTAATTTTTCTCTTTTGATGATTTTTTCTTATTTTTCTCTTTTGATGCCACATCTACAGAACGAAAGCTTTTTTAAGACATCTTAACCAAATTTTTTCGCCCGTCCGTTATTTCAATTTGGCCGTTACAGGGAAAACACATTTCCAATAATTATTTTTTTATTTTATTTTTCTCTTTTAATCACACATTTGGAGACCGAGACCTTTTTTTAAACACCACAATCAAATTTTTACACTTCGTTGTTCTGTCAATTTGGCCGTTACAGGTAAAAACACGTTTCAAATCAATGTGATAACTTTAATTGACCCCTCGAGTAGCGGCATAATTTCATGGCAGACCGCGGCAATTTATTGGAATTTCTTGCAATATCGCCGTACTCGACAAAAAGTATTATAACTATGGAACTACTATAGCAATCATAAAGAGAATAACTGTGCAATGTTTGAATTGAAATGTCGTATATAGAATTTTGAAATCTCATTTTGTAAAACAATTATATAATTATGAATAAATATGAGAAAGTCGAAAGAAAAAGTGGAAAAAACTCGGCATTTCTAACTAGTACTTGTCTTACGGAAAAATACGGTACCCTATATAGAAATTGTAAACGCTATCGTGATCTTTATTAGAATATCTATCAAAGCTAATATGTCATTTTACTTATTTACATACAAAAATATTTACATAATAGGTCATAAAAACCAATAAAAATGTTGATGATTCCTCAAACGAAAATCTCGAAATAAAAAACCTCATTAATTTATAAATACGCCGAAAACTTGATATATTTCAGCGAAAACCTAAATAATATGTATTTTGTCAATGAATTAGGTAGATATTTTGCATTTTTAAAGTTATTTATCGCGAAAAACTTAATAGTTAGTAATGATGCACTTAAATTTTCAACTCAAAAAAAAGGTAAAATTGTAATAAAATGTACATAACATCACTGAATTCGGTTGATGAAGTGTTTTAGAATGAAATTTACTTACATATTCATATTCATATACTATTCATATTCCAACTGGAAACACTAAAAAACACAAAAAAAATACTTGTGGCACTCGGGGACTGCCGCGGTAAAGCTATTGCATAGCTTTTTTAACAACTTATGCAATTATAATTATTTATTTATTTTATTTTTTCTGATATCAGATAACTGCGCTCTATCGGAAAACGTTGAAATTATTCCGAATCATTTGCGGCTGCGAAAGCAAATGATTCGGAATAATTTAAACGTCTTCCGATAGAGCGCCGCGCACGAATTTTTTATTCGATAAATTAAAAAAAATCGGATTATTCTAAAAAAAATCGTAGATAAAAAGATAGATAATTCAATTATCTTTAAAATGGTGCACGTTTCATAATAATACGCCAGATAGTATTTGCGTAGTAGTCGTTTTTGTGTTCGGTTAGACCTAATTTCACAAATTAATTACACTATGTAATATAAACAAAATGTAAAATATTCAAATCTAAGAATATTAGGAAAATGTTCTTGTTTAACATATATTTTTTTTCGAATCGTAAGCAGCACTCGTTTAGACGTAATTATAAGTTTAAAATCATTAATTTTCGTTAAGAAATTTCTTCATTCGGTCGCCGCGCTGGCCTAGGCCCGCGATAAAAGCTATGCAATAGCTTAATAAAAAAATACGTGTGGCACTCGGGGACTGCCGCGGTAAAGCTATTGCATAGCATTTTTAAAAACTTATGCAATTAAACTTATAAATTTATTTTATTTATTTTATTTTTTCTGATATCAGATAACTGCGCTCTATCGGAAAACGTTGAAATTATTCCGAATCATTTGCGGCTGCGTGCGGTAGCAAATGATTCGGAATAATTTAAACGTCTTCCGATAGAGCGCCGGGCATGGATTTTTTATTCGATAAAGCATAAAAAACGGATTTTTCGAAAAAATTCTTAGATAAAAAAGAAAATACGTGTGGCACTCGGGGACTGCCGCGGTAAAGCTATTGCATAGCATTTTTAACAACTTATGCAAATATAATTATTTATTTATTTTATTTTTTCTGATATCAGATAACTACGCTCTATCGGAAAACGTTGAAATTATTCCGAATCATTTGCGGCTGCGAATCAAATGATTCAGAATAATTTAAACGTCTTCCGATAGAGCGCCTCGCACGAATTTTTTATTCGATAAAGCAAAAAAAACGGATTATTCGAAAAAAATCGTAGATAAAAAGATAGATAATTAAATTATCTTTAAAATGGTGCAGGTTTCATAATAATACGCCAGATAGTATTTGCGTAGTAGTCGTTTTTGTGTTCGGTTAGACCTAATTTCACAAATTATTTACACTATGTAATATAAACAAAATCTTAAATATTCAAAGCTAAGAATATTAGGAAAATGTTCTTGTTTAACATATATTTTTTTTGAATCGTAAGCAGTACTCGTTTAGACGTAATTATCAGTTTAAAATCATTAATTTTCGTTAAGAAATTTCTTCATTCGGTCGCCGCGCTGGCCTAGCTAGGCCCGCGATAAAAGCTATGCAATAGCTTAAAAGATAGATAATTAAATTATCTTTAAAATGGTGCAGGTTTTATAATAATACGCCAGATAGTATTTGCGTAGTAGTCGTTTTTGTGTTCGGTTAGACCTAACTTCACAAATTATTACACTATGTACTATAAACAAAATCTAAAATATTCAAAGCTAAGAATATTAAGAAAATGTTCTTGTTTAACATATATTTTTTTCGAATCGTAAGCAGTACTCGTTTAGACGTAATTATCAGTTTAAAATAATTAATTTTCGTTAAGAAATTTCTTGATTCGGTCGCCGCGCTGGCCTAGGCCCGCGATAAAAGCTATGCAATAGCTTAATAAAGTTCTTATACAGTTCTCACTACTTTCATACACTAATATGTATATCCTACCGCTGGCGGCGCGTTAAATTTTGTTTATAGAGACGCAACTTCACAAGAAAGACTCATATTTTCAAGAAATTGCTCTATTTTATAAAATGAGGTGCACAGTTCCGAGTTCAAGGAGCTGTTCGCCTATCTCTTGAGCTGTTCGCGGCGACCCGCGGCGGTAATTCGAGCGGATCAATTATTATCGGAATAGGCAGGCAATGCGCGGTACAAAATGGAAAACCGGGCGAGGCGGATGCGAGGAAGGATGGCGGGAAGATAAATATTTCCGGGACGCCATTTCGCTCGGAGAAAATGTGTCGGAAATAGCGCAGGCTCTGCCGCACATTTGCGTAACTGTATTGCCTCGTCTCGGAAGGGGATGCTATTTGTATATCCTTGAGATGTGCCAAATCCGGCTACCTAACCAAGCCGTGCTACAAATACGCCATGCACTCAAAAAATAGAAATAAAAATACGTGTGGCACTCGGGGACTGCCGCGGTAAAGCTATTGCATAGCATTTTTAACAACTTATGCAATTATAATTATTTATTTATTTTATTTATTTTATTTTTTCTGATATCAGATAACTGCGCTCTATCGGAAAACGTTGAAATTATTCCAAATCATTTGCGGCTGCGGTAGCAAATGATTCGGAATAATTTAAACGTCTTCCGATAGAGCGCCGCGCACGAATTTTTTATTCGATAAAGCAAAAAAAAACGGATTATTCGAAAAAAATCGTAGATAAAAAGACAGATAATTAAATTATCTTTAAAATGGTGCAAGTTTCATATTAATACGCCAGATAGTATTTGCGTAGTAGTCGTTTTTGTGTTCGGTTAGACCTAATTTCACAAATTAATTACAATATGTAATATAAACAAAATCTAAAATATTCAAAGCTAAGAATATTAGGAAAATGTTCTTGTTTAATATACATTTTTTTCGAATCATAAGCAGTACTCGTTTAAACGTAATTATCAGTTTAAAATCATTAATTTTCGTTAAGAAATTTCTTCATTCGGTCGCCGCGCTGGCCTAGGCCCGCGATAAAAGCTATGCAATAGCTTAAAAATTATATATTTATTTTCGTCAATATTTCTTCTGTTTCAAAATTATTAAAATATATTTTTTCAATATTTGCATGTTTTTCAATATTTGCAGGGTTTTTCAATAAGGGTGGGTCGATGTTCACAGTCTGTGCAATTTAACAAAGGCCCATGTATGCAATCATGTATGGAATATGACATCGTTCAAATGTTCGCCGCGGCTTCGCAATATGGCACGGATCCAAGAGGTCCAATTTTCAATAGCTCTACCGCAGAGATCCGGCTGAATCCGAAGGATGGCCTGTGTTATGTTGACTTTGAGGGCATCGGACGATTGCAGCTTATTGGCTTAGAACTGCGACTTGAGAAAACCTCACAATAAAAAGTCTAGCGGGGTCAAATCGCACGATATCGGTGGCCAATTTACGTCACCTCCACGACAGATAGCCATATGTGGCGATAGCCAACGAATACTCATTTTAACGTGATGCTCAATCTTGTAACTTGCCATGATGATTCGGCATCAGTGACCAAATAATAAACAATAGATTTGACAGTCGACGCCAAATCAGCGTGGCCGCCACAGACTGTCAACATCGACCAACCCTTATTATTGAACTCTATATACATATGTTATGTATTTACCACGCAAATGACCACCCATAATTTGTAAGCCAATATAAAAAAGTACATCACTACATATAATAATGTGTTTTATTTATCAAACTTTTGTTTCTTCAAACGTGTGCACAGGTAAATACATTTTCTGGTACCTATTTATGCGCCACTTAGTGACCGAGATTCTGCAGTGCGCTCTCTTTTTTTGCTACTGGTTCAAACATGAATATTTTATACAGCTGCAATATGAAGGTTTTCATGCTCCCTTTGTTGTAACTCGCCACTAGATAGCGCTGCAACACATCAACTTCTATACCGTTCAACCGATCGCCATGAAAATTGGTATACATAAGTATTTGAGCAGGGTTATAATACGGGCAACGCCGGGTAATACCTCCAGTAATTGCATAAAAATAAAATATTCATGTAATTTTGTATAGATTCATTTGTACCCATTTTTTATATATTATAATACGATACTACAGCCAACATTTCTGAATGATTAATTCCTTTATCTATTGGTATGTATGGGTTGACTTTTAGAAATTGTCGTTCCGACGAAATCCGCCCTTGTTCATAGTTTTTAACATTATGGATAATGCACAATGAAGACTTTTCTATCAATCTATCTACGTTTTTCTTTTATCCACTTTTATACCTCTACGTTAACGGCCCATCTTATTGTCTAACGACAATAATTATTCTCCCGACGCTGTAACTTTGGTGATCCAGTGGCAACGCGGCTACGGACGTTCCTACATTTCCTACATTTCTTTTATATTTGATAGATTATTTGTATGTCGGTAATCACCAGAATCACTGAACCTATGATTATGATGAAAATATGCATCAACCAATCGCCTCGTATAAAATCAATAGATTTAATAAAATTGCTCGAGTCACATAACTAACTATTAACTTCACGATTATAGACGTTAGCGTACACAATGGGCCCGATTGCGTTTCTTTGTGAACTAAAACTGAAATTAGTTCAAGCGAACGAGATAGAGCAATACGTTAGAGCGGAACATGAAACGAACGATCGTCGATAAAAACTACCTCTCGAACTTATATTCGTCCAAATAAATTTGAACACATTTTGTGCGGTGTTAGATTCAGATTAATTCAGAGAAATTTTTTAGGTTTAAGAATTGACAGCAAATTAAAATGGAATACCCATATTGATGAATTAGCTAGTAAGTTATGTAGTTCTATATACTCAATAAAAAAAATCAGAAGTCTTTGTGGCTTCGCGGCAGCCAAATCAGTGTATTTTGCGTATTTCGGCTCATTAATGACTTATGGACTACTATTTTGGGGAAATGCCGCAAACAGTAAAAGAATCTTCCTATTGCAAAAAAGAGCACTGCGCAGCATCTATCAGCTAACGCCCAGGACCTCATGCAGAGCATACTTCAGTAAGGCAAAGATAATGACCATGTATTCGGCGTTCATATACCAGTGCTTAATGTATGCCAGACAGCACCTAACAGAAACCGCAACTAGAGCGGACATTCACTCTTACCATACACGCGGTAATTCCCTTTTATGCGTACCCCGAACAAGACTGGCAAAAGTACAGAAAAGTACAGAAGAGCTACTTATACCTTAGCATTAAATTCTACAATTTACTCCCTACCACTATCAAACAACTGGAGGACAAACAATTTAAAAAAAACATTAAGGAGATGCTGATAGGCCACCCTTTCTATAATCTGACCGAATTCGAGGGCCATGACTTTGCAAATATTGTACCAATTTGAAAGATAATTATATATGTACTTCTAGTATTTAAATTTAAGATTTAGCTTTAGTTTGATTATTTAACAAATTACTTACTACTTTGGATGTTACTATGTACAGTTTTTAGTACGTATATATTTGATTTATTGACTATTTCAATTGTTAGGCTTCTGCTTTGATTATTCAACTTTTTAACTGACTATTTTAATTATTGTGTGTTTAGTAGGTAGCCATTGACTATTCTTTAATTTGTTTTGAAATACGATTCTACGACGTTCTACGACGAATAACTTTTAGTAGGTTCCAAAGTTTCTTAGATACTGTATATTTTTAAAAATTAATATATGTATGTAACGTAAAGATTAAAGTAGTAATGACACTTACTACTTAAAACAGAAATATTTTGACACGTCCAAGAGCGGTTTTTAGCCACCAATTGGACACGACGTAAATGTAATGTAATGTAATGATGCTTTATCTTTGTTGGATAGTTTTAATGCGAAACAGTGACAACAGTTCATTTTACATTCCGCTTTAGCGTATTGCCTTGTCTCGTTCACACGGGCTAATTTTCGATTTTAGTTCACGAAGAAATGCAATCGAGCCCAATGTTTATATAATTGAATTCGGTTATGATTGGAACCACCGCGGCTCGGCAACTTTGTTGCATCTTCTTGCCCCATGGCTTGTATTTGCAATAGTAGCGGGACATGGTCATACATACTTGTGAGCTTGTACTTACCCAACAGTGCCGTTAAACCAATAAGCGAGCCCTTTTCCCACTCATTCAGTTTAGGCGGATGGCTTTTATACTTTTTAGGGTTCCGTACCAAAGCGTACACGTTGAAGACTTTGCTGAAGGCTAATCTGTATGTCAGAATGTGAGCACTGCCTATTATCTCGGCCAGTTTTAAAGCTATCGACATGCAATTTGGGATAATCATAAAACTTGCTTTCCCGCAAGTATCCCATTTTTTGTAGTAAAGGAGACATAAGAAGATAGATTAAAAAAATATCACAATAGAGTTAGAAATCGTTTAGAATGGCTGATTTCACTGATTTAAAAACTGTTATCGCTTTGTTTTTTCGTACCTTTGTCTAAGACTAACCGGGCCCAAAATTAGCCACAGTCATAGTTCGATATTAGCTTCCAACAGCTTTCGACAGTCTTCAATTTCAATTTCAATTTATTTCCAAAAAATCTTAACAGATTGTAGAAAAGTAATATCTAGGTACATTTAAATTACAGTCTTTTAGTCCGTTTTTACAATATCCAAAATTATCACCACGTACATACAGTTTAACGTAATTCATTATTGCTTTTAGGACATGTCGATATGCAACATTTTAGTACTGGCGATACTCAAAATCATTTTTAGATGTACTTACTAAAACCACAAATTAAAATAATCAATAAAAATAATCAAGAAATATAAAATCAGAAAAGTCAGAATAATTCAAAAATGCTACTTAAAATTGACAAAAAAAATGGCCAAAAACATAAAAAATACGTGTGGCACTCGGGGACTGCCGCGGTAAAGCTATTGCATAGCATTTTTAACAACTTATGCAATTATAATTATTTATTTATTTTATTTTTTCTGATATCAGATAACTGCGCTCTATCGGAAAACGTTGAAATTATTCCGAATCATTTGCGGCTGCGGTAGCAAATGATTCGGAATAATTTAAACGTCTTCCGATAGAGCGCTGCGCACGAATTTTTTATTCGATAAAGCAAAAAAACCGGATTATTCGAAAAAAATCGTAGATAAAAAGATAGATAATTAAATTATCTCTAAAATAGTGCAGGTTTCATAATAATACGCCAGATAGTATTTGCGTAGTAGTCGTTTTTGTGTTCGGTTAGACCTAATTTCACAAATTAATTACACTATGTAATATAAACAAAATCTAAAATATTCAAAACTAAGAATATTACGAAAATGTTCTTGTTTAACATATATTTTTTTCGAATCGTAAGCAGTACTCGTTTAGACGTAATTATGAGTTTAAAATCATTAATTTTCGTTAAGAAATTTCTTCATTCGGTCGCCGCGCTGTCCTAGGCCCGCGATAAAAGCTATGCAATAGCTTAAAAATCATTTAAAATTAACGAACTCCTCGATCGAATAAAAAGCTTTGTCTAACAAGAATTCTTTAAGTATTTTTTGTATAAGCTTTCCAAAGCTACTCTGTAAAATTACATTCATCTTTTATGGGCGATCTGAAGAAATTACATATTGCGTCATTGTGAGCTTTGAATAGCTTTTCTGTCTACCCTGGACACCAGCGGTTGCGACATCGCCGAAAAATGGGGTGCTACAAACTTTACGAGGTAAATTCGTTTATATCTTATTTATAATGTCAAACAACCGCGATTTGTCTTCGATATTTTAAGAAATCTACAACAATCATAGGATTGAATTTTAAACATCCGAACATTAGATGGGTCACCGGTGACCCTTTATGCTGCAAGGATTAATTACCCATGGATACTATATTAGAACGAAACGTCTTAAATATACGCCTGCAGTCTAACATGTGTCTGTGTCCATAGACCGAGTGCTACTGAAATGATAACGATATTCGCTGGAGACTTTTATTGTTTAAAGTATGTTAACCCTAAGGCCGTGTTCAAACCTAAAGCGCGCGATTGTCGCGCGCTCAATCGATAATTTAAAAATGTTGACTATGTACATATAAGCGGGTGAGCGTCACTCTATATAATCGCATATTTTCAAGAAATACAAAGTAATTACTATGGCATTAGCGTATATTGTCAGTTGCTTAGTGAATTCTGAAAACAACATACACGAGTGTAGGCTTAACATGCACGTAGATGATCACGACACTCGAAGCAAAGCACACAAAGCCTTCCCTAAGTCCACTTGACTATAATCCAAAAGTCATTTGTGTATTTGGCCTTTAAACTATTTAATAACCTTCCAAAGTCAATAACAGATTTACAACCAAAAATGTTCGAATACAGAGTTAAACACTGGCAAACGCCATAAAGGACACAAACTGAAAGGAGGAAGTATATATTTATTGTTTGCAGTTAATATCGGCGGGCGTTAGTCGCTTTCCTTACTTATATTGACTTAATATATTTATGTAGTTTGTGAACGATTTGTCTTCATTTAAACCTAAATATTACACCATAGTTAAATCACGGCTGCTCTAATACAGCTTTTGTCGTGCCATGGAATGAGACGATCAACCATGGTCGCACACGAGTGCGTCTGATATCGGACACGGAACCAGAGGAAGAAGATGAAAGCTGTGCTGTCGAGCGTGGCAAACTGTTTCTCTTTTTACAGGACTGCCCATCAAAAAAGGAGTATAATATATTCAGGGTTTATCTAAGTAAGTTTTCAGTTTCTGTATTTCTCCATAACTTCTAAACACTTGAACCGATTCAGAAGTGTGTGGTATGGTTAGAACCGTTATGTCATCCCGAGTGTCATAGGGTACCTTTACTGTACAAGTTTCTAGCAAATAATTGTCTAAATGTCAATAAATTTACATAAATACATCGTGTTTAGTGTCGACGAAAGTTCTGACTGAGTACATTCCGGAAATATACATGTATATATATATGAATAAATACATAAACCACAAATATTTAATTAAAAAACCGTAATAAAAATAATTATATATACAATAATTCACTTTCTGTAACGGCAGTCGTGTTTATTAGTCTTTTTAATATATTTACTTGTATTATTTTAACTTAAACAACCGCCCCTTTTCCCTCGGATTTCCCCTAATTTGCGCAGCTGTTGTGTTCCAATTTGGTCGTCGGATAAATATTGATGTTAGCCCTGCAAAGGGTGTTCTTTTGACATTTGTGGGGGTTAAAATACTCTAGAGGCGGCCGAACTAACGTGGATAGTTTACCCGGGGTGACATCACAGAGCGTTAATAGTGAACACAGTTTATATTAATTTTAAAAAATTCAAATAGAGTATAATAATTTGACCACCCCCTGTAGTATATAGTAAGATAGAACAGAATACAAGTAGCAGCATGGCATCCTCAGGAGCGAAATACGGCGCTTTCAAAAGAACCCTCCTCTTTCCGTCTCTAATGTACTATGTCACATGACATGGGCAAATAGTGGCGTCAACAGTGAATACGTTACCTTGAGAGATAGAAATCGCCGTTAGTAATAATAGACACGTGTTGTACTTTCGTCAAAATCGACAGCAGGCAGACCTTCAAATGTGTATGTCACCAAAGGTAAGGCAATATTGACCAATTCAAAATAACTTTCCGAGCGATTTTGTAAAGCTAAATGCCTACATTCAAATACCTATAAAGAAAGACAACACTAATATTGGAATTATATATTTTTTTAAATTATATAAGCTTCTGATTAAATTATATCTTTTAAATTATATCAATTTAAATTATATATATAATTAATTATTTTTAATTATTATTTTTTAAAATATAGTAGGTATATCAGCTTCTGTGTAAGGCTTGCAGTGCTTTTTATAACGGCGAAACAACCACACCACTTAATATTAGACTAAATAATCATAGGGCCCGTGTAGGAAATGAAAGCCAGCTCCCAATATCTTTGCATGCCAGGGCACACAATTTAACTTTTGATCAATGTTTTAAAGTTAAAATAATAAAGTGCCTTGGTGATAATGCAAAAGAAAGGGATGTCAAATCTTGGGAAATGGCTTTTATTTATATTTTAGGCGCTTGCAAAGGTTCGGGTCTCAATAGACAAAATTAATGTAGTTTATTCAATCAGGTTTAATACTCATCAACTGCTTTATATTTTCTATTTATAATTTATTAAAAATAATATTTTTCACGGTCGGTTATGATACTTTAACTGGATCGTGTAAAATGTTATTAATCATTTCTATCGGTTCGATTTCTTGAATTTAAATTTTGAAGGAATTGCTCGATTTCAGAAATGTCATCTATCTTGACAACGGTTTACACCGAAATATAGAACCAACATTTTTCAACAATCATTAGTTTTTAGATATAGTAATCGCCTATTCTTTTCCAGCATAGATTCTCGACTTTCACTTTGTGTTACCACTGTATGAGGCAGGAAGAAGTCCAGTTGTCAGACTTCTAATACCGCAGCAGGGATTATTGACCAACACTGAAAGAATAGAGAAGAAAAAAGGCGTGGAGTCGCTCCTGGTCTACACAGACCAGATAAGTCTCCTTTCATTTATTTTATACGTTAATTTATTTAGTAACTAGCGGAACCCGGCGAACTTCGTCTCGCCAAAATCTGAAACTAAGTGATTTTTTTTCAAATCGAATGGAATGTATTTTAATGCAGTGCTCTATGATACACGATGTTTTTCGTTTTGTTTTCTGGCGCAAATATATAAAGAGATGACGGTTTTCCCACTCGCGAACAGGCGACATATAATTGGCCGTGCGTGAAGCAAGAGTTTCATAAACACGTGTCAACTGGTTGTTACGGCGATGCAATACAATGTCACGGTTATCGGAGTGTTCGCCAACCATAATAATGGCGACATCATCAATCGTTGGAGCATTGAAGCGCCGAGAATGTTCCCCAGCTGGAGTTTTGTCTGCTCTAATAACGATTTGGTGGTTATCAGAGGGCATTCGCTCAAGTGCAGTTTTAAATAATGCCACCAACGCATTGTGTTCATGAAAAATTGTCTGCAACTGCTGAACAATGTGTTCCTTTGTCTTTGGATTGTAAGCACATCGTTGCTGCACTTCTTCCCGTGAATTACCCATGAAAAAGATTTGCAGAAATTTATGTTCTGCATCTGGCTCCGGCAACAGCGAACCCAGCTTATGGAAAATTTGGCCTTGAATCTGCAATCACAAATTTTCTGGCGTTAAGAATGTTTCACCGAAGTGATCATTAATTGAATCATTTTAATTTTTGTTTTACATTATTATTATAAATCCAGACTCTTTTAGCTCGACTATTCTTCATCCCAAAGGTATCCTTGATTTTTGTATGCATGTATTTATCACAGGTATATAGATTTCTAAGTGTATGATTGTGAATGTAAATCGCTACCCTAGATGAAAGCTCCGGTAAATCAAAATAACACTTTTTTCAGAAATGACGATAACCTGATTTTATAATAACTATGGGAGATATAAAAAATCTAATATTACATCCATGAAGCTAACATTTTTTTAACCTTGTTTAATTAACTCATGTTTTATATTATTTTTGAGTTACTCTGGTTTTATATCAGCAGTAGGTACGCACCTTTTTTGCCCACTAAGTGGAGTAACTTTAGTCTACTTGAAAGAAAAATGAGTTTAGCCGATATGTGTATATGTATATGTATATATATTTATTTACATCTCAATTGATCACCTTAGAACAGGTCCCGGCCTAGTTAGGTGACATTGCCACTGGATTGTGCTATCGAATTCAATTTTCTGATATTGGCCTAAAGTTAAAAATATTTTTGGGCATAATCCGTAACTTTTTGAGTTGTATAATGAATAAAAATAAAATAAATAAATTTGTAAATAAGTGTGCAGCAATTACCTTTTCTGTGGGCATAAAATTGTCGCGAACAATATGTGTTGCACCAAATGAAGTCATTTGGAAGCAATTATTGTAATATTGTATGTTCGACAGAAAATGCTTAGAATCTGGTGCATTTCCAGACAACAACGATCCTAATGGTTCTGGTGGTGGAACCAATGGTGTCAATCTCATTTTACCCCCTGCGCAACACAAACCAAGTGGTTCGTGACGGTACTTCAAGGCACTGCAATATTGGCACAAATGGTCCATTTCTCCAATTTGCACGCATTCATAATCGCTATATTGTATCGCCAGATCATAATAGAAAGCCTCTCTGTATGTGTTTTGTCTCAAATTCAATCGTCTTCGCACTGCAACATTACGTATACGTGTCGCTTCATTCATTTCTTGGCGATCCTCATCGTTTTCAGTTGCTCGAACCTCTCTTTGTCGTCTCGCTCGAGCGGTCACCTTGCTGAGATTGGAGCGTCTGGGCAAGGGCATAACTGTGAAAAATGATTGCAAAACCTGGAAAAACCTTCAGGAATTACACAAATTTACCTAATTCAGTTAATTTACCTTCAGAATCACGAAAACACGAAAACGCTATGAAAAATTCGTAAAATTCAACTTAACTGTCAAATGTCAGTTTTCACGCCGTGCCGCCATCTTGATTTTCGAATTTTCGTATTTTTATTCTTGTCAAACCGCGCCATCTATTGGCCGAACTCGGTACTAAAATAATTTTTGGTTTTTCTCATTTTTCTCACTTTTTCGAGAGATTTTCCAATTGTTTTATATCCTATAGCAACACCGAAATGATTACGAACAAAACAAAAAAAGAATCGTTCAAATCGGGCCAGGCGCTCGTGAGTTATTAGGTAACATACATAAAACCCGACTCATTTTTATTATATAGATAATACATAATTTCAATTTGAAAATAATAATTTACACTTATACTAATCAAATATTATATATATATATATATATATATATATATATATATATATATATATATATATATATATATATATATATATATATATATATATATATATATATATATATATATATATATATATATATATATATATATATATATATACAGTAAAACCCCGCTTTAACGTCCTTCACTATAACGTCCACCTCACTTTAACGTTCAATTCGACCTGAATTGGTTGGTTTCCATAAGAGTTCCCTCACTATAGCGTCCGGCTCCCTCACTATAAAGACGCTAAAATTGTCTGGTAAATTTTCTAAAAGCATGTCATAATACTCGCTTAAATGGGACAATTACCTCTTTTTCTCTCTACCTGAGTTTTTTTCTCTTTACCTGCGCCGAAAGGCTTTCCTCTTTACCTGCACCGAAAGGGTCTGGTCTGAAATGCAGCTGATTTTTAGCGGTCATTGATAGCTTAGCAATAAATAAATAAAAGGCGAAAGAGATAGTGAGAAGGCGATAGAAAGAGAGAGAAAGAGCAATATTGCAAATCACGCCGAAATATTTATTTTTATGCATTCTATTTCATTACCTGTTTGACTTTTATTCGGTAACCATGTCTTCGAAGCGAAAGGTTCTAAGTATTGAGGACAAAGTGTCGGTGATTCGGGCAATTGAAAGTGGAGGAAAAATGTGCGATGTGAGTCGACTACTTGGACTTCCTCGTACCACGGTAAGCACCATTTGGCAGTCTAAAGAAAAGATCTCAAAAGCCGCAGCACAAGGGAATTCATTAAAAAAACTTCGAGTGCCAACATTTGACCAAATAGACCGAGCGATGCTACAGTGGTTCCAGCAGCAGCGGGCTAAACACGTGCCGCTAAGTGGGCCAATAGTCAAGGCCAAAGCTGAAGTCTTCGCACAACAGCTGGACATCAAAGACTTCGGCCTCCGAAGGATGGCTTTACCGGTTCAAACGAAGACACGGGATCACATATGGGCAGATAAGCGGAGAGGCCCGCGATGTGAACAGGTATGTAACAAACGGGTGGTTGGATAAGGTTTGGCCAGAGTTGCAAGCAAGATATCCACCAGAAAATATTTTTAATGCAGATGAAACTGGAGTTTTCTTAAAAATGACGCCTGATAAAACGCTAAAGTTTAAAAATGAAAAGTGCGTTGGTGGTAAAATGTCGAAGGAGCGCATAACGGTTCTGGTGGCAGCTAATATGAGTGGAACAGTAAAAAGAAAACTGTTAGTCATCGGGAAGTCAAAAAATCCGCGTTGTTTTAGCATATTAAGCGTCTCCCGGTTACTTATAAAGCTAACAAATCGGCGTGGATGACATCACAACTTTTTGAGGAAGAAGTGCGCAAGTGGGACGCCGATTTAAAAGATAGAAAAATTCTGTTGCTTTTAGACAATTGTCCAGCCCACCCCAGAATATGCAACCTGAAGAATATCGAACTCGCATTCTTCCCAGCCAATACAACCAGCGTCCTGCAGCCGATGGACCAGAGCGTCATCAAAAGTTTTAAAAGTCACTACCGGAAGAAAGTGCTGATGGAGATTATTGATTCCGACGGGAAGGTGTCCATCAACATGCTGACCGCAGTTGATCTCCTGAGCAAGGCTTGGGACGAGGTGACTCCGGCCACCATTCAGCATTCCTTTCGCCACGCAGGACTGACACACACCACTCAGGAATTGGTGCCCGAGTCTTCAGAAGAAGATTTGCCACTCAGTGAGTGGGTAAAACAATTCGTTATGCCCGTCTTTTTTGAACCTGAGGCCATCGAGAACTTCGTAGAGGTGGATGACAATCTTGTGACTTCATCAGAGATGAGTGATGAGGACATTCTCATCGCTGTACAAGGAGAACACGAGGAGAGGGAAGACGAAGAGGATGAAGAGATGGTCGAGTCAGAGCCACCTACCATCCAACAAGCTTTGGAAGCGGCAAAATTGCTTTCAGGATTTTTTAAAACACATGACTTTACTGTAGCTGAAGTCAGGCAAGTTGATCAAATAGAGGATAAAGTACGGGGGGCATTGTGGAGAAGCAGAAAAGTGCAAACTAAACTAACAGATTATTTTAAGTAGGTAGATGTAGTTTCATTCATAAAGCATGATGTAGTAGGTATGTATTTATTGTATTGCTGCTGATTCTATACTGTAAATAAATTTACTTGTTTAAAATGATGATTTTTTATTTCCCTCACTATTACGTCCCCTCACTATAACGTTCAAATTTGTTCGGTCCCTTGACAGACGTTATAACGGGGGAGGACTGTATATATATACATATTTATATATATATATATATATATATATATATATATATATATATATATATATATATATATATATATATATATATATATATATATATATATATATATATATATATATATATATATATATATATATATATATATATATATATATATATATATATATATATATATATATATATATATATATATATATATATATATATATATATTTAAATATATATACAAATGACATCTGTCGAATTATAATTAGGACATACCTGTCATTCTTGTACACAATATGTCCATGGTTATTTTTTTTATCGACTTTTTTACGAAACCCATTGGTGAAATGAAAGTCTCTTTTAATATTTGGTATAAACCTAATTTGGTAATATTTAAAACAATCATTTGCTGAAGCATAGGCTAACAATATTTAGAAATATTTAATTAAATCCTCCAAGTAAGTATACTCTTAGCAGTAAATACCTAGAAATGAAAATATCGAAAATCGCTTACAATGACGTCATATTATCGATTCTGAAATCAAGAGAAAGGTGAAACGTTAGAGGGTCGTTTACCTACGATGATGCGAAAATAGGTCAACCTATTATTATAAAGCCACCTATTATTATACATCGATATATCGACGGCTATACTACTCACTACCACGCGAAAGAATCTTATACTTAATATTACCATATTTTCGTGCAGTGCTTTTCTAACTATTTATAGTCTCCACCTACTACCAAAAAAAAAATACCAACCCACGTTCTTCAAGTCTCTTGTTTCGATATAATTTGTTTTTTTTTATGAAGGCTCAGTCTTTGAAAATTTACGCTTAACGCTTTTGTGATGAGATATAAACATATTTTTAATTTATTAATGCAGGTCTTAATTTAAGTGATGTTTACAACAAAAGTGATTTTTACACTAGTTATACTGTGTAACTGCTGTGTCCTGGCGTCTCGGGAGGAGTAATGGGTGATTGGAGGGTGATTGTCTCGTGACGCCTCACATTAAATAATCGCTTGGACATAAAATATCACATTTCAAACTGTTTTGTCCATGTCAATTGTCGTCTTCTTTCTATTGTACCCGGTCTACCCTACATTAACCTTGTGCAAACATGCTGTTTTGCATTCCTGGTTTTTCTGTAGTAACGAGTATTTGGCTCTTTCTGATACACAACTATCAGGTTGTAGTATATGGAAAAAAACTAATTTGCGTTTTTTTTATGTTATTGGTGTATAAAACGCTCAGAACCGTAGTGTTCATTTGGATTTAATTTTAGAAAAATATTACTTTTCGCAGTCGTAGTATTTAATGGCGTACAGCGTACACGAAAGCTTGTAAAAATAACAAGCCTTGTTCAGGCCGAATCTCGCCAATCCTGTCAAATTCTGCTCGCTCACATTATTTTGCCGTATTACTTCGTTTGCAAAGATAAACATTAATGTATCTTGCTTATCGGCTAACCTCGCCTTAAAAAGGTGAGAAAACATCCATGAGGGAAAGTACTTTCATAGGAAAGTGTGAAATTTTAAGATTGTACTTTAATTAGTTAAGTGAATTGTTAATCCAAGTGTAATTGGTAGATGGAGATGGTATCCGGTGATTGGCGCATAAATTATTTACTGACGTGATGGACGGCTTACTATTTACTCGTATACATCATATCCCAGATTCGCGAATATGTGATACCAAGATGGACAACACGCGAATATTTGTAGATGTCAATTTTATTTGTTTCCTTCAAAATTTCTACAAAGACAAGTTTGCGTTTCCTCCTCCTATTTTCCTCTTCTTGCAGTACAATATCAAGAGGCATTATTGCTGCCGTTTCCCTCTTGGATTGCAGACCGCGGTGTTTGCATAACGACCTCGGCTCTATAGGTACTAGTAGTATTGTGAGCGTTGGTTGTGGAAGCGGACGGAGCACATGTCGCATTGTGTAAACTCCGACCTGATCGCTGAAGCGTTCCGGCGACTCGCTTTTGTTCCCCACATTCAGAGCTTCTCAGAGTACGACATCGGTTTCAAGCCATTGTTCAACTTCACGCAGATAAAACTGCGCGAGGCGGACCGGTTAAACATAGGATATATTTCACGCAAAACGGATCCGTTTTATGATCCTATGTGTAATGTATAAAGAAAACATTTTTCTTTCGTAATATACGTATACATTAAAGATTTATATAGCAATTAATTAAATTGAATGCTCCCGGATTTAAGATAATATAATTGGTTTGTCAAAAGCATTTTTTGACCCTGCATTTTTTGATAACGGAAAACCGCTTAATATGAGTATATTGGGTATAGCCTGCACAAAAATGCTACCCTATTAGGTACAAAGTGGTTCAAAAACATCCGTATTTTTTATTTAGTTGTAGCCTTTTTCTTGGAAATTATGAGCCCTGGCTAAAAAAAACACATTTTTTAAAGTAAAACTGACAAAATTTCCTGCAAGTTCGTCGTAACTTATAATGTCCAAACTCTTAAGCTTTGATAGATAATCGCCTGGCAAAGTCATATTGCTTGAAAAAAAAACATAATGTTTTATTTCAGAAAAAAGTTTCCAGAGACTTAGTAAGTTTATAGAGCTCCTCCTTATCAAGTTAGTTAAAAAAAGGAGACATTTTGAACATCTAGTAAGCTAGCGCGGCATTTTCGTGTGGATCCATATCCAAATTGGTAGAGAACCGTTCTCCCCTACATCTATATAAAACAGTTTTCCATCATCAAAAAATGAAGTGTGAGTGTTCCTATATTAATCCAACTAATATAATATATAACAGTTAATAAATATTACAGAACAAATATAAATAAACTTGGGACAGGCATAATCCAATGGCATTAGGTCGAAGCCAATAACCAAGGTTGACTGAAGAAGCATTTGATTTTTTGGTGCGCACACTGCTTACTCTATAAAACTAGATAGAAGTAGAGGAATTAATAGTTTGTATTGTATAGAAACATAATAAAATATCATGAAAAAAGATAACTTGATACGTCAGTCAAACTTTTGAGTAATAATCTGTGGTAGCGCTCAGGAAGCCCGAAAGTAGGTCAGCGGATAAGGCAAACAATATTTCGTCGAAATACGAGTATATCGCACACTAAACAATGCAAAGTCGCTTTGATGTGCAAAAGTAATTTGAATGCTGCTGCCCGGATTGCCTCAGTTGCGCTCATCCATTATCCTACCGACCGGCGAACAGTGATCTGAAAATAATTTCTAGGGGGAGATTTGAGCGGAAAATTAATTCAAGCAATGCATATACCATTGCATACCATTACCATATCTATACCATATCTATACCATTGCATCGCTTGACGGTATATTCTTATTCTCTTGCGGTTCATGCAGCAAGTTATATTCTAGTTCAAGTTCGTTGTAAATTATGATAGTAGTACGAAAATAATACATAATATACGAGATGGTTTCCTAAGTACAAGGGATGCTCATTAATTAATTAATTTATTTTATTTTATTTTCGGGAAACATAAAGCGCTTCATTAATTATGGCTAATTATCTTAATACAGTGTTTCGCTGGCCGATTAATTGTTTCCTACATTATTTTCTTATAAGGTAAATCAAAAGTTGCATTGCAAATGACAATCGAACTATTGCAAGGATAGGAAAGGAGAGGGATGGGATATATGTAGGATAGGGTATAGCTATTCAAATTATAGTCTTTTCTATTCTCATTTTCGCTCTGAGTGTATTGAAACAATTTGTATGTGTATATTATATACTAACTTCCTAGACGCCTAGTAAGCTAAGGACAGTCTCGCTGAATTTAGGTTGGTTCAAGTAAATAATGTCGATATCTTCGAATCGACTATTATATGTGGTCATGAAGCAGTGCATAACAGTTTTGGGCGTAACTAGTGCTCACGCGAGGGATTTCGAACGTACGAGGAGAGCGAACCCTTCGTGGCGGAACCAACAATGACAGTTTCTTTACCAAATGAGGGCTATCAATTTTGTTATGTATTATTTATTTTATGCAATAATGTCATATCAGCCGCTGTGCGGCGGTCTTCCAGTTAACACATACTAAAATAGTTCAGCCTGCTCTCGTAAGTTCCAAGTCCCAAGTACTCATGGTAGTCCAGGTATCTAATAAATCCAAACAAGGTATACATTTCAGTAAATATACAATAACTAAAACAGCATGACAATTTATAACCAAAAATAATAAAAATAATAAAAATAAGTAAAATTTAAAATTATCAATATTAAAATTGAAAATTAGCGGTATGTACTAAAGCTGTAAAATTCAATAACAATAAAAAATAAAGTTATAAAAAATAAGAAATAAACTAAAACATTAAATTGACCATTAGATCATCATAAAAATAAGGACAAATGCAATAGCCAGTGATAATAACATTTACCAAAAGCAGTAATAAAATTGATTATTATCATAAAAACTACTCGTACATCGTAATAAACCAACTCGCGCGTAGAGGAAAGAAATCAACAATCAACACAATCAATATACGAACGTGCAGCACTCAGAGCCGCTTTATCGGTGTTGAGATATGTAAGCTTCATACCTCCTCCTATTGAGACTCGTTGCAATTTTATGCTGAGTTTTAAGGTGAATATCTTTACTTTTTAAAAGTTAGGAAGAACTTCATCTTCTTCTGCATGTATCTGCCTGATGTCTAATAACTTCAGCTCCGCTTAACTTCGACAACCTCCAACAAGAACCTTCGGGCTTCTTGGCAATAATCCCAAGAAGAGCCTTTTGCGCTGTTGTAAGCGGATTTAAAACAGTAAGTGTAGATACTTTATGGATACCTTATGAAAAAACTTTTTGCTAGGGCATGGTAGACATTTTTGAGGGATTTTAAATCTAACATGATCTGAAGTAGGTACCATAAACGCGTATATAAGTCTCCTCACTTTAGTTATCACGTCGTTTGCATGCGCAACCCATATACAGGCCAGTGACGAGTAAACATATCGGAATGTTATCGAAGTATCACTTGGAAAACTACACTGAGAAAATATACAGGTGAGTTTTAATCGACCGGCATATTTGAAGTGGTACGAGCAAATAAACAAATGTTAATTTTTAAAAATGTGTTTTTTTTTTTCGAAAATTTGAAAAACTTAATATTTAAAAAAAATAAATACGTGTGGCACTCTGGGACTGCCGCGGTAAAGCTATTGCATAGCATTTTTAACAACTTATGCAATTATAATTATTTATTTATTTTATTTTTTCTGATATCAGATAACTGCGCTCTATCGCAAAACGATGAAATTATTCCGAATCATTTGCGGCTGCGGAAGCAAATGATTCGGAATAATTTAAACGTCTTCCTATAGATCGCCGCGCACGAATTTTATTCGATAAAGCAAAAAAAACGGATATTATTCTTTGATTATTTGAAAAAATTCATAGATAAAAAGATAGATAATTAAATTATCTTTAAAATGGTGCAGGTTTCATAATAATACGCCAGATAGTATTTGCGTAGTAGTCGTTTTTGTGTTCGGTTAGACCTAATTTCACAAATTTATTCAAAATATTCAAAGCTAAGAATATTAGGAAAATATTCTTGTTTAACATATATTTTTTTCGAATCGTAAGCAGTACTCGTTTAGACGTAATTATGAGTTTAAAATCATTAATTTTCGTTAAGAAATTTCTTCATTCGGTCGCCGCGCTGGCCTACTAGGCCCGCGATAAAAGCTATGCAATAGCTTAAAAGTATTATAGCCGTTGAGCGCGGTACTATCTAGCGTTAGGTAAAATGTTACGAATATTGTTCATTCGCGATATTTTACCTACCGCTAGTTGACGCTGAACACTTCTCAAGCATTTTTTAAAAGTAACGATTTTCAAACTTTAAAAAAAGGATTTTTTTCACATTTTTTAAGCTATTGCATAGCTTTTATCGCGGGCCTAGGCCAGCGCGGCGACCGAATGAAGAAATTTTTTAACGAAAATTAATGATTTTAAACTGATAATTACGTCTAAATGAGTACTGCTTACGATTCGAAAAAAATATATGTTAAACAAGAACATTTTCCTAATATTCTTAGCTTTGAATATTTTAGATTTTATTTATATTACATAGTGTAATTAATTTGTGAAATTAGGTCTAACCGAACACAAAAACGACTACTACGCAAATACTATCTGGCGTATTATTATGAAACCTGCACCATTTTAAAGATAATTTAATTATCTATCTTTTCATCTACGATTTTTTTCGAATAATCCGTTTTTTTTGCTTTATCGAATAAAAAATTCATGGGCGGCGCTTTATCGGAAAACGTTTAAATTATTCCGAATCATTTGCTACCGCGACTGCGGTAGCAAATGATTTGCGACTGCAAATGATTCATTCGACTGATGAATCATTTGCTGAATGATTCATTCGACTGAATGATTCATTCATTCGACTCATTTGCGACTGCAAATGATTCGAAATAATTTCAACGTTTTCCGATAGAGCGCAGTTATCTGATGTCAGAAAAAATAAAATAAATAAATAATTATAATTGCATAAGTTGTTAAAATACTATGCGATAGCTTTACCGCGGCAGTCTTCGAGTGCCACACGTATTTTTTATTTTTATTAAGCTATTGCATAGCTTTTATCGCGGGCCTAGGCCAGCGCGGCGACCGAATGAAGAAATTTCTTAACGAAAATTAATGATTTTAAACTGATAATTACGTCTAAACGAGTACTGCTTACGATTCGAAAAAAATATATGTTAAACAAGAACATTTTCATAATATTCCTAGCTTTGAATATTTTAGATTTTGTTTATATTACATAGTGTAATTAATTTGTGAAATTAGGTCTAACCGAACACAAAAACGACTACTACGCAAATACTATCTGGCGTATTATTATGAAACCTGCACCATTTTAAAGATAATTTAATTATCTATCTTTTTATCTACGATTTTTTTCGAATACTTCGGTTTTTTTGCTTTATTAAATAAAAAATTCGTGCGCGGCGCTCTATCGAAAGACGTTTAAATTATTCCGAATCATTTGCTTCCGCAGCCGCAAATGATTCGGATTAATTTCAACGTTTTCCGATAGAGCGCAGTTATCTGATATCAGAAAAAATAAAATAAATAAATAATTATAATTGCATAAGTTGTTAAAAATGCTATGCAATAGCTTTACCGTGGCAGTCCCCGAGTGCCACACGTATTTTTTTTATTTATTTACATATTTATTTACATATACATATACATTCAAATTCATGAGCACAACAGAAAATAAAATGTCAATTTATACAATGCCGTCGTATGCTTTTAAAGTTATATACGCATGATACATCTGTCTGAGCCCATTAAAAGATATCTATTTGCTCGTATCGATTAACCCACATCAAGTAAGTCAGTTAATTATAACACTCCATGAATAGTTTCTCAGTGTAGTTTTCTAAGTGTACTTACTCCGAATACTCCATTCTAAAATTTTGACTTTGACGCTAGGGTAAAAATCGTTCAACTTATATGAATAATCTTACTTCGCTGACAAAAGAAATCGCTCTGGTTTTTAGCTCTAGATTTTTTAAGTGCTCTAGATTGTTTAAGAGCTCCAGTGTACGAAGCGACTGTCCGCGTGTAGGTTGACGGATAGTGGGAAAGGACAAGAGGGACAGGAGGGGGGATGTAGGGAGGGGGAAGGGTATTTTCCCTCCTCGCGCCCTTTTATATTTCCCCGGATCTCTTCTGGCGGCATGCGAAGCAATTAAAACTTTTCCGTGTGCATAGATTGTCGAGGAGACACCCGCAAACCGGCACAGCGCCACTCTCGACCTTTCGCTAATCTCTATTCTTAGAGACTAGAGGCCGACAGAATATCTCTTTTATACAAATCAAATATAATGTTATTGTTTTAAAAAGTGATACATATTTGTGTAGACATTGGGCTCGGTTGCGTTTCTTCGTAAACTAAAATCGGAAATTTATATATGTATGTACTTATGTATGTATGTATGTAAGTATGTATGTATGTATGTATGTATGTATGTATGTATGTATGTATGTATGTATGTATGTATGTATGTATGTATGTATGTATGTATGTATGTATGTATGTATGTATGTATGTATGTATGTATGTATGTATGTATGTATGTATGTATGTATGTATGTATGTATGTATGTATGTATGTATGTATGTATGTATGTATGTATGTATGTATGTATGTATGTATGTATGTATGTATGTATGTATGTATGTATGTATGTATGTATGTATGTATGTATGTATGTATGTATGTATGTATGTATGTATGTATGTATGTATGTATGTATGTATGTATGTATGTATGTATGTATGTATGTATGTATGTATGTATGTATGTATGTATGTATGTATGTATGTATGTATGTATGTATGTATGTATGTATGTATGTATGTATGTATGTATGTATGTATGTATGTATGTATGTATGTATGTATGTATGTATGTATGTATGTATGTATGTATGTATGTATGTATGTATGTATGTATGTATGTATGTATGTATGTATGTATGTATGTATGTATGTATGTATGTATGTATGTATGTATGTATGTATGTATGTATGTATGTATGTATGTATGTATGTATGTATGTATGTATGTATGTATGTATGTATGTATGTATGTATGTATGTATGTATGTATGTATGTATGTATGTATGTATGTATGTATGTATGTATGTATGTATGTATGTATGTATGTATGTATGTATGTATGTATGTATGTATGTATGTATGTATGTATGTATGTATGTATGTATGTATGTATGTATGTATGTATGTATGTATGTATGTATGTATGTATGTATGTATGTATGTATGTATGTATGTATGTATGTATGTATGTATGTATGTATGTATGTATGTATGTATGTATGTATGTATGTATGTATGTATGTATGTATGTATGTATGTATGTATGTATGTATGTATGTATGTATGTATGTATGTATGTATGTATGTATGTATGTATGTATGTATGTATGTATGTATGTATGTATGTATGTATGTATGTATGTATGTATGTATGTATGTATGTATGTATGTATGTATGTATGTATGTATGTATGTATGTATGTATGTATGTATGTATGTATGTATGTATGTATGTATGTATGTATGTATGTATGTATGTATGTATGTATGTATGTATGTATGTATGTATGTATGTATGTATGTATGTATGTATGTATGTATGTATGTATGTATGTATGTATGTATGTATGTATGTATGTATGTATGTATGTATGTATGTATGTATGTATGTATGTATGTATGTATGTATGTATGTATGTATGTATGTATGTATGTATGTATGTATGTATGTATGTATGTATGTATGTATGTATGTATGTATGTATGTATGTATGTATGTATGTATGTATGTATGTATGTATGTATGTATGTATGTATGTATGTATGTATGTATGTATGTATGTATGTATGTATGTATGTATGTATGTATGTATGTATGTATGTATGTATGTATGTATGTATGTATGTATGTATGTATGTATGTATGTATGTATGTATGTATGTATGTATGTATGTATGTATGTATGTATGTATGTATGTATGTATGTATGTATGTATGTATGTATGTATGTATGTATGTATGTATGTATGTATGTATGTATGTATGTATGTATGTATGTATGTATGTATGTATGTATGTATGTATGTATGTATGTATGTATGTATGTATGTATGTATGTATGTATGTATGTATGTATGTATGTATGTATGTATGTATGTATGTATGTATGTATGTATGTATGTATGTATGTATGTATGTATGTATGTATGTATGTATGTATGTATGTATGTATGTATGTATGTATGTATGTATGTATGTATGTATGTATGTATGTATGTATGTATGTATGTATGTATGTATGTATGTATGTATGTATGTATGTATGTATGTATGTATGTATGTATGTATGTATGTATGTATGTATGTATGTATGTATGTATGTATGTATGTATGTATGTATGTATGTATGTATGTATGTATGTATGTATGTATGTATGTATGTATGTATGTATGTATGTATGTATGTATGTATGTATGTATGTATGTATGTATGTATGTATGTATGTATGTATGTATGTATGTATGTATGTATGTATGTATGTATGTATGTATGTATGTATGTATGTATGTATGTATGTATGTATGTATGTATGTATGTATGTATGTATGTATGTATGTATGTATGTATGTATGTATGTATGTATGTATGTATGTATGTATGTATGTATGTATGTATGTATGTATGTATGTATGTATGTATGTATGTATGTATGTATGTATGTATGTATGTATGTATGTATGTATGTATGTATGTATGTATGTATGTATGTATGTATGTATGTATGTATGTATGTATGTATGTATGTATGTATGTATGTATGTATGTATGTATGTATGTATGTATGTATGTATGTATGTATGTATGTATGTATGTATGTATGTATGTATGTATGTATGTATGTATGTATGTATGTATGTATGTATGTATGTATGTATGTATGTATGTATGTATGTATGTATGTATGTATGTATGTATGTATGTATGTATGTATGTATGTATGTATGTATGTATGTATGTATGTATGTATGTATGTATGTATGTATGTATGTATGTATGTATGTATGTATGTATGTATGTATGTATGTATGTATGTATGTATGTATGTATGTATGTATGTATGTATGTATGTATGTATGTATGTATGTATGTATGTATGTATGTATGTATGTATGTATGTATGTATGTATGTATGTATGTATGTATGTATGTATGTATGTATGTATGTATGTATGTATGTATGTATGTATGTATGTATGTATGTATGTATGTATGTATGTATGTATGTATGTATGTATGTATGTATGTATGTATGTATGTATGTATGTATGTATGTATGTATGTATGTATGTATGTATGTATGTATGTATGTATGTATGTATGTATGTATGTATGTATGTATGTATGTATGTATGTATGTATGTATGTATGTATGTATGTATGTATGTATGTATGTATGTATGTATGTATGTATGTATGTATGTATGTATGTATGTATGTATGTATGTATGTATGTATGTATGTATGTATGTATGTATGTATGTATGTATGTATGTATGTATGTATGTATGTATGTATGTATGTATGTATGTATGTATGTATGTATGTATGTATGTATGTATGTATGTATGTATGTATGTATGTATGTATGTATGTATGTATGTATGTATGTATGTATGTATGTATGTATGTATGTATGTATGTATGTATGTATGTATGTATGTATGTATGTATGTATGTATGTATGTATGTATGTATGTATGTATGTATGTATGTATGTATGTATGTATGTATGTATGTATGTATGTATGTATGTATGTATGTATGTATGTATGTATGTATGTATGTATGTATGTATGTATGTATGTATGTATGTATGTATGTATGTATGTATGTATGTATGTATGTATGTATGTATGTATGTATGTATGTATGTATGTATGTATGTATGTATGTATGTATGTATGTATGTATGTATGTATGTATGTATGTATGTATGTATGTATGTATGTATGTATGTATGTATGTATGTATGTATGTATGTATGTATGTATGTATGTATGTATGTATGTATGTATGTATGTATGTATGTATGTATGTATGTATGTATGTATGTATGTATGTATGTATGTATGTATGTATGTATGTATGTATGTATGTATGTATGTATGTATGTATGTATGTATGTATGTATGTATGTATGTATGTATGTATGTATGTATGTATGTATGTATGTATGTATGTATGTATGTATGTATGTATGTATGTATGTATGTATGTATGTATGTATGTATGTATGTATGTATGTATGTATGTATGTATGTATGTATGTATGTATGTATGTATGTATGTATGTATGTATGTATGTATGTATGTATGTATGTATGTATGTATGTATGTATGTATGTATGTATGTATGTATGTATGTATGTATGTATGTATGTATGTATGTATGTATGTATGTATGTATGTATGTATGTATGTATGTATGTATGTATGTATGTATGTATGTATGTATGTATGTATGTATGTATGTATGTATGTATGTATGTATGTATGTATGTATGTATGTATGTATGTATGTATGTATGTATGTATGTATGTATGTATGTATATATATATATATATATATATATATATATATATATATATATATATATATATATATATATATATATATATATATATATATATATATATATATATATATATATATATATATATATATATATATATATATATATATATATATATATATATATATATATATATATATATATTTATATATATATACATACATACATACATACATACATACATACATACATACAATATATATATATATATGTATATATAATTTTATTTTATTTGTTTAACAAACAGCGTTTATACATAACAAATACAAAATATAACAATAAAACTATGACTAATTATATGTTAACACTATCTATCGTTAATGTATATATCTCCGTTATTATACCTTATTTATATATACATTTTTTAGCACTGACTTAAAATTATTAGAAAAATAGATAGAACAAAACACAAATGGAAATGAAATTTTACATTGAGATTATAAACAATAGGTATTAATTATTTTGTACCAAAGATTTATTTTTAAAAAAATACAAAACTATTCATGTAAACTGTGCAAGCCATTAATAGTAACCGACAAATACGTACAATACATCGGGTAATAGTTACCGACAAATACGTACCGGCGTATTTGCAGGGATTTTTTAACATGTATGGAGTAATGCCGACGCCACGCGTTCTATGTTAAGCAGCCTGACCATTTGTTTCAAGATCGTTATTGATCGACTGTCTACTGATGAATTTTCAGCTTTTTCAAAACACTTTGGGGGTGCTAATTAAATTTACATCTTACATTTACATACGGCAGCGCCCGGTGTCCCGGAATCTAGCCTGCTGACTCTACCCAATTCTATGGTCAAAATACTGTCGGATCTGAAAGTACTTATCAGCTTTTACAAAACTCTTGTACTTTTTTGTCGCTGGCTCAATAGTTTTTCCATAAAATAAAATTCAGAGCGCCCAGATATTTTCTTCGCTATCTACATGAATTCAATTGGTTTCTATTACAGGCTAACGCAATCTCGCTCCCCCAAATCATGCTAAAATCTACAAGAGATAAACATCAAGCAAGATCGAGTGTTACTTAATTAAAACAGTATTTATAGAAACTCTTCGTCTTAATTAACTCGGCAAAGCTCTTAAAAGTCTCAGATTTCCTGGCCTACAGATAGCAAGCCTTAGGGCAGAATCTGTGCGAGTATTTTCGCTAACTTGAAATGTATAATAAAAGCTTTAGGAGCTAATGGGCCCTTGTTGAGTTGGCCACGAAGACTCATTTTGTTCAGTGTTGGTCACACTCACGGGTTAACACCCATCCGGCGGCCTCCACGAATGAAGTGCGAGCCCGGGCAGGACTCTGGCCTTGGGGCTAGTTTCCCCTAGGAGTTAACCTTCTGGCGCTCCTGGACAGTCTGCGCACCGTGCGGCGTAAGCCAATCGATTGTGCACTCTGACTAACAGTCGGGGGAGTCGGGAAGCAGAACTGTTTCCTATAGAGCGGTGGTGGTTACTGACCTTACGACCATCGGCTACCCGATCCTGGGTGAACAGCCGGGCAAAGGACGCCGTAGTCCGGTTTATACCGTTTCAACGCTTCGTAAGGGTTAGGACCGCGCAAGCGACCTCGAACTCGTAACCAGCCGAGAGACCGGAGTAATCTGGTCGCAATTGGAAGTAAGGGCGTGAGAGTAAGCCCGCTGGGTAACATACCTGCTTATCTCGCGGATAAGGCGTTGGCCTCTTAGGGGGATGGGGCAGAGCTTGACGGTGGACTGTTTTGTCGGTGGACGTTTCGGTGACGTTGCAGCTGCCGTTGTCCAGTCTACCCTGGACAACGGCGGCTGCAACGTCACCGAAACGCCGGGTGCTACAAATTTCACGCGGTAAATTCGTTTTCTACCCTATTTATAATGCCATTCATTAGTCGATATGAACTTAAAGTGCGTAATTATTACGTACGTAAACTTGTCTAACAATTATAAAATTAATATAAATTGTTTACCATTGTTTGCAAAGGAATGAAAGTACAGATTTGATAGATTTTAACAGCTTCATTAGACCACAGTCTGTTCTGGAGTGATACCTGTGTTAAAGTTTGTTATTTTATAGTTATTTTTATACAACTTCGATTAATATAATTAACGACATTATTTTGAAAATTTAAAGAAAAACGAGACCTAAAGTAATGTTTTTTATTAAAGCAGTCATAATAATAATTATTATTATTTATTATTTATTCCGTAGCCGGCGATTGGGGAGGGGGTCGCCCTCGCAGCCAATACGCTGCTGTCGGTGCCGCTGGAACTCGTACTCCATTCACGATTCGCTTCCATTCTTGACGATTTTTTGCCACGTCTCGAGCATCCCTAGCCGACAATCGTTGATTTTTAAGGTCGTCTTTGATGTTATTTAGCCAGGTTTTCTTCGGTGCCGATCGCTGAATTCTCCATTCTGTCGGACGGTCTCGCCAAAGAAGTTTACGTGGCAAGCGATTGTCGTTCATTCGGCAAACATGGCCGAACCATCGTAGTCGACGTTTTTGTACTTCTTCTTCGATCGTTGCTACTAGATCGCATCTTTCTCTAATGGTCTCGTTTCGAATTCGGTCGCGGAGTGAGACACCGAGAATCTGCCTCAAGCATCGCATTTGGAAGACTTCGAACTTTTTGAGGTCCGATTGTAGTAACGTCCACGTTTCCGATCCATAAAGAAGAATGGGAAGAACCAACGTTCGGTATATTCGTACTTTGGTTTTGATGGTAATATTCGTTCGCTTCCATATGCACCACTTGAGCGAGGCGAATGTTGCTGTTGCCTGACCGATCCGGCTATGGACATCGGCCGTCGATGCCACTTTCTTTTCCGTAACCAACGATCCTAAATACTTGAATTGTGGGACCTGTTCGATTTGGGTTCCATCGAGGTAAACGCTGGCCTTCGAACCGTCATAATAATAGTATAATAATAAATAAAAGGTAATAATAAATTGACATCTATGTATATCATAATAATATTAAAATAATAGAGCTGTGATGTACAAATAGTTTGTTATAATATTATAATTTTATATAAAAAAAATAATAATATGTATATATAATAATTTCGGAAGTATGAGTGCCATGTACACGTTGTGTTTTATCGTAAAATCACTGTTGCTAAATTGTAGTAAGAGGTTGTTCGATCTAATACGCTATATAATCAATCATATAACGATTATAAAATCGAAGACTATCGCGGTTGTTTGACATTATAAATAGGATAGAAACGAATTTACCGCGTGAAATTTGTAGCACCCGACGTTTCGGTGATGTTGCAGCCGTTGCTGTCCAGGCTAGACTGAAAGAGCTGTCAATCCGTTGTTTTGCGGGTAGGCCGCATACCGCTGCCGCCACTGCGTAGGTTATATATAACTGACTCGGAGCGCGTGTATTTCGAAAATCCATCTTGCACACAACACTCACTGTATCCTGTCTTACGTCCTTGCGTTCGGCGTTCGGCGGCGGGAACAACATTTTAAGAAGAGGATTCCACGTAGAAGAGAGTTTGTAACCGTCGTCTCTATTGAAGTTCTGGGTTCTTCTTATTTCAATGGCTTCCCGGATCATGCGAGGAAATTAGAATTGTTCCTTGGATAGCACAATGGGATTTTGAAACTGCATCCAGTGGTTACTTCCGCTATCCAATATATGTTCGCAGATCGCCGTTTTTTATCGCTGAACGTTTTTACAGCTTTGATGTGTTCAGTCAGTCGCGTGGCTATGGGCCGTTTCGTTTGTCGTTGTTATAACGATTTCTCTAAACTTAAATTTTGTATTTTTTACATCTTTTTAGATATTTTAAAACTTTGGCGGGCGATATTAATCTATATTGTAGATTCGCACCGGAAGCAAACGGACCCGGTAGTCAGACATACCTAACCTACATCTTATTAGATAGTCATATTTCAGTCGTAAAATGACGTCTGTCTGTCATCTATTTAAACTCTGAACACAATAAAATTCTAGACGATTTGCGAGAGGAATTGCGAAATGCGGAAAATTTTCATGCGAAGCGAGTAATATGTTAAAATACCTGATTTCGGATAAATTAAGACATAATAAGTATATCTATTTATATAATTACAAAGGAGGATGGGCGTTTTTGGCCTAGAGACCGATAACGATAAGTGCTGCGTCATCGAAAAGGTTTTTATATGTTCTAAAACTTTTTCTATGGAGGAAAATCTCAAGTCGCTGTGGGAAAAAAAAATGTGGATAAAAAATTAAAAATGCATATTTTTTATCGCCTTTGGGTGTTATGCATGATAAACATTATTTTTTTAAAGAATAAAAAAAAGTTTCCAAGGTCCCTAGGAATATCTATCTACTTAAATACTCTTATAAAAACAATTACCTTGATGTATATTAACAAAACTTCTTGTTTTTAAACTATAGTTCATTATTTAGAATATGCATTATGTGTGAAACCATAATGTGCAAAATGAAATGAAAACCATCATGTGCAGAACGGATATTATTATTGCTAAATTATAGTTCTAAAAACAGATTGTTTTTCACAATAAATCGTGCTATTGTTTTTATAAGAGTGTTTATTTTATTATTAAGAACCTTGAAAACTATTATTTATCCTTGTAAAATCATGTATAACACTCAAAGTATAACATCTTACACAACATTTGGCCAGCGCCATTTCACGTTCATTGGCCCTAGAATGTATAACAATCTTCCCGATGCAATTAAAAGTAGCGAGAACAAATCCACTTTTAAAAAATCTCTAACCGATTGGTTGTTGGAGGTGGGTAGGGACGGTTTAGGGAATATGCTGACTGTTGTATTTCGAATGATAGTATTTAGTACTTAGTATTTAGTTTTTCCATGATAATTTTAAATGACTATTATAGGTATGTGAGAGTTATATCAATATGTAATTGATTATTTTAGTTTTTATTTTATTTATTTTGGTTTTTTTATTATTTTCGTATAAATATATGTATGTGTGCATATATGGATATATATTTTATCTATAGATGTATATAAGTATCTATCCATATTTGTATATGCGTAAATATTTGTAGTTTTATATTTGTCGATTTAAAAATAAGTACTAACTATAGTTTAAGTTGACAGTGCACACTTAATATCGTCATTAAAAGTCTGCCTTAGAACAGGCCTAGGCCTAGTTAGGCGACTGTGTCAATCATTAAAAATAATGTCGCATCAATTTATTGCTAACATATTAATCAAACATGACATTATTTTTTTACTAGATGTGTTACTAAATAAATAAATAAATAAATAAAGACGATAAAAAATATATCTTTTTTATGTTTTATACATAACTTTTTTCCGCACTAGAAAAAGTTGTAGAACATAAAATGCCTTTCTAATGACGTATTACTCATCTTTATTGGTTTCTAGGCCAGGATCCATACATTTTTGCCCATCGTGTTTTGCCTATTTCCATATTAAATAAAGTCAAACATTGAATTTTGAAATGGAAGCCTTCGTTAATTTAATTATAAAACGCTAGGATGTAAATCAGGAATTTATAATGAGGTAACGCCGTTCGTCCGATTTAATATCAAATAACGCGAATAAGAGTTTTATTTGTACATAATGTTTCATAGATATATTTATACGCATTGCTTATATTATGTAACTAAAGGCGGATACCTCTATATGCCTTTAGTCGATTTGTCTGTCTGTTTGATTGCGCTAATCTCAAGAAACGCTGGGAGCATTTTTATGTGATTTTCATTGTTAGATAGAGCGTTTTTCAGGGAAGGTTCGTTTGTTTCTACTCCTTATTGTGGAATTTCGCAATGGGCGGGTTTATTATCATACGACAATCTCTTACAACCAACTATACTATGAAGTATTTAAGTATGTATCTTAGCATGTCTATAAGTGTGTGTCTTGTTATTGCAGGGAACTAATTGGCCCTGCTGCAGTTGGCCACTAAGACCCATTTGTTCAGAGTCGGTCAAACTCACGGGTCAACACCCATCCGGCGGCCTCCACGTATGAAGTGCGAGCCCGGGTAGGACTCTGGCTTGCGGGCCAGTTTACCCCAGGAGTCAATCTTCTGGCGCTCCTGGACGAATTCTGCACCGTGCGGCGTCAGTCAATCGATTGTGCATTCTGACTGATAGTCGGGGGAGTCTGAAAACAGTACTGTCTCCTATAGAGCGGGGTTAGTTGTTCACCTTACGGGCCACTGCTCTTGAAACGATCAATCGGCTACCTGATTCCGGATGAACGCCGGATAAAAGACGCCATGGTCTGCGATAGATTCGACAATCGCCGTATCACCGCCTTGTAAGGGAGAGGACTGCGCAAGCGACCTCGAACCCGTAACCATTCGGGAGACCGGAGTAATCTGGTTGCAACTGGTAGTAAGGGCGCGAGTGTCGGCCCGCTGGGTGACTAACCTGGCTGTCTCGCGGTAAGGCGTTGGCCTTTTACGGGCGTGTGGCGGAACTTGACGGTGGACTGTTTGTCCTAAGACTTCTGCGCTCACGACAGAATTGAAAAGCAATTCTCATCTGGGAATCGAACCCGGAAACTTAAAATGTAAGATGAGAAAGGTTTATGTGTTATAATATCAAAATATCTAATAGAATAGAATAACTTTATTGTCCTAAAATTAACACTACATAAGGTTCATTACACTGGTTTTAAAATAAAAATAAGCACCAATATCGGACTTAAATAACTATAGCGATATCTTATAGTCGACCATTTGATAAACCTTTTTTTAATTGTCATCGTACAGTACATCTAGAGGTAATAAAGTTAAATTTAAAATACAATGCAAATATAAGCCAATCAGTTAGGGTTACAATATATCATTTTTTTATATTTTTGCCCAGGGAAAGAAAGGAGAGGATATCATAAATAATATTTAAAATCCGCCATACAAATGTATGGTGGAATCAAATATTTAAATTTGCTTCGTCGCGCGTTTGGTATCGCGCGACGCAAGTTCGAATTTAAATCTGAATTGCGCTCGTACGAAATTCGAATGCCTAACGGCGAATTTTACGGCGACGCGCGCTTGCGATTCGATTTTTAAATTGAATGGGATGACGTCCATGGCTAATGGAGAATGTTCATTATTTTTTTTATTTTTAGCTCTCCGTATTCTCTTTTAAATATAAAAAAATCGTGTGAAAAAATTATTTCGGTACGTCAATTAGTTTCCGAGATATGGAATTTTAAATATAGATGCGCGACACTAGTTTTTTCCTTCGACGCTCGCTGCGTGTGACGTCATAATTCGACACTCGCTCGTCCGTCACGCGCCACCGTACGTACGGTTTACTAGGTTTCATTAGAAGATTACGCTAATTTAGATAGAACGCGTTTTCCCTAGTTAGAACTAGTTTTTACTTAATGCCTTTGTTAAAACTAGAATTAACTAATGCTCAAAATTGAATATCAGGTAAAACTAGTTTTTACTAGACAAAACGCGTTTTTCCAAACCGGGGGAATTCCGGGGGAATCTCTTTCCAAACGCCCGCGCCGTTCGCGCGCTGTGCGCTCGCTCGATTCAGTACCGCTTTGTTTTCATTCTGATAAGCACGTATAGATTGATTCGAGCGCAATTGTCATGGCAAACTTAAATGAAGGAACGCGATGGAAAGAGGAGTTTTTAAACCAGTTATTAGCGATTCGCGATCACGAAAAAAAAGAGGACCACTTCTGTATTATGACAAAAGGAACCTACGACAATTTAGTGGACGAAATTCAAGAAGCACAATTAGCTGTTCAGAAATCTCAGAAACAGTACAGGAGACTGAAGCGATTTAAGGTAATCAATATTTGTGGAATACGAAAATTAGTGACTAGACAAGAGCCCATGAAATACTACTTGTATGTAGATGAAATTTTTGATATAATTGAAGCAGCTCATGTGGCCGTTGGTCATGGTGGTCGGGATAGACTTAAAAATGAAACTTCACGAAAATATGCGAACATAACTTTAGAAATGATAAATATTTTTCTCTCTATGTGCGAAACTTGTCAGCTTAAAAAGAGTATGAAGAAAAAAGGACTTGTTTCAAAACCCATACTACATTCTGAAATGAACAGCCGTTGCCAAGTCGATCTTATCGACATGCAAACTCAAGAAGATCGGGGATTTAAGTTTATAATGGTGTATCAGGACCATTTGACAAAATTTGTTTTGTTGCGTGCACTGAAAAGTAAGAGAGCCGTAGAGGTGGCGTATCAGTTGACTGATATATTTTTGACATTTGGTGCTCCTTGCATCTTACACTCGGATAACGGCAGAGAATTTGTAAATTCTGTCATAAATGAGCTCGTTTCATTTTGGCCGGAGTGTAAACTGGTCCATGGAAAGCCAAGACACAGTCAAAGCCAAGGATCTGTTGAAAGAGCTAACCAAGACATAGAGAAAATGTTAGCTTCATGGATGCAAGATAACGATACCACAAATTGGTCAAATGGTATTCGGTTTGTACAGTTTATGAAAAATCGGGCGCTTCATTCCGGTATTAAACAATCACCATACAAAGCAATGTTTGGTATAGAACCACGAGTAGGTCTTATGACTTCGACTTTACCACGAGATGCTATTGAGGATATACGAGAGGAAGATGATCTCGAAAATGCGTTAAATAAAATAAATATGACGGATAGTACAGATAATGCAAAAGCTGAGCCTGTGGCTAGTTGCAGTGGACATCGTCAGATTATAACCGGAGCCAAACAAAAAGACGCAGAAAGTTCATCCAAAACAAGTGGAGAATCGCCAATCGCACCAGAAGCCAGTGAATATGACATTGAAGCTGAAGCATCTACGACCGTAGAGCCTCTTATAATACCACCAAATGACAAAGACCTCGAAGTTGTAACAAATGTGAATCGACAAATAATGGCATCCAGAGAAACAGCACATCGAAACTTAAAAAAACAGGCCAAGAGAATGACATTGGCTTCAGATGCAATTCACGTTCCAGTAGAAATTGGTGATAATGTCATTATACAAATCCCTGATGTCGACAGAGCAAAAGCAGATCTACGTAATATAGTCGGAGTGGTTCTTCAAAAGGATGATCAGGGTTTTCACAAGATTGGAACGAAATATGGAATACTCGAGAAATTATATTGCAGGTATGTACCTATGGGTTGCTTAATTGTTTTATCATATAACTATATCGCTATTAGGTAAATGCCAACTATTTAAATGTGCTTTTCAGGTCAGAATTTGATAAGTGCAAAGAAAAATTTTTGCATGAAGAAGATGTTCCGAATACCAATTTACCTTTGAGAACTGTTGCTAAGGAAGCAGCCATAGGAACAGGCCAAGGATTTATGCGCTGCGTATGCAAGAAAGGATGTATGTCAAAAAGGTGTCTCTGCAAGAAAAATGGTTACCTTTGTAACTCAAAATACCACGATAGTTTGTCTTGCAATAACAAGTAGATCCTCATCCTTTTCTAATTTTAAGGTTTTGATTATTTTTTATTGTATGGTAACAAATGTTCCTTAACAACTTGTTTGATTATTTTATTTACTTTTAATTAATATTGTTACCTTGGCAACTTCTTTATGTCGATGTTCCCTAAAATGTTCCTTTAGTGTAAGATTATTATTTTGTGTCCTAGATCTTTTTAATAAATATTTTTAAAGTATATCTTGTTTTCAATCCCAAATTAGTTTCTGTAGTGCTGGTTTTAACTAAGGCTCGGAGTGACAACTAGTTTTATCTGAAAATCAAAAATATCAGTGGTAAATTCTAGTTTTGACTAGGTATTTCTAGTTTTAACAAAAGCATTAAGTAAAAACTAGTTCTAACTAGGGAAAACGCGTTCTATCTAAAAACGGGTTTTAACTGTAACACATACATACTAAAAGGAGTGTCCTTGTACGGACACTTTATTTTTACAAAAGTCTATGGTAAGCCCTAGGCGAGGCACCAATGATAGGCCACCGAATGATTTAAAAAAGACCAGATCCCATTATATTCAGGTTTTTAACTCGCGATACTTGATTTATTATATATTTTTCTAACACTTTTCCTCTTTTATTAGCAGCGGTTTCTTTAAATGTTACGGCACCAAATACTTCTTCAACTAGAAAGTCGTCAACTTCATTTTTAAGTTTCTGATTGGGCCATTGTAGTCTCTTTTGCTTGAAGACATCTTGATTGCGTCATTTCTTTTTAACAAAATGGTTTTAAACTCCCGAGATCAAAATCTACGGCGGCTTTTTTAAAATGATTAATTAGGTAATAGATAGACACCTTTTCCAATTATTTTTTAAGCTATTGCATAGCTTTTATCGCGGGCCTAGGCCAGCGCGGCGACCGAATGAAGAAATTTCTTAACGAAAATTAATGATTTTAAACTGATAATTACGTCTAAACGAGTACTGATTACGATTCGAAAAAAATATATGTTAAACAAGAACATTTTCCTAATATTCTTAGCTTTGCATATTTTAGATTTTGTTTATATTACATAGGTAGTGTAATTAATTTGTGAAATTAGGTCTAACCGAACACAAAAACGGCTACTACGCAAATACTATCTGGCGTATTATTATGAAACCTGCACCATTTTAAAGATTATTTAATTATCTATCTTTTTATCTACGATTTTTTTCGAATAATCCGGTTTTTTTGCTTTATCGAATAAAAAATTCGTGCGCGGCGCTCTATCGGAAGACGTTTTAATTATTCCGAATCATTTGCTTCCGCAGTCGCAAATGATTCGGAATAATTTCAACGTTTTCCGATAGAGCGCAGTTATCTGATATCAGAAAAAATAAAATAAATAAATAATTATAATTGCATAGTTGTTAAAAATGCTATGCAATAGCTTTACCGCGGCAGTCGCCGAGTGCCACACGTATTTTTTATTCACATACATACAGTGCGAACGAGCACTGTATTTAAAACTATCGAATTTTAGTACTACTTTGTCGAAAAAATCATTTTCATTCTGCTCGACTTCATAACGTGTTGCGCCAAAAATCTTTAGCCCTAATCACGTTCAGTGTAGTACCGATACTTGGGAGCTTCGATTTTTTCAAATAACAATAAAAATTGCTTAAGGCTCCTCATTCCGACGATGTAACTACGTTAAAAATGCTACGGCATGTTTACAGCCACCTTTGCTGGTGGAACAATCTTTGCAGGCAAATTCAACATTTCTTCGTACTTTTCATCGCATTCTAAACTGCAATGGTATGGTTTTGCGCGTACGCGATATTCCGGTGCGATTCTACATATAACTATACAAATATCACCAGTTCTTTTAATTTGCACGTAATCAATATCATCATCGCCATAGCTGTCTCTTGCCGATCTGAAATAGGAAATAGGTAAACAAACAAAAAAATATACAAAAAGACGATTCACTTAGTTTAGTAACCGCCCGACTAACTGTATTGGGAATAAGTCAATTTATTTAGTAAAATTTTATTAAAAAGAATAAATAGGTATGTAGGTATTAACATTACACTATTTATATATTACACAAAACTTAAAAGGTTTGGTACTTGCGCCGCATTTGCGAAATTAGATATTATATGGCATTGTTAAATTAGATTTTTAAAATAGCTATGTTAGGCGGCCGACAGGTATATTAACTTACTTTTGCATTATTACTCCTCATATTTCGGCGGCAAAAAAAACACTATTATTTAAAAAATAATGGGCTACCATAAATCCATTTATTTTAGGTAGATTATCCGATTGGCCATTTTCAAATCCTTCGTCCATTGTACTACACTTAATTAATTGAATACACTCTATGAACGTAACAGTATAATGCACGGACGAAACAAAACAAAATGCAATCCACTGACAAGTGGAGTTCGTTAGTCCAGAGCAAATTACATACTGCAACCGCGTTGACAGCCGGTAGTAGTCTAATAACGAGAGCGATCGGAGCCCAGACTTAGAGTGTTGGAAATGACGTCACACAGTAGCCGACCGCCCGAGCGCCGGATTCGATATTTACGGGAGTTTTAAATGTCTGCAAAACAAAAATTACTTGGTATTTTTGAATGAAACAAAAACTTATATTTGTATACATAATATGTATACAAATATAAGTTTTTGTTTATATTATAAACTCTAATATGACGAAGTTTCAAGCGAATTTGCAGACCCAGTAACATTCTCCATTACCGGGAAAGTCTTAAGAGAGGAGGGGGGCGACTTATACACATACATTACATTTCATCAAAAGGTTGTTTGGCATTGTTAGCATTGTGAAATGTCAACATTAAATAGTATTAGAGTAAGAATGATTGTACCAAACACATAATAAAGGACATTGTGGTCAAAGTATTGACATCATTTTCATAAACATATTGCTGTAGCGACAATAAAGTTTCAGCGTCAAATAATTTTCAATTTGTAGAGGACGAAGTCAACTGCTCCGTTTTATAGGGAATTGCATCAGCTTGACAGCCGCTGAGGGCTTTTATTGCTGTAGGAATTTTCCCGCCTCTTGCAGGAAAATCAAGTTTCACAATGGAGCTCTTATTAACGGGGTGTATCCGAAATGAATAGATTATTCCATGGAGTAATATAAACACACGCTACGTAATGACTGTTACAAAACTGTTAGTAATAACTGTGCATTGTAACAAAAGTAATTCAAGGTATAATTACAAATAATAAAAAAAAAATGTATCTACTTATCTACCCTTTATACGCTTCCGCTATCCGTTTATACGCTTTCTTTTATCAACAGGATGCTTCACATAGGTAAAACACAAAAAATATTTCATTAAAAATTGATACATCAACCCTTTGTAGCATCCACTTAATACAATTGTAGCATCAACCCCTAAAGTATCTCCTAATTTTTAAAACCGTTTCATCCGTACAAAATCGTTTCAAGCGAAAGTATTTAATTACCGCGTTTTATTCATTTTTACCAAGACACATTTTTGGCGAGATACAAACAAATGATACTTATTTGAAAAAAAAGTAAAGAAAGTCAAATTTTGCTTTTTTGAACATAATAACAGATGTATTTGCTTTGTTGCCAGTATTCTTTTATATTGCTCCAAAGAGTTAGTAACTCATTATTACCTTTTTTTAAACTCCCAGAAATACGCAGAAAAATATCGATAAAAAGAAACCAAAATGACTGCAATGATTTTAAAATAATGTATCCCAGTGTCAGTTTATAAGCCAATAAATTGATGAATCGTCTAAAGTTGTTGGAAATCTTTCAAAACTCATTAGTTTTTCGGCGAAAAATATTTTTTTTGTAAAATTCAAGAAAGCTTCAAAATTTTACAGTGAGTTTTATTCCATTGTCCCTAAGATTAACGAAAGATTTTCCAGTATATCTAAGTGTCAGTGTATAGGCCAATAAATTAATAAATCCTCTAACGTGGTTGGAAATCTTTCAAAAGTCATTAGTTTTTCAGCATTTTTTTTTTGCAAAATTAGGCTTCAAAATTTTGCAGTGAATATCATTTCTTTGACCATGAGATTAAAGAAAGATTTTTCATTTTGTAACCTCTACAGCGATTTCATGGGGCAAAACGAAATGATCGAAAATAGGAAAAACTACAAGCGGAAAATGATTTTAAAATATTTTATTTATTTCTAGAAGTATGTTCAATTAAAATAAATGTATTTTATAATTCGCCTGGAAAAATCTTGTAACGGTAATTTGAATGCAAACGTTGTCGTGTTGAAATGGTCGTTTTAAACGTTTGGACAGGCATTGCAACCGCTGACTATGCTTACTTATCTTTGATTCCCGGGATTATAAAATAATTAGTGAGACTCAGGTTAGAACTGTAAGGAGTATGGTCCATCAACTTGATGTTTGTCTACTCCAAAAACTCCTTAGTATTCCTAGCGGTATAAGAATTTGCATTATCGCGGTAGAGCCCTGACATTTCTACGACGTTCCACGTTCTTTTAGGGGAATAATGGATAAATATTTAATTTTGAAATGAACTGAGAGTATATTTTCTTCGATTCCCGCGAAAACAAACTTTTGTAGACTTGAGCTTATTTTCGAAGACCTAAACGGGTGCTTGACACTTACTTTTCTGATATTATGGGTATATCACGTAGATATTATGTGTGTATCTAAAATAGCATAAGGCATTTCTGTCACCGCTTAACATGAGACTCCTTTTGCTAACCAGTCAAATTATGCGGTATACAACTGGAAACTACTTTCTGACGACCAAATCGTCATGCGAAATCGTTTAGATTACAGTCATTCCAATGTCCAAAGATGACCGACTCTGCTCGTATGCACACGACGATCTTCCTGTTTTTGTTGTTTTTGGTCAACCTGTGAATGATACGGTTCTAAAGGAGGCAAGTCTACATCGGAATTATAAATATCAACTACATATTGTTGTTTGACTAGGTGCTTCAGCGCAATAAAATGAAACAATTCACCGAGGCGTTATTTTTAAGATAATCATCTTTGAAAGTGATGATAAATTATGGAGCGAACATTTACTCGCATCAATTTTATTTTCTAAATCGTCTAGTCAACTTTTAACTGTCATTGTTGCCTACGTATACTATTATATTTTTTTCAGTAAACGGCGTTAAGTCAATCAACTGAGTATGATTTTTAGTAGTAGTTTATTCCAAAATAGTAGATTAGCTATCACTTAGATGTGCCCTAGAGTATGGTAAAAAGTTAAAATAATTTTCCTGTCAAGATTCATATTTTCACAGGAAATGCCTTATTGAGCATTTTTACCGAATTTCATCAATGAATATCTCGCTGCATGGAATATATCATGCTAAAAGTGTGTAATCAAACACTTGTAGCATAGTTGTTATTTAGTGGCATAGTGGCTAGGTCGCCTGATCTTACATCGTAAGTTCACCATTTTCCGTTGAGTTATAATCAACGGAATTGCATTTGAATACTGTCGTTCGAATGCAATAACAGGACATATACTTACATAAATCGTTACAAGCACACACACATACATACACCCACTGCATAATAGGGTTGGATGTAAGAGATTGACGTAAGATAATAAACACGCCCATTGTGAGCTTTCACAATATACTATAGAGTAAAGAGATAATCAAATTTTGGGTATTTAGCTACTTATCGTTATATAATTCAGAATCGTTTGTAAGAATGGTAATATCACCCTCATCGGAAGTACAGGTCACGCGATAAGAGCTGGCACGTTCACAGTACTCACACTAATGCAATGTCACTATACTTGACCGCGAGCGAGAGAGACGGAAAGACTTTTTATGATGCGCATCAAGTGAAAGTCACTTCGCGCGTCACGACATTGCATTAGTGTGAGTACTGTGAACGTGCCAGCTCTCGCCGCGGCACCTATACCTTTGCCTGTCACTGACCTTTGCCTGTCACTCGGGGCTAATGGGCAATGTTGCAGTTGGGCCACTACGACCCATGTGTTAAGGTCGGCCCAACTCACGGGTCAACACCCATCCGGAAGCCTCCACGCAGAAGTGCGAGCCCGGGTAAGACTCTGGCCTGCGGGCCAGTTTCCCCTAGGAATCTCCATTCGGGTGCACCTGGGCGGTTTGCGCACCGTGCGGCGTCATCCAATCGATTGTGCATTCCGACTGATAGCCGGGGCAGTTGGAAACGACTTTGTATCATATAGAGTGGGGGTAGCTGTTACGGCAACTGCTCTTGAAACGATTATTCGGCTACCCGATACCGAGTGAACAGCCGGGCAAAGGGTGCCGTGGTCCGCAATTCCGTGTAGACACCGAATGACCGCTATGTAAGGGAGAGAACCGCGCAAGCGACCCCGAACCTGTACCAGTCGGGAGACCCGAGTAATGTGGTTGCAACTGGAAGTAAGGGCGCGCGTGTCGGCCCGCTGGGTGATTAACCTGGTTATCTCGCGGTAAGGCGTTGGCTTCTTACGGGCAAGTGGCGTAACTAGACAGTGGACTGTTTCAGTCAAAAGTCTTCTACGCTCTCCTCACGGGAGACAGAACGATTAAATACTGTTAAAACTTCCCGAGATGACAGGTTCGCCCGTTGTAGTTGTCAGCTCCAGTTGTCACTGGCCATAACTATGAAATAATAGTCTGTGATGTCATTTTTATAAAATTCGCAAGCGTCTCGTTACTACGAATTGAAACAGCATGCGGCGCACAGGCAGGATGATAGGTTGGATTTAATTTGCAAGATCGGAATGTGAAAAGCAAAACTCAGACGTTTGTGGACTTGTATAGGAAGTGCGAGTAAAACATGTGTAACTAGCCTCTGCGCTGCCCGGGCGATTGCAGTATTTTTCCACCGCTTTCACTGGGTGCCCGTCTTATTTGCATCCAACCCGTCTGCCGACGGCGCGGGACTATGCGACCCGAGGCACACACAGCTCGCTAAAGCCTGTGCTACACGGTATTAACCTTGGTTTTAAACCTGGTTTCAAAGCGTGTATACGATCCTTAAGAAAGCGCCAATTCACGGAACGACACCGCAAATCGCAATTCATGTGGTCCCACTTGCCGAATGAACCACGCTTAAAAAAAAATCTACCCGAGCATTACCCTAAGCTGCGATAGAGAGCTTGCGGATGACGTAAAATATTGTTTGTAAATAGAAAGCTCTCCTAGTCGAGAACTTGATTAGTCATTAATCAATCACGGATATGGCTGTCATTCTTAATCGTTAATCAAGTCATTATTGTATTTAAAATAATTTGTATTAAGCTATTTTTATGACATATTTGTGGTTTATGTATTTATCCATATAGATAGCTGTATATTTCTGGAATGTGCTCAATCAGACTTTTCGTTTGACACTAAACACGTTATATTTATGGTAATTTATTCAAATTTGGACATTTGGATATTTAGACAATTACTTACTTGATATTTGGACAGTTAATGTACTCAATGACACTTGGGATGACATAACGATTTTAACAATACCACACACTTCTAAATCGGTCGAAGCGTTTAGAAGTTAAGGTAAAATAAATATACGGAAAACATTCATAGATGAACCTTGAACACATTACACTCCTTTTTTGTTGGGAAGCCGTGTAAAAAATTATATTTTCACAATAACATAAGAAAATTATCATATCGATTTGAGTCGTGGGATTGTTTAATGACTGTGAAACGTTATGGAGGAGTAACGTTTGAAATCGGAATAGATAGAAGGCTCATCATATTTAGCATTTATGGTTCAATTATTAGACTACTATAGTAACAGAGCCTTGTTTACGAGAATTTGCTTATTTTGATAGATGTGTGTCTGTACGCATTGTAATCGTGCAAACAATGTTATTCTTTGATATTCTTTGAAAACAACAGGTTTGCAATATAACAACGGGACTTACTGGGCTCGATTGCGTTTCTTCGTGAACTAAAATCGGAAATTAGTCCGTGTGAACGAGACAGGGCAATACGCTAGAGCGGAGTGTGAGATGAGCGGGCGTCACTTTATCGCATTAAAACTGCGCGCCAAGGTCAAATCTCGAATTTATTCGGACGAGTATAAGTTCGGCAGGTAGTATTAATCGACGATCGTTCGTTTCATATTTCGCTCTAACATATTGCTCTCTCTCGTTCGCTTGGACTAATTTTAGTTTTAGTTCACAAAGAAACGCAATCGGGCCCACTATCTAACATACTTGAGGTAAACATAGCAGTTTTTTACTCAACTATTACTTATTACACGTTACTGCTCTTTATTATACTTACTGATATAATATAATAATATTTTATATGTAATACAGCTAGTATATTATTATTCAAATGTATATACTAGCTGTATTATAAATAAAAGAATCATAAGAATAAACAAATTTTAAGAAATAATACTGTCAAAATAAATTACGTAATATAAGATGTATATTAAATATAAAATAATGTAGGTTAGTTATGTGAACTACAATTATGCTACTTCATCAGCCTATTGTGAGCGTCCATCATTGGTTGCCCGAAATGCGAACTCCCAAGCATCATCGTATCATAGCAATCAAGATGGCGTCTGTACTTGTAGTGGTAGTACTTGTGGGGAAAAATAAAAGTGGATCAAGTATTGCCTAAATATTCATTCTTGCCATTCTAGTCAAAAAAAAATTTAAAACGAGAATTACGTGACTTATCATTTAAAAAATGTAACTGTCTACTGACCCTTTCTGTTTTTGACATTTTCTACGCAGATTACGAATCTTAAAGTGTTTTTTTAAGAAGACATATTAATCGGTAGTCGAGGTGGTCATCGATACCGATAGCCCAGCGAGAGGTTGACGAAGCCACGGTAGCGTCAGCAAAGGAACGCCAACGAAAGTTGTACATAAGTCGCGCTTGGCAAATGTCCGAAGGCAGGCACAGTATCAACATTTATGCCGAGCAAGCGAGTCAATATTAATTTCAAAGCATACCTATCGCGCGTAGGGTATACATATGCATATACACCATAGAAACTAAATTAAAGGTAGTAAATTAAATCGCTTGACTTCAGATTAAAACAAATTCCTAATTTTTGGGTTAAAGAAATCCCGTAAATTAGACAACCTATAAAATTACGCTAATATTATATTTGTGGCGTTTGTATATTGTAATATACAATTTCAACACTTCTCTATCTTTATCTCTCTATCTCAGCTATTTTTCAGCCATTCGTCTACTTTGTGTCTTACGGTATACTCATATGGGGAAGGGCTGCTGACGTGGAATCTATCTTTGCACTAAACAAGTAAATTAGACAGTCTATAAAACTACGCTAATATTATAATGTTGGCGTTTGTATATTGTAATATACAATTTCAAAACTTCTCTATCTTTATCTCTCTATCTCAGCTATTTTTCAGCCATTCGTCTACTTTGTGTCTTACGGTATACTGGTATGTGGAAGGGCTGCTGACGTGGAATCTATCTTTGCACTAAACAAGTAAATTAGACAGTCTATAAAACTACGCTAAAATGTTGGCGTTTGTATATTGTAATATACAATTTCAAAACTTCTCTATCTTTAGCTCTAACTCGGCTATTTTTCAGCCATTCGTCTACTTTGTGTCGTACGGTATACTGGTATGGGATAGGGCTGCTAACGTGGAATCTATCTTTGCACTAAACAAGTAAATTAGACAGTCTATAAAACTACGCTAATATTATAATGTTGGCGTTTGTATATCGTAATACACAATTTGAAAACTTCTCTATCTTTACCTCTAACTCTGCTATTTTTCAGCCATTCATCTACTTGTGTCTTACGGTATACTATGGGTAAGGGCTGCTGACGTGGAATCTATCTTTGCTCTAAACAAATAGGCCATTCGGGCAATATACGGCCTAGGCTCTTTAAACGCGCTGCGAGAACGTCACGTTACACATCGCGTTACCAGGAATGTTTTGATGAAATTTGACAGCAGTCTAAAAGGACGCAGGTACCTAACCAAATTCTAAACTTTCAGGATTTTTTAATGAAATAAAACGGTACTTCGAAATAATGTTGTACTTTGTGTAATCTAGTTCAGTGGTTCCCGATTAGTTTTTCCTGCGTACCACTTAAAGAAAGACCTCAAACTCGCGTACCCCTTATTGCAGGAATGACAAATATAAATGAAATCAGTTTTTTGAAACATTTATTGCAATTAAATTACAGTTCTAATGACGATTATGTATTAGTTAAATGTGACAAATGTGTACGTTCTTCTTGCCACAACTCTAAAAAATCTGGTTGTTTTTTGGTCAGCTTCAGTCTTCAATTCGTTTTCGAGCTGAAGTATGTGACGATGTTTAGTTGTTAAGTTTGTCATGGGCGTAAATCCTCTCTCGCAAAAGTAAGTCGTGCAACATATATGTCAAAAATTGTTGTTTGCGTAATGGATTTTACTGATTAAATTATTGTAGTTAAGAGATTGCCACGCGTACCCCTCGATGCAACTTCGCGTACCCCTGGGGGTACGCGTACCACTAATTGGGAAACACTAATCTAGTTGGTAGACCTTCCAATCGTACTTAATATAACAGCTAAAACAATGTTAAACAGGGGCTTCTTTCGGCTCGCAAAACTCGGTTATTGTTGGGCGTATCGTAAAAATCAATATAAAATTAAATGCAGATAATCACAATAATGAAACCAGTTTAACTTGATTAGTATTTTATGAATTACTTATTTATAATATAATTAATTTCGTGTCATTCTCGTTCAATCATAATGGGTGTACGAAGGAGATACATTTAATCTGGATTATACGCTGCTGCTGGATTATTAATATTGCCGGTTGACATTTCCAGCGATCGAAACGTATAAAGTCATTCACGGAGTCGACTCAAATTTTATGGTTGGCAACATTCGGCGGTTTTCTTAAATTAGTAATAAAATCTACTGATAGGGACGTGCAATGACTAAATAGTGAAATACGTTGGTATATGAAAGAGACAATTATCTTCTCTTTCTAGCTTTCGCGCCGCTTTGTGATAGAGACAACATAATTACATATTAAGAAAATAAAGCGTAAAGATTGGCAATGATCAGTTGGTTTTTGTAGGCGGGGTCTCGGAACTACGTGGTTTCAGACAGTCAGCATCCTGCTTTTTACCTCTAAGACATTTCTTAACAATGCAATATACGTATTTACTATCTTGGCAGAGCGGGAGTTAATGGGCCCTTGCTGAGTTGGCCACGAAGACCCATTCTGTTCAGGGTTGGTCACACTCACGGGTCAACACCTATCCGACGGCCTCCACGCATGAAGTGCGAGCCTGGGTAGGACTCTGGCCTTCTGGTCAGTTTCCCCTAGGAATCAACCTTCTGGCGCTCCTGGACGGTCTGCGCACCGTGCGGCGTAAGCCAATCTGTGCACTCTGACTAACAGTCGGGGGAGTCTGGAAGCAGTACTGTTTCCTATAGAGCGGGGGTGGTTGCGGACCTTACGGCGACTGCTCTTGAAATGACCATCAGCCATCCGATCCTGGATGAACTCTGGACTCTGGACTGGCAAAGGACTCTGTGGTCCGCGATAGATTCGGTAAACACCGTTTCACCGCTTCGTAAGGGAGAGGACCGCGCAAGCGACCTCGAACTCGTAACCAATCGAGAGACCGGAGTAATATGGTCACAATTGGAAGTAAGGGCGTGAGTGTAGGCCCGCTGGGTAACATTCCTGTCAATCTCGCGGTTAAGGCGTTGGCCTCTTACGGGCTTGTGGCGTAGCTAGACGGTGGACTCTTTTGTCCTCAAGTCTTCTGCGCTCACTTCAGGGAGATAGAACGACTAATCGTTAACACTTTCTGAGGTGACGGGCTCGCCCGCTGTAGTCGACAACCCAAGTTATCTTGGCAGAGCGTTGTTTTCGGCCACTTTTCCGCATAGTCCTTTTTGGGATCAGTCAATAAATTAAAAACAAAATTCGACTCCAAACAGCCCGTTACGAACGGGTTTATATTCGAGATTTAAAAAACCATCAATGGTCTAATATGATATTGGACTTAGGATATCGTAAGGTACTATTTATTGTCCCAAGATGTGATACATTCCCCTACAGAGTAATCCCTTTTACTATGGCTGATGCTTATTTACTCGCGAATATATATTTTTTATAGCAAAACGAGGGAAGAGTAATTCGTATTCCCTGAATTATTTTCACAACTTTTCCCCGCTCGACTATGAGACGGGTGACTAAAGTTTGAGACAAAAGGGACCATTGGAGCTAAAAGCGGGCGTAATAAATAAAACATACCCTTGACGAATTGCTAGAAGTACTTGGAAAATAAAAACATTTCAAAAGTTACAGGAATAGGAATTATGTACGGTATTTTGCGGTATTCCAACTTTTATTTGCCAGCTTAAGCGGTTCAAGAAAGAAATGTTATCATACTTTGAATTGAAAATATTGCGTTTGTAAGTATAAAATTTCAAATTCGATATTTTAGTGGATGTCCATGTTTTGATGTTCCTTGCCAAAAGTGAATGTCAAAGAATGTTTTAAATGTTTAACACTTTTTTAGAGTGTACAAGTTTTATTTCCTTTTTTACATCGATATTTTTTGCATAATTTTACCAAAAAATTCGTAGAATCTGAAATATTTTAACCCATTTAAAGAGTTATTTAACTGCTGGAATGCCATTACTACCGATCGGTGGTTTTTCTGTTGTGACAATTCGCAGGCGGCCGATCTCCGTATTTATGCAATTATGCAATAACATGTGGTAAAAGACACTTTCATTGAATGAGTCTCATTATATGTTAGTATGCGTTTACTAACACCCCAAACAAATTTTTGAGGGTTGAAAATATGCCGTTGTGAGTTTCTTTCTCATGGCTGGTTTTCTAAGGGTTTATTAATTAGAAATTGACACATAGATATGCTATTTTAATATCAGAGTTTAGAAATCATAGCGCTAAGCTCGTATTTATGATATTCTCTGTGAATTACTCAAAAGGAAGGCTCAAAACGCGGAACTCGAATTCTACATTTCGCTCTGAAACAAGACTACTTCGTATACAACATACTTCGTATTTACATTTTTACCATACTTCTTACATGCTTCATTCCAGTGGCTGATACATATGGGGGACGCGGGGGGCGCCCCCTCCCCCCTCCCTTGACGCGGACGGCTCAGCACCAAACGGATTCACGCCCGCCTGCGTATCTATCTTTTATTATACGTTTACGACAGGCCGGGGAAGAAACCCCGCCCACCACCCGGGCAGTTCTAACAACATGGGTCGTTTTATCTGCCCGGGATGTCGTGCAACGACAACCTCACGCGTACCGGAAGGGTAGCGCGTGAGGGGTGAACGAACGGACACATGTGTTCCTAAAGAGCGGGGATGGTTGTTAACCTTAAGGTAACTGCTTTTGAAACGACCAATTCGGCCACCCTATCCCGTCGTGATCCGCGATAGATTCGGTAGATACTGAATCACCGCTATGTAAGAGGGCCGCGCAAGCGACCTCTAACCCGTAATCAGTCGGGCGGCCGAGGAATTATGGCCTAAACTAGTAGTAAGGGCGCGAGGCCGCCCGCTGGTTGCAAACCCTGTGTCTCGCAGGAAAGACTTTGGCTTCTTATGAGCGAGTGGCGAAACTAGACAGTGGACTTTTCATCCCAAAGTCTTCTACGCTCACCTCACGGGAGTCAGAACGATCAATATCGTCAAAACTTTCTAGGGTGACGGGTTCGCCTGTTGTAGTTGACACTAAGTATCCATCTATACGCAATTTATTCGTCAGTCGAGTAGTTGTACATACTTGCATAGGTAGCATGTCAGCCTTTGCATGTGATTTGCTTTTACACCCATAGCTCAAGATGCCTTTTAGCGCACCCCCTTTGAGTTTTTTCTGTATCCGCGGGTGCTTCATCTGTATATACATACTTCGTTATTACATACTTTATATTTACATACTTCGTGTAGCACGACGTATTATTTTGGGAAAGCAAAAACTATGTGAATTTAGCAGCATTATAAGTTACTTCGATAAATAGTTTTCAAAGAAAAAATTAAATTAATTAGCGGGAAAAACGTCGTTTTGAGGTATCCTCATGAGAGTTGAAATCATTCATTGCACTCTGTCGGTAAACGTCTGTACTTTATTTGGTTGCATCAGTTTAGATTCAAGCAGTCGATAACAGATGGCGTTAATCGCAATGAGATATTTATTCAGTTATGAATGTATTGCAATAATAATAATAAAACTGTTTATCTGCACTTAAAAAAATAGACAATAAAAGGCGAGCTTTTTTTTTTTTTTTTTTTTTTTTTTCTCTTTATTTGAAAAAACAACAGATTTACATCAGTCTTACGTACTAGAGATAATATTACTACATTAAGTTATTTGATATAAATCTAAAAACGTTTTCTACTTATTGATAATTTACCTATTTTGTTATACTCTTCTAATACCTTAAATATTTTATTTTAATTTCAGTTTGGTGTTTTTTTTTATTTGTTTAGTCAGTTATTTTTGCAGAGGCGAGTTGCTTGAATTGTGATTTACTGAGAAGCATACCATCAAAGCAATTAACAATTTTCACATATGAGTGCATTATACGGGGCACCGGCGAGAATAGAGCGTTATTGGTTGAACAATGCGGCGGACGGAAGACATCACAACGACGAGTTCTGTGGGTCGACGGAACGTTCTTATTGACGACGACAACGAGCTTATTGCCAAATAGCAATATCATGCAACAAGCGCATGTTGCGAAAATAAAGAGTATTAAACAAATAGGGTTGTCGGCGTAAAATACAAACTATTATATTTAAACCTAGGAATGCCCGAATAGAAAAAATCGGGAGACGAAGGAGAGAAAATGGAAAGAAATGTTACTTCTTAGAAAAGTAGTACTTTTGAAAAGTCTTGAAAGAAGTCGAATTTCGTATATTTGCCGGGAGATCATTTCAGTGTCTTGCACCATGGACACAGAAAGAGTAGAGTAGAAATCAAAATGATGAAGGGGAGTTTTGAGTAAATTGTTAGAGGCTGACCGAAGTATGAGACCGTGGAAACATAATGGTTAGATGGTGTAGATTGGTAGAGTACACTATAGAGTAGAGCAAGTATATCAACATTTCTCCTTTGGCGTACTAGCAACCACTTTAATATTTAGATCAATCCGTCAACCACTGGAACAACATGCCAGGTTTGAGTCATTCCAAAGCGCTAATTAAAGCTTACGACCGTAAGACTACCCGTGAGGTCTTATCGCTGAATAGGAGCAATTTACGCATACTGGCGAGGGCGCTCACGGGGCATTGTGGCCTGAACAAACACATGTTCAACCTCAAGCTCCGAGACACAAAAATATGCAGGTTCTGCCAAGGGGCAGAGGAAACTCCCCAGCATCTCATGTGCGAGTGTGGCCCGTTGATGCGTAAAAGATACACCCACTTGGGTGGTCATTGCCTCCAACCTGAGGAGGTAAAACCATCTGGTGCCAAAAGCCTGTTGCGGTTCTTAAATGACTTGAGGCTTAGCGCAGAACTATAGTAGGTGAAAAACACAATAAATCAGCAATGGGTCGCAGTGTTACAAGGCCCATAAAGACCTTAGATAAACTCCACATAACAAAAAAAAAAAAAAACACTTTAATCATACCTATATTCGGACATGTGATCATAGTTACGTAGACCGAAGATGAATCGTATGTATGCATTTTGCAAAGGTTCAAGTGTGTTTTACAGTTCTTCTGATAAATCTAGATCTGTAGTCAAGTCTGCAGTCACACTGTATGTTGTAACATAGGTATGTAGGTATCAACATTTTAAAGAAAATTAAATGAATTTGATAATGTATTTCAAATCATATGTAATAGTTCTTTTGATTTGTTATGATAACGTACAAAAAAAAAATAAACGTTTGCATAAGCGATCATCGCATTTGAACATACTTTAAAAATTCACTTCTAACACTCACAATTAAAAAAGGGACTCATCGAAAGTGATCCCAATCGTTCTGATCCCCATTTGTTTTTCATATTAAAATTGAAAATTAGAGAAAAAAATACTAATCGATCATTGATCTCCCTCTTAAATTATCTGGTCCGCCAACAATTTCTAGACTGCTATTGACATAAATCAATATAATATATTACACAACACATTATGTGTCATTTTGTTCGGAGGCTTTTAAAAGAACTAAGAATCACCGATTACGATTACAATTCTGATTACTATCACAATTCTTATATGATTCATTCATCCTGTATAAAACTGTGTAAAATATAACTGTGGCACAGTAGATAGCTTCTGTGCCATTCATACCTATATAAGCAATCGAATGATATGTATGTCTTATTAAGCTATTTATTGCTCCACATTTTTATAAATAAAAGTGCTTTACTTATTCAAGTTTTATTAGGTACTTGTTTTAAGAGTAAAGACATATAGCTAACGTTAACATTAGCACAATCTTTATTCAAAAACATAACATTTGTAAGCTATTAGGTGATAGCCTAGGTGTTGAAATAGTTTCTCTGATGCTACCAAAGAATATTTGAAGAAAAAATATTTTTGTGCAATTTTCTTGAGGGTCGGATAGCCCGATAAATTAGACAAATCAGCCCAAATAATTCAGAGTTTTGAAAATAGGTACAGGTATTCTTCAAGTTGTCCTTACGAACATACTGAAAGTCTATGAGGGTGGAGATGAATGAGTTGGAGTTAAAAAGTAACTTTCTTCAGTTTTTCGCAGATATTTCTAAAACATTTAGTATTAGCTTTATGACTAATTGTACAAAAATAAACTACATAAAATTACGTAGGTACTAAAGAAAAGGTTCGCCAATCGCCCTTTCAGGTTAATTGCCTCTTCGGGGAGGCTAGCGAATGAGAGCAGAACTGTGACTTGGGTCGACCCAAGAACGCAAGCGGGCCATCGGACCCAAGCTGCATGGAACCATCAGGATCTAGACGGGAGAGTTGGGTCTCGGTAAAATCAAAGATGAGAAATGGCCATGGCAAATAAAAAGTTAAATAGTTATCACAGAATGAAGCCTTTTGAAGGGCAGAAATCGGCAGGTCATTAAAATCTTCTAATACTTAGTCGGCGGAGAGGTCTTTGCCCTTAAGAACTGATTTTCCAGCCAAGTAAGTTAAAATGGCTATTGGGATCACTGAGAGAGGGAAGAATATTTATCTTGATAAAAAAGTATTGTTATTAATTCGATGGGGAAATGGAGGCAGCAAAGCCTACCTATAGTTGAAATACTATAATCAAATGCTCAAAGGAGATAAGCACAATAGAGAGATTTGAGTTGGCTTGCAAAAGCTATTAACTCTATAAATAACCGAAGAGAACAAATCTGTTATTTAAATTTTTCATAATATTTCATAAAAGATTTGAATAAGTGCATGCTGTGTCCATGGTGCAAGACTCTGGAACGATCTCCCAGCAAATATACGAAACTCGCCTTCTTTACCATCGTTTAAGACTCACCTTAAGGATTACTACCTTTCTAAGAAGTAACCAGTTCTTCCCTTTCTCTCCTGTTCCTATCCCAATTTCCTCTCCTCGGGCATTATTAGTCTTAAATTCTTCCACTTGTCTGTATGTTATGTAATAATCTTTATTTTCACAATGCGCGCATGTCCCACTATGTTTAGGTTAGCTGTAAGACATTGCCATGTGGCAATAAGCTCGCCTTTTTTGTATACTTATTAAGTGCAAATAAAGAGTTTATTATTATTATTATTAATAAGTATCAATAAAAGCTGAACTCGGTTAATTGGTAATTTTGTATTTTAATATTAATTGTATCACTTATTTTTTTCTAATATAAATAGAAATATACAACTATTTCTCACTTTATTTATTTATACTGGTAATTAGCAGAATATTATTGGATAAATATCATGAATATTTAGGAATTAAAAAAAAATGATAATTTCGCATCCTGCTTTAAGAACATATTTGACCTCGGGTGTAGGTATGTAACTACACCGGACCTTGCTTGCCCTATCTGCGGGAAACAATATAAACGATTAGCATGGTTAAAAAAACACATTGCTGGGCACGATGATAGCGACGCTGCACGTCAGTGTCTTAAACCGTCGCAAAGAGTCACGGACAGAGTTGAACCTCACATGTCCCTTGACTCCACATCTGCCCGCAGTTTGTCACCCGACCGGTCTCCTCTACCCGCGCAAATCGTATCCTTCCCTCCTCTAAAATTCCCTTCACTTGCGAAAGAGGACTGGGAATTTCATAATAATAATTTAGCTTCTAATCTTGACCACTCTGTGAACCGTAATGCCCCTGCCAGCATCCAGCTGTCGTCCTTCCAGGTGGCGGTCCATGAATACTTCTCGGGTGTTTACCCAAAATCTACCCATATCGACCCGGTTCACAGAGAAAACGCATTTAAGGCAAAGCTCCGTAGGCAAAAGCGGCTACTTCGTCGCCAGTTACGTGAAGCCAAGAAAGCCGGGGATAAAGCCCTCTGCCACAACTTCTCGCGCGCGTACCGCTCTATACTAAAACTCATACAGAGCGTAGCAACGCAAAACGACAAGCGCAAGGCAGCATTTCTCAAATCCAAAGAGGAAGCCCGGTTCGACAAAAACCGTTTTATCTACAGCAAAACGGTTTTGTCTGCCGCCAAGGGAAAAATCCAAATCCCGGAAGAAATGGCCACGGAATATTTTTCGACCACGTATGAGGACCCAATGCGGCTCCATAATTACAGCCCTCCGCCGGGCATTACACCTCCGCCCCTGCCTACGGTAGCTTTTGCTTCTCAACCTCCATCTCTAGATGAGATTCTTAATCAAGTAAAGAGGAAGCCGTCGGGCTCTACTCCGGGTCCCGATGGTATTCCCTATTTAGTATACAAAAAATGCCCCTGCCTTCTGCAATATTTAGGATCCATCTTCCGAAATATATGGAATAGCGGTGTAGTCCCACAGAATTTTAGCCGAGCGACAGTCATCTTAATTCCGAAGGTCCCAGTTTGCACCGGACCAAAGGACGCTCGGCCCATTGCTCTCACAGACACTGTGGCCAAAATCTTTTTTAGCATAGTCCACACGAGGATGAGCGAATTCATGCACCGGAATGAGTACCTTGGAGTATCAGTTCAAAAAGGCTTCATGCGTGGCGTCTCGGGCTGCCTCGAGCACAATTCTCTCCTGGCTGCTGCCATCAAGGATGCGAGACAGCACGAACGCCAAATCAATGTATGCTGGCTCGACCTAGAGAATGCCTTTGGGTCAGTCCGACACAGTCTCCTCCACTTTGCACTCCGCTGGTACAACTTCCCACCAGTCGTGCGTGACATTGTAGCCTCCTACTACAACTGTCTGACTTTCCATGTTAAAACGCAAGAATGGACTACCCGCTCTATACCATATTCAATTGGACTATTTCAGGGCTGTTGCCTCTCCCCGACGATTTTTAATATAGTTTTTAATATACTGCTGGAAAGCCTGACCCAGTTTGACAGGAAGTGGGGCTACCGTTTTAAAACAGACGGCCAATACACCTCGTCGTGCCTCGCTTTTGCCGACGACCTAACTTTCATCACCAGAAGCCCCAAGCAGCTTTCCCTGCTATTACAGAAAGTGGAGCTTTTCTGCGAATGGTCAGGCTGTATAAAAGTGAAGCCCTCCAAATGTTTTTGCCTTGGACTCGCCCGCATGGGCACAAAATTTACATCCTATGACCCCAAATTGGTCTATAAGGGCTCCAATATCTCCCTTATAGACCCAAACAATCATTTCAAATTCCTCGGCAGAAAAATCACCCATCAGGGAAAAGACGTCTCGGGCGATCATGTTATAGAGCATTTCAAAAGTTGCCTGGCGAAAATAGATGCCTTGCTAATTTCTGGCCCTCGTAAGGCCTGGATCTATGACAATTATCTAACGTCACATTTGTCATGGCCCTTTCTTATTTACGATTTTACCAAAACCCAACTGTCCCGTCTAGATGCGCTGGTGACAGCTAGTTTAAAATCCTGGCTGTCCTTAGCCAAACCAGCTGACCCCTCGACTCTCTTCAGGTCCAAACAAAATTTTGGGCTAGCGCTTAAACTGCCCTCTCTGCTCTACGCCAACTCCAGAATAACCAAAAATTCGATTCTGTGCAATTCCAAAGATCCGGCAATATCGAAGCACGTAATAAGTGGCCGTAGTGATTCAAATGATCTACAAGCCCGCGTAGAGTTCCACAAAAAGTTCCTTACTGGAATCAGCCAGAATGGCACTGGTCTGGGGTATGGCAGTACAACCACGAGCGACGTGGACTTGAAGAAGTCTCTTTTGCGGGGAGATTACGACAGCAAGAGTATGGCTCATGCTATTAGCCTTCAATGCCAGAATGATTGGACAACAATTGGGGACTTTTGCATTCCGCCTCCAATGCACTGGAAGGTAATGCTCTATGACTGGACGCCAGAGATGCTGAAATTTTATTTGAATGCCTTTCAGCATACACTTCCAGACCCCAGTAACCTCGCTCGTTGGAGCTTTGCCGAGGATAGTTCTTGTCCCCTCTGTAGCAATACCCCTTGCACAGCTAGACACATTCTAGCTGGCTGCAAGGTGGCCTTAGATCAAGGACGGTACACTTACCGCCATGACAAAGTTCTCGCTGTTATTCGCGAGGTAATTAGTCTCTCAGTGGCTCGTGCCAACAAGGGTTTGACAGTATCCTCCAAACCACCAATACAGTTTGTGCGGGATGGCTCTAAAGGCAAAAAACATTTAACTACAAAACCTTTCTCAATAATCGAGAAAGCTACAGATTGGATTCTGGAGGTTGATTCGGTCTCTAAGCAGTATAAATTCCCTGAAAGTCTCGGATGCACAGCCCTCCGTCCAGATATAACTCTTTACTCTCTATCTCGGAAGGTGGCTCTTATTGTAGAATTAACTGTTCCATGGGAATCAAATATCCCAAAAGACCACGAGTACAAATTAAATAAATACCATGATCTTGCAAATGCCGTAACCCGGAACGGCTTCACTGTTCACCTTCACGCGGTGGAAGTTGGCGCTCGTGGCCTGCCAGCTAAATCTCTATTTCACCTCTTTAAAGATCTTGGCCTTTCCAGAAAAATAATCAACTCTTTCTTAGAAAAATTATCTAAAACTGCGATTTGCGCATCTCAAATTCTATGGCTTCGAAGGGGGAGTGAATGGGTGGCAAGGTGAACGCTCACATGTGGCAAGACAGCTGTCCTAAACCTACCACAGCCGGTTCGTAAGTCCGGAATCCACTGCTCACCCCCCAGAAGTGTAAAAAAAAAATAGTATTATGATGGGCCCGACTCCGGTCGGTGAATTCCATGGCAGCTCCGTTTGTATTTATTATTGAGATAATTTTCATTCTTTAAACCAACTTAATATTTGAAGATAGAATAGATTTATATGTATGAGATCATTATTACATCAGTATTAACAGCATGTAATAATATAATATTCTATTTCATATTAATGAAACTCGTCATCTGAGAAATAAATTGTAAAATTATCATCATTGTGTAAATGATAAGAAACCGAATGTTTAACGTTTTTGAAAAAAAAAATCGACACTAAAGTAGTATTTAAAAGTACATATTTTGAAGATGGTCGAAGATACATGGAGATCATGCTTCAAATTAAAAATGATATCCGAAATGTACTAACCTTGTGTGTTCGTGGTCTGAAGGTCTCTCCACTTTTGTTGCATCGGTGGACGAACGTGGCTGCAGAGGTGGTGGCGGTGAAATCTTCCGCAGCGGAGCTTCGGAATTTGACGATCTCCTAGCCTGATTACCGCTCCCCTCGAAATTATCGATGGGAGGATAACTGCGACTTGGTCCAGAATGTATGTGCTGCATCAAACACTGATTCCAATTTATGGGACCATTTAAAAAATCACGTTTCCTCTGTTCCTGCGAGGACAGTTTCATGGGATGCAGAGGCTCTGCGCGGTATTGCCCGGATACGCCATTAACCTTTTCACTCATCGCAACAGTAACTTTCCCATTGAGAGACATTTTTTGCGTCATGGGATACCTCAAGCTGGATCTCTCAATGTTACCCTGTCTCGATAATGGAAATCCTAGGCACAGACCGTCACTGCCGTTATCCAATCCATCATTTTGCTTCATGGAGGAGGATCTTAAAAATTGGTTTATCGGTGGTTTAGGACCGATGGCGGTTTCATCCACCGTCGTAGAGCGGCAGAGTATTTTCTGAGCTGATATTGCAGGTTTTTGTGCGATGCTTAAGTTTTTCCTGTACTGCCTAATCGACGCTCTAATATCCACATTTTTCATCGGGCTGTCCGGCAGCGTACCGTGTGCGTTTGCAAAGCTGTTCCGTCGCGAAGCGCCTTCATGAGATCTCGAGTTGCTAGGGTATTCCCTTTTTAACATGTTCTGTTTTGTACTCGTTTGACTTGGCGCCTTTGGCGATGAATCGGTTGGTCTCGACACGTTTGTGGATATTTCCTTTAGAGCGACTGGTCCGGATAATTGCCTTGCGTGCGACGGCTCAGCTCGGCTGCTATTCACGAGCCTCTCCGGAGGATCGTTAGGGTAATTCCAGTCTTCGGATATGTCGACTGGGGGTGGAGGGAATGGTTCGTCATTATTGAAGACTTCGTCTTCGAGAACGGCCGGCGGAGACGGAGGAGGCAGATCGGGACTAGGCAATCTATTCTCCTCTATATACAGATCTGGATATGCATACCGCAACAACTGCGAATTCTTCGGAGGCCTCTCCGGAACCCAGTCATCCAAAGAGATTGACGGCCCGAAAATGATGGGACCTTTCAAATCGGAACTCACCGAGAAATCTTTATCGGTCATGGGGGATTTCTTCGGAGAGTTCGCAGCGGCGGCTTCGCCTGCACCATTCTCCTTATTATACAGCATTGTGTCTCTAAAACTGGCAAATTCGGACGCTGAAGAGGCGCGCCTCGAATGAATCTGCGGTTTTGGCCTGGGTGGCGGCTGAGGAGCGTCGGCGGTTAAATGCGGCTCTGATCGCCAATTCGTTTTGTTGCCTTGCTGCTGGTGTCTCTCATAAAACGAAAGCAATGCTTTCTTTTGTATGGCTTTCAGCGTAGGATCAGGAACTTTAATTTTTTTCTTAGGGTCTAAATATATATATCGCCGGGCTGTCTGCCGCTCCAGCTCCTTAACCCTCTCGGATACCGATAGTGGTGGCCTTGGAGGGGAATTACTAGTGCTGAATCTGAAATAAAATAAGAAGATAATGTTACAATCAATGACATGGTGGAAGCATTACAGACAGAGAATTAAGTAAGCGTTCTTTATTTATTTATTTGCCCTAGAGAGTAGGCTAGCTGCATACGGCTCTACGACTTGGATAATCTTCGGATTTATTATTTTTCATGTGAACAGTATGCTCACTTAGAGGATCATGTACGCTACACATATAGGGCCAAGTACAGGTGTCAGACCACTTATAAAAGCTACCTGAAACTCAATAATCATGGACATCATCTGTTAGCGATAACAGTAATATAGAAAAGCATAAAAAATATTAAGTTTGACTTATATGAAGTCTAAATTACCTGGCTGAAGATGATTGACTGGTAATATTCAGCTGAGAGTCATCTGTGGTCTGCGGAACGGTATATGTACTGACCGGAAACAGTTTTAAGTGCTGTTTCGTGTTTGTGAATCTTTGCTGTTCGTGCTCTTGCCCGCTGCTGATGTAGAGGACGCTCTCGGAATTGTGTCTCTGCGGGATCTTCACCTTAGCCGAGTGCACGATGAGCTGTTTTGAGGTCGAACTAAAGGAACTGCTGGCCACTGACACATCACTCAAAGATCCTGGAAGAGACGAAATTAGGGATAGTAAATTGTTTGCCCAGAATTTGAATAAGTCCTGCAAAGATGATGTAATAGATTGTGGGTACATGAATGGACTGCGCAGTTTGCAGACTAATATGCAGTTTAATACATTTTTAATATATCAATCCATTTTATGACTCCATTATTTAAAGATACACAAATCATTACTGAAAGCTACATACAGCAATCACAAATCGATATGATTTTGAAAAATATGCGTTTAATTACGAGCAGTCATAATACACAACTACTAAATTCCACAAGATGACTGAAAATATCCTCCTGTGATATTAAAAAAAATAAATAACAAGTCAACACTAGTCAAAATAAATGTAATTTTTCACTCTCAATATAATACTCTGTAATATACTTCACTCTGTAATATACTCAATGTGGCGAATCGTAATAATACTGGCCATCCTTATAAGAATGGTGATAATATCACTAAAGGCATCGAATAAAGGTTTAATTTTAAGTAGTGAGCACCCATCTAGTGGGTGATTCTTGATATAAAACTAATCAATAATATTACGGATTATTAAAATACTTTTTAAATATTTTTGATATTTGATATTACGTTTTTCTTTTGCTGAAGATTATTCTACACAAAAAACTTAAAGAAAAATGCTAATCTGGCGAATCATTCCTAAAATAAGCGATACTGTCTCCTGTAGTACTGTCAGTACTGTCTCCTGTAGAGCGGAGGTAATTGTTAACCTTACGGCAACTGCTCTTGAAACAACCAATCGGCTCCCGACACCGGGTGAACAGCCGGGCAAAGGACGCCGTATTTCGCGATAGATTTGATAGACACCGTATCACCGCTACGCAAGGGAGAGGACAGCGCAAGCGACCTCGAACCTGTACCCAGTCGGGAGACCGGAGTAATCTGGTTGCAACTGGAAGTAAGGGCGCGAGTGTCGGCCCGCTGTGTGATTAACCTGGTTATCTTGCGGTAAGGCGTTGGTTTATTACGGGCAAATGACGTAACTAGACAGTGGACTGTTTTCGTCCTAAGTCTTCTACGTTCACCTTAGTTAGTTAGTTAGTTTGTCTGGGCTTTTTCCCGCACTTGGCCTCTTGAGTGGGCCGTTGTGCGTGGCTCATGTTTCTATTTATGTTACTCCAACCAACCCAGGCTGTCCCAGAAGGTTAGCAGCCTGTTTGGGTTGCTACAGACCTCCGGGACAAATGCTGGAGATTGTAGTATTCTTGCCTGTTGCTCTGCCACGCTCCTGCATTCCATGAGCACATGCTGTGGCGTTTCTTCTTCATCCATGCATCCTCTGCATAGAGAGCTGTCTGTCACACTTATGGTAAACAGGTGTTTGTTTAGGGGACAGTAACCTGTCATAGTACCTATGACTTTACGGATTTTGTCCCTTTTTAATGACTTTACGGATTTTTTGGACGCTTCCGGAACCGCGTTCTTTGTTTGCCTGCATCCTGCGTTTTTTTTCCATTCTGTAAGGTGACTTTCTTCGGTGTTCCTGCGTAGCCATGTTTTTATTTGGGCCTGGGGAATGGGCATCAAGGGTTCCGGTCCATATAATATTTCCTTTGATCCTCTTTTGGCCATTTCGTCTGCCGCGTCGTTGCCCAGTGAGTCGCTGTGCCCTTTAATCCATTGCAGGGTCACTCTATTTGACCTTGCAATGGATTGAAGCGCATTGTGGCATTCCAGTACAAGGACAGAGGTTATAGTATTTTTTGCTAGCGCTTGTGGCACGGACGCACTGTCGGAGACAAATTTCAAGCTTAGGTCTCCGACATCTTTGGCTGCAACTGTTTGTGCTGCTCGATGCCAATGCATTCTGCTTGAAAGATCGTATTTAGTTTGCCTAGGGTAGTTGATATTTTGATGTTAAGATCATTTGAGAAGACGCCGGCTCCGGTACCTTGAGTGGTTTTGGAGCCATCTGTGTATATCCTTACTTCATTTGTACCAGAGTGATCTGCTGGTTCTGCAATGAGTTGGATATTGTATCTTCGATCAAAGACATGATGGCATATTATCCTGTCCATGGGTGCGTCCAGAAGAGGTATTTCTTCTAGAACCCGTTACGTTCACCTTACGGGAGACAGAACGATCAACTATCGTTAAAACTTCCTGAGGTGACGGGTTCGCCTGTTGTAGTTAACAGCTTTAGTTGTAGCTTGTATAAGAGATATTACAACCGTAATTTCACAATGTGATTTCAGCCCAACAAGGTATCTATGTACCAAATTTCAAGACTCTCAGTCCAATATTTCAAGATTGAAATATGACTAGTGAGCCCTCCAGTGGACCGATTTCAAACACAACCTTTTAAACTCTTACCATCACCAAATAAGGGAATCGGATGAAGCGTTTGGGCGCTATCGAGGAGGAATACACAAACACACACCCAGACAGACAGGGTCTTAATCGTAAGAGGGGGCCTCAAGTTGGATATTTCCATCTTTATCTCGATTTTTTTGCGACTTCACAATACTTTCCCTCCTGGTCGCTTGGTGAATTCTTTAACATATTATCAACTATTATCAAAAGCGTGTGAATTCTTTAATATATTATCGAAGATTATGGTAGGCAAAAATCTTAAAGAGTAGATATTCAAAAATTATTCTTACCGTGCCACTTGAGGGTTTCCGAAGAGGAGGCCGAGCCAGAGCTAGTGGTAACAACACTATCGCGATCGCCACGACTACTGGAACTATTCTCCCAAGAACATGAACCCATAGCACCAGAGTGAGAACCAGATGTGTTGTTGTTAGCACCGCACACGCGGTCTGTTGTCGCATCGATATCACGGCGAAGCCTGAAAAAAACAAAATAAAAAAAATATTAAAATGTTTCCTATGTATTTATAATATCAAATATGAAGACGATAATTAGCAATACTGTCCGAATTGGAAAATAGCTTATAATTGAAAGACTTTTTGAAGTCGGAGTATGCGTTCTGGATTTACAAAAGCTGATGGGCTTAAAAAAAATATTTCGACAATTCGCTCATCAATATAAAGTGTAAAGCAGAAAATTGACATACAAATGTATCATTCAAAAGTAATTCGTACACGACTGCCCAACAAAAAAGGAGTGTAATGTGTTCAGGGTTCATCCATGTATGTTTTCCGTTTCTTTATTCCACCGTAACTTTGTATATGGACAAGTAGAAAATTCGTGTTATTTTTTGATATGAGTTTCGTCATGGCAGTCCCTGATGGCACGCAATATCAATATTGTTTATGGACCCCAAACTCGAAGAAAACACGCACCGTATGTTATTTTGCCGTAGACAATAACATACTACTACATGGGCCCTTGCTGAATTGGCCACGAAGACCCATTCTGTTCAGGGTTGGTCAAACTCACGGGTCAACACCCATCCGGCGGCCTCCACGCATGAAGTGCGAGGCCGGGCAGTACTCTGGCCTTAGGGCTAGTTTCCCCTAAGAATCAACCTTCTGGTGCTCCTGGACGGTCTGCGCACCAATCGATAGCCAATCGATTGTACACTCTGTCTAACAGTCGAGGGAGTCTGGAAGTAGTACTGTTTAATATAGAGCGGGATTGGTTGCGGACCTTACAGCGACTGCTCTCGAAACGACCATCGGCTACCCGATCCCGGGTGAACAGCCAGGCAAAGGATGCCGTGGTCCGTGATAGATTCGTTATACACCGTTTCACCGCTTCGACCGCGCAAGCGACCTCGAACTCGTAACCAATCGAGAGGCCGGAGTAATCTAGTTGCAATTGGAAGTAAGGGCGTGAGTGTAAGCCCACTGGGTAACACTCCTGGCTATCTCGCGGTTAAGGCGTTGGCCTCTTACGGGTTTGTGGCGGAGCTTGACGGTGGACTGTTTTGTCCAAGTCTTCTGCGTTCACTTCACGGGAGAGAGAACGACTAATCGATAAAACTTCCTGAGGTGACAGGTTCGCCCGTTGTAGTTGACAACTCTAGTTACTCGAGTATTTTCATTTTTAATATATTATCTACGACAATAACATACGGAGCCCACAAGTAAATAATATATCGCACCTGTCAAGAAAAGGCGTTGACATTGAATCGGTGCTGGAGACGTAGCTGTGGTACCCCTCGGATTGTGCGTAGGATGACTGCTTCTGGTGTTGGACGCTAAGGGCCTCTTCGTACGTCCTCGTGTATTCCTCAAGTTCGGCTTGAGTCAGCTGAGGCGGAGACTGCTCCTTGGCGTCCGGGTAGTTTTTGGCAAACTGTAGCTCCACTTCATTCTGAAGGGCAGACATGTCCTGGAACGACCTTGAATACTCTTCAAGGTCCTTAGGTCTGACGTCACGCTCAGGCGGAGAAGAGATCATGTAGTCGTTTGCCTTGCACTCTCGTTCTGGCCTCGGGATATATCGGTGCTCCTCGTTCATCTTCGCTTCTATTTGAGATTCAAATGTGTCTGAGGGTAGTTTTTCACAGCGTTCCATCACAGTCTTGAGCTGAAAAGGAAGAGAAAACGGGGATTGATTATTAGTTTTCTTTTTTCTTTTTAGAGCGTATGGCATGTTAGTTGGCTAATTTCTTAAAATCAATATTAAAATGGACTTAAACGTTTTGTACAATAACAATAAATTACGCTATCAAATAATGCTAATAATAAAAATTGATAATACTGTGGCAATTAGGCAAAACTACATAAGTCGTTTTTTGACCAAAATGAGTTATCACGACCATTTAAAAGCGTTTTTTGACTCTTTCATTGGGAAAAACTACATAACTCGAAGCACAATATAAAAGAAGTTATAGCGCCTACTTTCTCACTAGATGTATATTGTTCAGATGAGCAAAACTATTTTTCTTAACTACTTTTTCTTAACTATTGATAGGTGGTCATAGTAGCATAAGTTAATTATCGTTTTATTAATACATAATATTTTAAAATTACACATATAGTTTAAGAGAGCACACATCTTTTATTCCATGTGCCAATTTTAGTCATAAATTTCAAAATGCTCCCCTGAGAAAATGGTATTTCTGACTTATGTAGTTTTGCCTAATTGCCACAGAAACATACACGTATTTAAAGTTAGAATAATATCTTAGGTAGATGAAGAAAATAAATAAAAAAACAAGCAAGAAAATAATTAAAAAAACAGCGCCAATCTAACCTACCCCTGCGCTCCAATTCGTAGTATATTTGTAGTATTTTCCATAGTAATAAAATGGAAAATTTCTAATGGGGCGTTTACACTCTCGCGCGAGGCGCGAGGCGAGACGCGAAACCATATAGTAAACAAACGGAACAGAGGCAAAGCTTCTAACGACGTACAAAATGTTTACCTACTTTGCTAGAAGCTTTGCCTCTGTTCCGATTGTTTACCTATGTAAATGGTTTCGCGTCTCGCCTCGCGCCTCGCGCGAGAGTGTAGACGCCCTATGAAAGTGATGGAGTATTTAATTTAATTTAGCGGAATTAAAATATTATTGCTTTTATACTAGATATTCCAATTGAACGGTCCAACAAGGCATCTGTGTACCGAATCCCAAGTCTTTAACTGCAGTATTTCGAGATTAAAGTATGACTAACGCGCCCTATGGTGGACCGATTTAAACTACAATCTATTCAATTCTTGTCATGGCCGAATGATGCCTGCATGGCAAATTTCAGCTCAATCGGATGAAGCGTTTAGGAATAAAAACACACACACACACAGACACACTCACACAGACTCACAGACCGACTTCAGTCTGGAAATTGTCCTTATCGTCTCGAGGGGGGTCAAAATGGATATTTTCGTCTTCATCACTATTTTGAGCGCGTTCGCAACGCCTACTACCCTTGGCCCGTAAAGAAAAAGTGATAGTTCATCGCTATAGTTCAAGAAAATTCCATTACTATAAACGTTCGAAATCGTTTAGATTTGCCGATTCAATTTGTTATATTTTCTAGGATATCTCGAAAAGTTGATAGGTATCCGTTTTTGATTTATTACTACCTAAAATAGGTAAAAGAAAAAGCTTGTGCCTCAACAGTTTTTGTTGCATTTTTTATTTATTTATTCTAATTTATGATACGTCATCATCTTCGTATGATATTAGATGCCTCACACCCTAGAAACCTTAATCCATCGATCCATTTGTAAAGCGGATTATAAAACAGGTAATGGACGCCATTTCTCAATGAGCAGTAGTACACATAACCGACTTAGAAATTGAAAAGGGCAAATCATTCTTAATATAAGCTGAACAATTAATTACGTCTCAAACGATGCCGGTCATTAACCTAAATTTCATGACCGATTTATCAATTTGCCTTTAAAAAATACACGCTTACATACATGCAAATTTAACACTCGGGCAATGACCACATTACGACTTCTAAGGAAGCCAAATTAAATAACTATTATAAATACGAGAAATAAATTGATTTTTGCTCAAAATACTTTGAAAAATATTACTGGGCATTGTCATCGAAAGATAATCCGGCCAGTTCCTCACTGACTTCTTTCTAAAAGCTACGGAGCATGAAGCCCAGTAGCTTGTAGCAACTAGAGTTGTCAACTACAACGGGCGAACCCGTCACCTCAGGAAGTTTTAACGAAATGTATCGTTCTGTCTCCCGAGAGGTGAGCGCAGAAGGCTGGTACACAGCGGGCAGCCTCGCCCACTGACTACCAGTTTTGGCAGGATATCTCCATCTGAAATTATCGTTACGGGTCAGAAGTTGCTTACGCGACCTCTACCTGTTGTATTACAGCGGTAATTCAGTTAGAATTTATCGCGGACCTGGGCGTTCTTTGCCCGTAGTGCCACACGGGATCGAGTGGCCCAGGGTCATTTCAAGAGTGGCATGAACATCCACCCCCGCTGCTTAGGAAACAGTGTATTTCCATAGTCTCAATTTCAAAGTCAATTTCCCTTCAGCAATTAATCAGAATGCACAACCGATTGGCATCGCCGGCCGGTGCCCAAACCGTCCAGTGGCGCCGGGATCCAATCCCGCCGGGAGAAACCAGTCAACCAGCTCTGAGGCCTGAGACACGGAGTCTTACCCGGGGTAGCCTTCCACTCGAGGAGGCTTCTGAATAGGAGATGAATCGAGAGTTGAGCCGATCCGAGAACAAAATGGATCTTGTGGCCCAAGCTGCACGAAACCGTTCACCACCAGTAACTTGTAGAAACTTTGTATTGACCAGTAACTTGTAGCACCTTGTATTGACCAGTTCCAATTTTTTACTTTTGTATTGAGCAGTTCTAAATTCATTAAATTCATTAAAGTTTAAGTTTGATACACATTTTTTTTATTGGGCAGTCGTGTAATAAGGCCACCTCCTACGGTAACGGCTCTTGTAGGTGTCCTTCGTTGAGTTTATTATCCAAGAAATTACATATATTCTGAGAAGAATCTTAAGAGCCATTTGGGGCCCGGCCCATAACATCAAAGTACCCGCTATGTCCCCGCTCTGTGGGTATAACGCCAATAGAATATAATAGAATAGAATAGAATAACTCGATTGTGCAATTAAAACATTACCTAATGAAAATTAAACTAGTTTTACAAAAAAAACACAATAGCAGACATTTAGCTATAGCGATATCTTACAGTCAACCATCTGATAAACTAATTCTTAATTGAAACCGTACAATACACACATAGTCAATAAATTTAAAATAAACTAATACAAATATAATGTCAATAACATGCTAAGGTTTTATACCATTTTTAACTATTTTTGCCCAGGGAAGGATAAAGGAGAGGATACGATGTGGTATTTGGTTAGTGGCAGTCTGAAAATAAATATTTCTTCAATAAATTTTTGAAAGTGAGCAACGAATGTGCATGCCTGACAGAGTGTGGGAGCTGATTCCATAAGCGAGCAGAATGGACCGTAAAAGAGTGCGTGTAAACAAAAGAGTGATTTAACGGAATGGCGAGTGTGTTATCCCGGTTTGATTGAAGTGGAAGATTTATCAACAAGGATACTTTGTGACTTGTGACTTTTCGTAATAATTACTGTCAGCATATACGTAAATATCACAAGTCAGCATATACATAACAGCAGAGTTTTAACCATTTGTTTTCTGTATTTTCGTCATAACTGTATAGCTATATTTTTAAAGTATTTCAATGTTTTATGTTATTTAGTGTATCTCACTGAATTTTGATTTCAAAGACTTATATTGTATTATTATTTTGATTCTTTATTTATTTATTTATTTTTATTGGAATTATCAAATTAACCATTTACAATAAGTATAATATTAAAACAAATGACAAAAACTTTCCTCTTTCATTCACTGGCTAGTGCTGCCCAACTGGGATATCCCCGTTCCAGGGCAAGCAATTTATATTTTTACATTTAACACGAGGGTCGATGAACCAACCAAACACAATAATAATAATAATAATTAAAAAATCGGGATTATATTTCTTATATAGTTGAATTTTGTCCTGCATCATTTCTAATCTGTGTATTCTCATGGCTAGTTATAATTTTGATTTTCTTTGTTGTCTTATATTTTCTTTTCACTATTTTTTCTGATTTCGATTTATATCCTTTTTTTCACATTTTCTTTCATGTTTTGTTAGTTATTTTATAGTTAGTTAAAGGAAGCATTTAATAGATAGTTAAAGGAAGTAAACTAGTTAAATCTAGATATCCTAGATTTCTCGTCTTTTTACTCAAAAGCAGGCTACAGACGTGTGCAGATTGTTAGATTTTTTTGATATTTAAAATTTTATTGAGGGTTAACTAATTACATGAATAACTTAAAGTTTTTATTGTTGTTGAGTTATAGTATTTTTAAACTACATTTCATCACAAGTTATTGTCTTAATATGATATAGTAACATAATAATGATAAGAAATGAAACTTACCGCGTAAAATAGTGAATTTCTCAATTTTTAGTCGTCACGGGGAAAATGATTACGGTAAGATACATTTTTCAAAATGATAATTATAATTAACTAAGACTGCTTGTACATATTTATAATTTTGCTTTTATTAATCCCCACTCGCTTGGGAAAATTAAAAATTTATTTTGAATATTTTCAGGAATATTAGATAGAATTACAATGTATTTTTCTATTGATTTTATTAATTTTGATATTAAAATATACTAAAAGCCCTCTTATTTATTTACACTAAAATACATTTTTCCCAAAAAAATATTCCACAAATATTTAAAAAAAAAATAATTCCCCTGAATATTTCAGAAAATATTCAAAATGATTTTTTTCTCCAAAAAAGTGGGGGCATATAAAGCCAAAATTAATGAGTATTTACAGTCTGTCGTATTTAATTGTCATTATGATTATGAACAGCATCTTACAGTATCATTATCATTCAATCCGTGACGACAAATGTAAATTCGAAAAAAAATGAGAAAATAACTATTTTACGCGGTAAGTTCCATTTTATGATAATGATGGCCAAAACAATCTGTGATAAAACGTAGATAAAAATACCATAATTTGTTAACGATAAACATTTATGAGTTAACCATGTAATTAGTTTATAAACCTCAAAAAAAAAAAAAATATCAAAAAATTCGTTTGATTCTAATAATCTGCACACGTCTGTACATTCAGTGTTTTTATTCTTTTTTGTTTGTTTTTATTTTTATTTTTAGACTACAAAAACTCACCATATTTTCTTTGAATTAAGGGACCATAGGGACCATTCAGGTTTATGTTTAAGAATTTAATATTTAACTTCTGGATGTTGATTTTTAAGTTTTTGTATTTTCTAAGCCCAAATGAGGAAATGATGAAATTAATTCATTTGATTTGATTTTATTATACTAATTGAATGATTTTAATTCGTTTTTAATGCTCGAAATCATGAAGTGGTTTAAACATTTAAATATCCGGCGTCAATATGTCGAATGGCGTCGCGGCCGATAATGAGCGAAACCTCGAGCAGTCATTCACATAAAATTATTCAAAACCGATAGTCGCGCTTGAAGAGATATTTACGTCGGCGACGACATCGTTGACACTTGATCCGAGGGGCCTCCAATCAAATATCACTTTCTTCTGCCGTCCACCCGCTGCGATAATCGCTATAAATCCATACTGAAGAGTTTTACATTTCCATTCGAGGGATAATTGAATAAACCCACGCGCCTACAAGGGAAATGAGACGATTCGAGACGCACGGGTCCCGGTTCCATAATCAAAAGATGTTATAGTTGGTAGCAGCATTTTAACATCCGCCATCGACGACCTCACACGAATTGTCAATTTTTCTGTTCGATGGCCGGGTTCTTCTTATTTTTGTTGATTTCTCTTTAATATGCGAAATTAATTGAAAAGCATCGCAAGAAAATATTTGGCCAAGTGATTTCTTCGCTTGAAGAGTAGAAAGAAGCGGGCATCCTGAGCGTATGTGCAGAAAAAACGCATAGAAAACAAGTAAATATATTAAAAGCAATAAAAACATGCCCGTAAGAGGTTAACGCCTTATCCGCGAGATGACCAGGTATGTTACCCAGCGGGCTTATGTGACTCACGCCCTTACTTCTAATTGCGACCAGATTACTCCGGTCTCTCGACTGGTTGCGAGTTCGAGGTCGCTTGCGCAGTCCTTTCCCTTACGAAGCGGTGAAACGGTGTAAACCGAATCTATCATCGTGTAAACATATAATTTTATATTCACAATTGACTACTTGTTTATTTTATTTATTTTTTATTTTTATTTTTTTTAACTTCCATTTTAATCCTATTCTGAACACTTCATTTTATAGACAATTTACTTACTGATTATGTAACATGATTTAGGAATTATTGCTTTTATTTTTATATTTTTACTCTGATTATTATTTGATGCTTTCCAAATTGGACTCCTTGATTATTATTAATATTATTGTTTTTTTTATTTAAAGATTTATACTTTTTTATTTTTTTATTTTTGGATTTGGTATTTCTATTTTTGATATTTCTAAATGATCTTTTTAATATTTAGACAATGTAATGGTTGATTTTGTATAGTTTATTGACTTTCAGATTTCTAACTTGATTTAATTTTATTTTTGCCAGATATATGATATGTTTAAAATATGAATATTATAAAAAATGTATTTATTAATTGTAAGTTCTATACCCTTACCGGGTTTTTTGGAATAAATAAACTTTGAACTTTGAACTTTGAACTTTATCGCGGACCCCGGCGTCCTTTGCCCGGCTCTTCACCCAGGATCGGAAAGCCGATCGGTTAGGTCCGCAACCACCACCGCTTTATAGGAAACAGTACTGTTAGTCATAATGCACAATCGATTGGCTCACGTCGCACGGTGCGCAGACCACCCAGGAGCGTCAGAAGGTTGACTTCTAGGGGAAACTAGCCCTAAGGCCAGAGTCCTGCCCGGGCTCGCACTTTATGCGTAGAGGCCGCTGCATAGGTGTTGACCCGTGAGTGTGACCAACCCCGAACAAAATGGGTCTTCGTGGCCACCTCACAAGGGCCCATCCCGGGCAACTGAATACATCGACGCCAAAATGTTCTCCTGTGTGTCTGGTGAAATATCAAAGGTGTACTTCATTCTGAAATCCTGAAAACAGGCCAGACAGCGACTGCGGAGCGCTACAACTGACAACTAAATAAGGTGAGTGAATAACTTGATCACAAAAGGCCATTTTCTGGCCATGGAGATAGGCAAGTCATACGCTGCATGACAACGCTCGACCTCTCGTTGCTTGCGCGGCTCTGAAGACCCTCTTAAAATTGGGATGGGAATTTCTCCTACACGCGGCTTATTCATCAGACTTAGCTCCATCCGACTAACATTTTTCCCGGTCAGTGCAGAATGGATTAGTCGATAAACAGCCCAAAACGTTGGACGATGTCCGTAAATTCGTCGATAACTTTAGTGCCTCGAAGCCTGCAAGTTTCTTTCGCGACGGCATTCGTATATTACCTGAGTAATGGCGCAATATTACCGATGAAAGTATTTCCAAGATTGAGGTCGTTGTTCTCTCATTATTATTAATACATGAATTTTTTGAATTTTTTTTAAAAATGAAGTCATACACCTACCTAATAGATACATATATATGTTCGGAATGTACTTAATCAGACCTTTCATTTGACACGAAACACGATATATTTATTTTAATTTATTGACATTAGGAGATTTGTAGATTTGGACATTTATACAAGTATTTACTAGATATTTAGACAGTTAATGTATCTTATGATGATGACATAACGATTCTAACAATACCACTTTTAAATCGGTTCGAGCGTTCAAAAGATATGGTGAAATAGAGAAACGGAACACATACATTGATGAAAACACACATTACACTCGCTTAGATTAAACATTACACTCGCTTAGTTTACTATACTCATTACACATTGAATACGACACACACCAGCTTAGCTATGTTTTTTTTATAATCAAATTAATGCATTTTAGTACGTATAGAGATGGAAAGGTGAGGTTTTTAAGCATTTTTAAATGACCACGGCATCATTCTACATCGATAGTGCATTTCGACCAGAAAGGAATACCGTAACGGAGAATAGATTCAAAATAAGCGTAATAAATAGTTGTCGTATCCTTAGAACTAAAAAGTTTTTGTATTTGGCGCAGCAGAAAACAGGCACTAGAAAGTTTGTTCTCCGTGCGTATGCCATCTCAAGTATTTATCTAAAACTAAGCCAAGAATGTTGTCACTACTAACATCGGCTATATTGCTTGTCCAATATGAACCTATGGAGTATACATTGAAACAGTTTGGACGTGTTGAGGGATAACTTGTTTCTCTCAAACCATGCATTTAGTGAAGCCAATTCAGCATTTAAATTTGCGACAACTTGGTCAATATTAGAATGTGCATAGTTTATGCTGGTGTCATCCGCAAATAAAGTGATTTTGGAATGTATTAAGGGAGTTGGGAGGTAATTTATATATAAAAGGAAAAGGGTTGGTCCCAGAATAAGATGCAAAAGATGCTAATGGTCCGCGATGGATTCAAGCTGAATCACCGCTGAATATACGGCAGGTAGAGGATGGAGGTATCCTGATGGCTAATTTCAGACGGATATATCCTACCAAAACAGGTAGTCAGGGGGCGAGGATGGACCTTTTGGTTTAACTATACGGTAGATTTGTATTGTCTCTGAGTCACCTACGCTCACCTCGCGAAAGATAAAACGGTCACTATCGTTAAAATTTCCTGAGGTGATGGGTTCTCCCGTTGCAGTTGACAACCAAAGTTTGACCACTTTGAACTTGGAATTAAAAATAGAAATAAATTTTATTTCTAAGCCATGTTAGTCCCTTTTCAAAATCACTTATTTATGTTTCTTTCTGTCGTTTGATATTGCTCGGTTATTTTCATGGGTGCAATCATGAAATTTTGAAAATTCGCGTATTTTTTCAATATGACGTCCTGTGCCGGTGTTATCCATTACAGTTTCTCAGGTTCTGGAACAGCAGTTAACGTACTGTCAAGAGACTTTAATGCGGTGGACCTGCGGGTACAACATGTAGTCCATAAAGTGAGAATTAGGTATTCCTGCCTGTCGTGCTTTACGACGCGACACAGAGCGGGAGGCGTGCGGCGCATGCTATGTAGTAAGAGAGCTCTCTACGGGTATTTGTATTAAATGCAAGAAATATATTGAAAGTAACTCTACATACACTCACAATTATGGATTGGGAAATTGAAACGTCAGCTAGTACAGTCAATTCAAAATAAAATATTTCTTTACAATAAAATAGCCAAATCATCACTATCATCATCATCTATCTGGTAGACGCGCACTGTCGGATATAGGCCTCCCCCATAGAATGCCATGACGAACGGTCTTGAGCCGTCTCTGTTCACCTACTACCTGCGATTGCGACAATGTCATTGGTCCATCTTGTGGGTGATGGGGGGGTTCCACACCGCGTCTGCCGCATTAGTCAAATCAGAAAAATATAAATATATAAATGTATATCTGTAACGTGCTCTCGGACTTTGAGTCGCGGCGAGAGGCTGCGATTGCCGCGAAGGCCAGCTTTCTACGCGCCCACCAAACCGACAATGCCGGGCACGAATGAATGCACGTTGCGTTATCTTATCGCAGAGCATTCTAATTTATAAAACAAGGCGTTAAATCCCAGAAGTGAAATCCAGGCGTCGAGACGGGCGCCGAGTCGCACCTCGTGCGTCGGTGTGTCCATCCATCGCAGCGCTAGCTTCGGTCGACGAATTTATTATGTTAATAAGGCAGCGCACAGTGGGACGTTTTACACGACTGCCCAACAAAAAAGGAGTGTTATGTGTTCAGGATTCATCTATGTATGTTTTCCATTTCTTTATTCCACCATAACTTCTAAACGCTCAAACTGATTTAGAAGTATGTGGTATTGTTAAAATCGTTATGTCATTTCGTGTGTCTCGGGCATCTTAACTATCCAAAAATCAAGTAAGTAGTTGTCTAAATGTCCAAATCTCCAATAGTCAATAAATTAACATAAGTACTGGTAAATTCACCTTTATTGGTCTCTTAACCACAGGTTCAAAAATGCGTTTACATATACAATACAAGCTCACTAAAATCTTCATACGAGACAGAAAATCAAATTGTCTTGTGAAAGACTAGAGTTGATAAATATTTAAAACCCGTTTAAATTGACAGATATTTAAAACCCGATTCACAGACTACGGCTTGATTAGTATTTCTTTATCAAATTCTGTTAAATATTGTAGTGATTATTATGTATATTATGTATATTAAATATATTTTATTATACCTATTACCTATTAATTTATATTACGTATACCTATATATATTAGGTATATTTATTGTATTTTTATTATCTTACCTTATTATTTATATTATTTTAATATTGTATAAATAATATCTATATTTAAGCAATTTAATTCATGTAATGAATTAAATTCATAATGTGACTTTTATATCTTTCTCGAAATTTACCCATATATACGTACGTAAACACTGTTTTATCTATTTTTTCTGTAACAATATTTGTAGTTTAACTGTGAAAACAATTAATTGGCCTTATTTTTGCATAGCATGTTTATTTTCATAGCATGACTATTTTCGTTGACCGAGAAAACAACTTTTAATAATTTATTTAATAGTTTTATTTCATATGCCGGCGGAAGCGCCAGTGACACAGTCCTTCCCCTTCTCTCCGATAGTGACAAAATAAGACAGGGAGATAAAAGCATTAATCAGAGACTAAACATAGAGCCAAAATACTCGTGACGAAACTTTACTCGCTTAAAAGTGCCAATAATAGTATTACATTATTTCCTCCTTGACCTTAATATTCTTTATGATACGAACTTAAAGGATACAAAAAACAGTCATAGGATACGTGTGTCCTTAACCAGGGCTATTACCTCTTTATTTTCAGCCAGACTATTTGAAAGAGAAAGCAATTGATGGCATAACACTGTCTCGCTGGATAGACGGTAGATCAGTACAGTGTTGTCTTTGCGAATCTTCTCAGGGTGGAAAGACGAAAACGGTCGTTATACCACCATGAGATGGCGCCTTCGCCCGCATCACCGACCGCATCACTCTATGGAAACATAGTGTCAACTTTTCAGTCCTCCTTTGACGTCATTATTATTATTTTTTGGACTTTCTGCAACGGGGCGCGGCTCTATTGTGCGGCGTGTGAAATCAGCCGCGACCACGTCTCGCCATCCGTTCAAGCCTAATGTCACCAGCTGGCAGCCGCGGTCAGTTGACTCTCCTTCCGGTATTTCATCACTGCTAAGTGCAGCAGACAGTCGGCAGTGTCGCCAGACATGGCAATTTTGCGACCACGGTGGTATTTTAGGCACAAAAATTTGGAGGGTGTAAATATTATTGCTTTTGGAAAGCGTAGAATGTACATACGTATGCAAAAATAGCATTGACGAAATGTTTCTTTTGATATTTCGGTGAGGACTAAACTTGAGAGTAACCAGCCGATCGTACACGTGTAATATTCTACTTATTACTACTTCTATTAAATAATAAGGAGAGATAGAATGCCATCTATTAGTCTATCCGAATTTAAAAATAAACAATACATTATTACGTATTGAAACATGTATGCCGAATAAAAAAAATACATATTTATGTATATACCAAATACAAAATTGGCATCTTTGTGTATAACATATTAAAATAATAAGAGCTATGATTTACAAAGGCGTTTGTTATTATATTATTATTTTATTTCGTGATAATATACCGTAGGTATAGGAGAGTTTAGAGTGATATCTATAGTGCGCCGCCATACTGCTATACAACTAACGCCACCATATTAAACATCAGAGATGATTTAGCAATATTTGGAACTATGAGTGGCGTTTACACGTTGCGTTTCGTAGTAAAATACTCGCTGCCTATTCGCAGTACGGCAATTAGTAAACTATTACAATATATAATCGATGATTTTAAGTTATTTAATATCGGTCATTTAAGTTACTTAATAAGTACTAAATTTTATGTCATATTAAATTTACTTTTTATTATTGTATTTAATATTATTATTTTTAAATATATCTGTATGTATGTATGTATATATGTGTATATATATTCTTAATCTTAGTTACATGTTTATTTTCTACTCCTAATTTTAAGTATTTAATAGTTTTTAAGGTAGTTGTTGCATGTTTATTCTTTTGTGATCAAATATTTATTTTATTACGACAATTTTTTTTTATTTTTTTTGTTACAAAAATATTTAGTTTTTTGTAATAATCACAATTATGAACAAGCACGCACAAAATTAAACGTTCACCTTAGAACAGGTCCCGGCCTAGTTAGGTGGCGTTGTCACTGGACTTTGCTATGTATTCATTTTCTGCTATTTATTCAATGTTTAAAATATTTAATGCATAGTTCCTAAGATAAAATTGTTTTAAATTATTCTTGAATTACTTAAATAAATAAATAAATAAATAAATTTCTCACATCGTCACCTTACGAGGAGTAGGAGTTCCTATCCCATACACTCATAATTTCCCCCCCCCCCCCCCTGGTAAAATGGTGACCTCGATATGTAAAACAAGATGATTTTTATTTGTGTCATCCTTTGTGGTACTGGCCCCTCTGGAATCTGTTTACACTTTCATGGGCAATTTCTAACATATGTTTAATCGTAACTTAGCTCGATGCAGCATGTGTCCAACCCGTTTATTGCTGCCACGACGTGAAGTGTTCAATAAATCTAGACCGATAGCGTTAACTATTGATGAGAAGACTGAAATACACCATGTGTCAATGCTTTTGGACACTTCGGACACTCGAAGTAGCTAGATAGACTTTTATTGAAGTGCTAAATTATCTTACGTGGCTGCAGAATTTATATCTGAAAGATATCGAGGATAAAAGAGCTATTGTCACTCGAAAATAGATCAGTGTGGATTATAAATAAATACAAACGGAGCTGCCATGGAATTCACCGACCGGAGTCGGGCCCATCATAATACTATTTTTTACACTTCTGGGGGGTGAGCAGTGGATTCCGGACTTACGAACCGGCTGTGGTAGGTTTAGGACAGCTGTCTTGCCACATGTGAGCGTTCACCTTGCCACCCATTCACTCCCCCTTCGAAGCCATAGAATTTGAGATGCGCAAATCGCAGTTTTAGATAATTTTTCTAAGAAAGAGTTGATTATTTTTCTGGAAAGGCCAAGATCTTTAAAGAGGTGAAATAGAGATTTAGCTGGCAGGCCACGAGCGCCAACTTCCACCGCGTGAAGGTGAACAGTGAAGCCGTTCCGGGTTACGGCATTTGCAAGATAGTTTATTTTATGTAAAATAATATGATAGTTTATTTTAAATGTAAAATAATATAATGATAATGAAATGATATTGGCAGATAATGAAATACAATGCCAATATTCGGACACTCTAAGTAGCTATTTTTTACTGGGCTTTTATTGGACTAGAACTGGTCAGGCTGTATAAAAGTGAAGCCCTCTAAATGTTTTTGCCTTGGACTCGGCCGCGTAGACACAAAATGTACATCCTATGACCCTAAATTGGTCTATAAGGGCTCTAATATCTCCCTTATTTTAAATTCCTTGGCAGGAAAATCACACATCAAGGAAAAGACGTCTCTGGTGATCGTGTTAAAAAGCATTTCAAAAGTTGCCTGGCAAAAATAGATGCCTTGCTAATTTCTGGCCCTCGTTAGGACTGGATCTATGATAATTATCTAAACTCACATTTGTCATGGCCCTGTCTTATTTGCGATTTCACCAAAACGCAACTATCCCGTCTAAATGCGCTGGTGATAGCTAGTTTAAAATCCTGGTTGTCCTTAGCCAACCCAGCTGACCCTTCGACTCTCTTCAGGTCCAAACGAAATTTTGGTCTAGCGCTAAAACTGCCCTATCTGCTCTACGCCCTCCAGAATAACAAAAAAAATCGATTCTGTTCAATTCCAAAGATCCGGCAATATCGAAGCACGTAATAAGTGGCCGTAGTGATTCAAATGATCTACAAGCCCGCGTAGACTTCCACAAAAAGTTCCTTACTGGAATCAGCCAGAATGGCACTGGTCTGGGGTATGGCAGTACAACCACGAGCGATGTTGACTTGAAGAAGTCTCTCTTGCGGGGAGTTTACGACAGCAACAGTATGGCTCATGCTATATACCTTCAATGCCAGAATGATTAGACAACAATTGGGGACTTTTGCATTCCGCCTCCAATGCACTGGAAGGTAATGCTCTACGACTGTACGTCAGAGACGCTGAAATTTTATTTGAATGCCTTTCAGCATACACTTCCAGATCCCAGTAACCTCGCTCGTTGGAGCTATGCAGAGGATAGTTCCTCTTTGTAGCAATACCCCTTGCACAGCTAGACATATTCTAGCTGTCTGCAAGGTGGTCTTAGATCAAGTACGGTACACTTACCGCTACGACAAAGTCCTAGCTGTTATTCGCGAGGTAATTAGCCTCTTAGTGGCTCGTGCCAACAAGGATTTGACACTACCCTCCAAACCCCCAATACAGTTTGTGCGGGATGGCTCTAAAGGCAAAAAACATTTAACTACAAAACCTTTCTCAATAATCGAGAAAGCTTCAGATTGGATTCTTAAGGTCGATTCGGTCTCTAAGCAGTATAAATTTTCTGAAAGTCTCGGATGCACAGCCCTCCGTCCATATATAACTCTTTACTCTCTATCTCAGAAGGTGGCCCTTATCGTAGAATTAACTGATCCATGGGAATCAAATATCCCAAAAAGACCACGAGTATAAATTTTGTTAATACCATGATCTCGCAAATGCCGTCACCCAGAACGGCTTCACTGTTCACCTTCACGCGGTGGAAGTTGGCGCTCGTGACCTGCCAGCTAAATCTCTGTTTCACCTCTTTAAAGATCTTGGTCTTTCCAGAAAAATAATCAACTATTTCCTAGATAAAAATATCTAAAACCGCGATTTGTGCATCTCAAATTCTATGGCTTCGAAGGGGGAGTGAATGCGTGGTAAGGTGAAAGCTCATAAGTGGCAAGACAGCTGTCCTAAACCTACCACAGCCGGTCGTTAGTCTGAAATCCACTGCTCACCCCCCAGAAGTGTAAAAAAATGTATTATGATGGGCCCGACTCCGGTCGGTGAATTTCATGGCATCTCTTTTTGTATTTTATTTTATTTATTTGAGATATCGAGGATAAAAGAGCTATTGTCACTTTAAAATGGATCTGCTTCGATTAAATATGATAGTTAATTTTAAATGTAAAATAATATAATGATATTGGCGGATAATTAAATATATTGTCTATATTCGGACACTCGAAGTAGCTAAATAGATTTTTATTGAAGTTCTCAATTATTTTACGTGCATATATTAGCATATATTACTACAAGATGACATATATTACTACGAGACTCCAGACCCGTCATTGCCGGGAATTTAAAAATCTGCGTACACAATTATATAGGTTGATTTGGGGATCCGTAAAATGGGTCGATTGGCGGATTGCTGCGCCCAGGTATAGTGGCCAGCCGCGCGTTGTAGCAGCAACAGGTAAGAAATTGACCAGAAACTGACTTGGTGCGTTGGTCGCCGTGCGTTGATTGACCGACTTGGTCGCAAGATGACTACATACAAACATCAACATAAAAATGATAGTTGTCTCTCTCTCACAAATAAAATCTCAGCGGACGCTAGAGAAGGAGATCTAATAAGCGAGCAGAATGCCGCTGCCATACGAATAATGCAGAAGCCATACAAATTTTAACACTTTTATAGTGCATTGTAAACTTTGCATGACGAAGTAATTAAGAAATTAATACAAATGATTAGATATATAATAGAATAAGTATATTGAATAATATATGTAACTTCCTCGTGACACACCAATTTTTCAGATAAACTCTTCTCTCGGTCAATTGCATATGCAGAAGTGCCCTCGGTTATGTTATAACAATACGTCAGTTATGCTTCTCCAGACTATACATCGTAAGCCCACTTAGGAGGTCATGGTTTTCCACTCCGTGCCAGTCAGGATAGTAAAATGGCTATTCCTACTCATAATTCTTATTTTTTTTACATATTCCTTCACGGTTCATGCAGCTAGACTATGGAACGAGCTCCCGTCAAATATCAGAAACGCACCAACGATTTCTACTTTTCAAGTGTCTCTGAAAATCTATTTTATGTCCCTACATTCCTAGTTATCCTAAATCTCATCTAATCCTCTTCTATCTTTCGCTCCTTCCAAATATTCTCCAAATCCTAAATATATTTTTAAAAATTGCATTTTTATTACTTGATTAGGTTTTTAAGCTATTGCATAGCTTTTATCGCGGGCCTAGCCAGCGCGGCGACCGATTGAAGACATTTCTTAACGAAAATTAATGATTTTAAACTGATAATTACGTCTAAACCAGTACTGCTTACGCTTCGAAAAAAATATATGTTAAACAAGAACATTTTCGTAATATTCTTAGCATTGAATATTTTAAATTTTGTTTATATTACATAGTGTAATTAATTTGTGAAATTAGGTCTAACCGAACACAAAATCGACTACTACGCAAATACTATCTGGCGTATTATTATGAAACCTGTACCATTTTAAAGATAATTTAATTATCTATCTTTTTATCTACGATTTTTTTCGAATAATCCGTTTTTTTTGCTTTATCGAAAAAAAAATCGTGCGCGGCGCTCTATCGGAAGACGTTTAAATTATTCCGTTTACAAAATTAAAATTTCAACGTTTTACGATAGAGCGCAGTTATCTGATATAAGAAAAAATGAAATAAGTAAAATAAATAAATAATTATAATTGCATAAGTTGTTAAAAATGCTGTGCAATAGCTTTACCGCGGCAGTCCCCGAGTGCCACACGTATTTTTTATTTTATTTTATCTATTGTCACCTAAATTTTTACACTTCCACGAAGGTTAGCTGTACTTTAGGCCTGCCTGTTGTATATATTTAAAAAAATGCGCAATAAACTATTTCTATTTTACTAATTTAAGCTTGTAGTAATACTGGCCTAATTTAAGCCTGTAGTAATACCAGTAGTAATACTGCTGTGCATTGTTTTTATATTATTAATGTCTTTTTTGTATCACAAAATTAGAAGTGTAAGACTAGAAAAATAAGAGTTTGTCCCGCCAACAAAGACTAGAAAAATAAGAGTTTGTCTCGCCAACAAACTGTTTGCCAGCTTGGCAAATTTTAATATTTGAAAAAATGTATTTTTTTCTCTGAATAAAAAAAAACTATCTATCTAACACAGATACAGGCTATATTTGAGCTAGTTGGGTATGCGCTGAGCGATGTCATGTGAATGTGGGACATCGTATACTCCGCAACATTACCAACTATGAACATTTACAACTTTGAAATATATAAATAAATGTGCATAAGAAAAACCGGATTTTCGCCCGAAAGAAAGCACTCACCCATCTTGAAAATGAAATGAAAAATACCTTTATTGTACTAACAAAAATAATGACATTGGTAAAGAAAACTTAAATTCTATTTTAACTTAGTACAAACGGCGGGCTTATCGCTTCGCGATTTCTTACAGCCAACCGTGTTATATTATTTCTTACAGCCAACCATCTTATATAAGTATGTGTACTTAGTAGGTAGGTAAATTACTTAGATACTTACTTGTTGTTGTGCGTGGTTGCTCTGTGAGCGCCTCATGTAAGGCCTCGTGTAGGAGACGACTTTTTCCTTGGTGTAAGTGGTATGGTCCGTCCAGGACTTGGAGCGTTGGCTACCGCCGGTTGGAGGGGCTCGAGGAGCAGCCGGCACCTCGCTCGCCGCCGCCATCGGCCACGAAGGGAACTTCTCGTGACCTGGCCCGTATTTAACACCTGCAACAACAAACAACATTCAGCGATAAAAACTAACAACTTGGATTTGGTATGGAGGATTTGGTTAAAGTGTCAATAAAGGTTTCTCTTTATTTGTGTTCCACCGCCGATGCAACTCCGCGATACTAACCCCGTGTAGGTAGGTAAAGCGGCATTTTAACGGAAATTTAATAAATAGATATAGATGTTTCAAATGACAAGACTGGTAACATAACTTAGGGCTTTAGGACCCATTAGGGAGCTAATGGGCCCTGTTGGAGTTTGGCCACGAAGACCCATTTGTTCAGGATCGGTCATACTCACAGGTCAACACCCATCCGGCGGCCTCCACACAGAAGAGAGGGCCAAGGCAGGGCCCTCTCTTCTGCTTTGATTTCTAAAAGCTGTGCACTGTGATCTGAGAAATCTATTACGGAAATGTTATTATTATTATTATTTATTCCGTATCCGGCGATTTGGGAGGGAGTCTCCCTCGCAGCCAATACGCTGTTGTCGGTGCCGCTGGATCTCGTACTCCATTCACGATTCGCTTCCATTCTTGACGATTTTTTGCCACGTCTCGAGCATCCCTAGCCGATAATCGTTGACTCTTAAGGTCGTCTTTGATGTTCGTCTTTTAGCCAGGTTTTCATCGGTGATGATCGCTGAATTCTCCATTCTGTTAGACGGTCTCACCAAAGAAGTGGCAAGCGATTATCGTTCAATGTTATATACGGAAATGTTAATACAAAATAGGTTAGAAAATATTAGATCGATATACGTGGTGTTTGAATTGTGTATACTTGTAGGGAAGTCCCCTGATTTGCAAAGGTTGTAAGTTTTCAAAAAGTTGAGCTTTTGCATGTTAGGATGGTTTCAATGAATCAACTTTATAGAAACCGGAAATAATTACCCCACCATTTTACAAGAAGCGAGGTCCATCATGTCATCATCAATCCAAAATGTCTGAAATTAAGTAAATGCAGATTAATTTATAATTAATTTTCTTAGTTTGAACGCATGACAGCTCAATATGATTTCCCCTGGATAGATTTACAATGTCGGTTTTATCTGCAACGCCTATTCTATACGACGTTCAAAGGAATACATCTGCCATCTCGAATATTTATTTTATTTTATTTTATTTAATAGCAAACTTACAGATAGTAAATATATGATGCTAGTATTTTAAAAACATATTCAAACAAAACAAATTTACTATCCTATGAATAGTTTGCAATGCTTGCATTACAAATTAACAGAAATAACATGAACACGTTGATAGTAGAAAAAATATAATAAGCTAGTAATAATATAAGGGTAATAAAAGTAATAATTAAATAAGTTGTTAATAAGGTTATTTGGTTAGAGCAAAATTGAAGTATGAGTAATTAAATAATAATATTTATTATACATAACATGATATAATACAATAGTATGTTATAATATAATGGGTTATATGTTATAGTATAATGTTATAATATAATATAATGTTATAATATATGGTAAGTCATGCTGAAGTATCTAATATAACCGGATTATAGTAGTTTCTTTAAAATCTACTTTTGTTAAGGTTGTTCTGATAACTTCATTTTGTTGACATAACATTTCTATACTTGTGGATTTCATGGTTGCTTATATTCAAGTTAATTAGGAACCTACATAGCTATCGTATGTTTTGCTTGGTGGATTTATTGACGAGCACATTGTTTCAATTAGTTACCTCAACAAAACCGTGGACATGTCGATAAAATGTTGATTATTGAGTCATTTATTAGGCGACAGATTTTCTATTTTCCTTTTGAGTTTATCGCCGAATCTCTCTGATTAAAAGGCATTATCGCTTTTGCACGTAAGGGCCAAAAAAAAAACGAGCAACATAAATTTCAATGGTTCGTTAGTAGAATTTCCTCTCATGTAGGTAGATGGCAAAATTACAAGAGATCGCAAACTATTCAACATTTTGATATCAAACACGAATTATTTACAAATGTACTTAATTTGTCTTTCAATTGTTATGTTATTTCGTTAATTTAAATGTTAACGCATGACAATTTCATGGCAATTGTGTATTTCATTTCTTAATTCGGTAAGAAAATGGATTAATTATTGTATAATATTACATTAAATTATTTACTATCAATATAAATATATCCATAATACAATTAGTAACCATACCTCGTAAACAAAAACACGGTTTAATTCATTTAAAGATATTGCAAACGGGAAATTATTACTGAAATGTTCGTGGCAGTAATACGAGTGTTCCCTAAAATGAAGTCACCTCAAAGGAATCCACCATGGTACCGTAGAGGCCGTCCAGGAGGCTGCGACCGTCGTTTTGAAGTGTCTTAATTTAGAGGACTATCAAAGCTGCTTCCAATCGCGGGAGAAACGTTGGAAACGTTGTTCTGGGTTAGAACGGGACTACTGTGAAGGCCGTTAATAAAGTTTGGTTGGTAACTTGATTTGCCCGTATTTTATTTACGAATTCTCGGAATTTAATTGCCACACCTCGTAAATGTCCTCAAAATTTTATAATAATCCTACCCGACTCGCGCTCTCTATTCTGACAGTATGTGAGAATTGGTTAATAATTGTTTGATATACATATTTCTGGGATTTGCATTGCGGCAATATTTCTTCGTTTTGACTTATGTGTTGACAGCTATACTATTTAGAAAGAGTTAATATGGATAAATTAGGAGTATAAGGCCATCGTCATTATGGACTAAAATAGTTAAATTCTTCAGCGGCTTTGTGTCGGCTTATGCAGATGAGTTTCTCGTCGACAATATATTTTGTGAAAATGTTGCAAACGCTCATAAAAGTTCGACACAGAGAGAGGTAAAGGCACATAATTTGCATATGGCTCGCAAATGAATATATGGAAACTGAAGCTTCACAGTCGTTAATTTCATTTCCAGGAATCATGCGCTAATGTATAGAATTGCTATTACTATATTATATAGTTGTCGCTGTATTCCAATTAATTTTCTGACAGTTTACATATTCATATATTTCTTTGAGGGTACATACGTAGCCTTAGAGGGATCTAGACATTCCAAGTGGATTTAGGTTTCTCTTACTAAGGTTTATTGTCCAACCATGAACTCGACAACCAGACCCGACACGTCGCGATTTTCGCGTCCACTCGTAATTTAGACTCCGACTGTTAAAGCGCCTACGATCCAAGAAATACACTGAGAACTTAGCTTTAAACAGGTACTCGTACATTGCGGAATAACTCGCTCCCCCGTAGCCGGTTTTATATTCTATCTATGCTACTCTATAAAATAAATACCGGGTATTGTTCAATAAAACACAACATATTGGCTTAATCGTCCGAATTCATTTTCTAACCTTTATGATAGACTACATTAGAAGCGATATTCTTATGCTAACGAAAATTTAATAAATGAACGAATGAAAAAGTCTTTATTGCGAGCAATAAAATAATATAACGCAATATCTCACAGCCAACCCTAAATTAAATAGTTACATCAATGTACGACAGTAGCAAACTGTAAGACTTTGTATTACGATATTTGTTAGTGCCTAATTTGCTGTTGATTAAACCATTAGATGTGTAATAGTATACGGCTGAGCCAGGGAGTTCGTTTAGCAAGTAGACTGTGTTTTTTTTTTAATAATTGCGACCAGAACTTAGACCGTCTTCCAGGTTCAAACTCACAGCGAAATAATGCTACCCAGAGGCAGAACGCTGACTAACCTGTGTGTCACTCGTCGTCCGTTCTGCCTTACATGGCCCATTAGCTCCTTAGGGAGCTAATGGGCCAGTTCTTCTGGGAATCGTGCTTTGGGCGCTACTGGACGGTATGCGCACCATGCGGCGTCAGCCAATCGATTGTGCATTCCGACTGATAAATAGGGGAAACTGGAAACGGCTTTGTTTCATACAGAGCGGGGGTAGTTGTCGACTTTACGGTCACTGCCATATATGATAGCGAAGGCGCTTGATTTGCCCGCTAAGGGCCGATTTCTATATAGTACTTTTACTCGCAAGTACAGGTTTCGTGGAACCAATAGTCAGTTTTTGACATTTTTCCGTTTCAATATGCAACCTGTAGGCATCGGTTGACCTGTAGGCAAAAGTATCGGTCAACTTTTACTTGCGAGTTACGATTCCCATACAAAATGCGTTTCAATAAAAATGAACGTGACAGTTCGCAAACTTCCGTCGAATTCTCGCTCTCTGATTGGTCGCTCAAATCAGCTGAGAGTTGAGATCTAACAGGTCGATTTTGACGGTTTGAGCCATTGATCATGTGGTTTGAGCTTCAGTTTTATGTTTTTCTGGTGAATTATCAGTGGTTTCGCGCTGTTAAGAAGATAAAAAGTCGGATGTAAGGGCAAAAATGGCCGATGCAGAACCGAAAATAGATGAGTATACAGTTGGCTTTTATGTTATTATGTAATGAAATATAAGAAATAAGCAAGATTGTCGTATGGCTTGCGCAAAGTAAGGTATATGGACACGAGAAAGTTACGAAAACAATAATCTAGTTGCTATTATAACACTATAACATAAGAGTAGAAATAAGTCGTTTTACTATAACCTATATGCGGGATTTTAAATTTAATTTGATATTTTGACATATTTACTTGGTTTCTTTAAATGTAAATGTAGAACAATGTTATATTTAAACAACATGTAGATGTAGATTTCAAAAACGTTTACCGCTTTTCAAAGACCTACTGATAATATATTATTTTAGAAGCGGACGAAAACCTTTACAAGGGACGAGATGAGGAGGATTGTTGGCTTTGCTTCGAACGCGGATGTCTACACCGCTGAGCATGAGAAAGGGTACTTATTTTTTAAAGAATAGATAACCGTATATTTAATTTCATTTATGTTACAACTTTACAATTGTGAAGGGATAACACACTAAATTACTTAATTTAACATTCGAAGCCCCCTACTGTTACGATTCCCTCGTTCGCATCCCTAAACCTGAACCTTCGTTTCAGAAAACCGAAATTGTAATAGTCCCGTCTCACCGCTAACGCAGTTACTTGGTTTCTTTAAATATAAATTTAGAATAATGTTATATTTAAACATGTAGATTTCAAAAACACTTAACGCTTTTCAAAGACCTACTGATAACACATATTATTTTAGAAGCGGACGAAAACTGTTGGCTTTGTTTCATACGCGGATGTCTACACCGCTGAGCACGAGAAAGGGTACTTTTTTTTTACAGAATAGATAACCGTATATTTAATTTTATTTATTTTACAACTTTACAATTGTGAAGGAATAACACACTAAATTACTCAATTTAATATTTGAAGCCCCCTACTCTTACGATTCCCTCGTTCGCATCCTAAACCTAAACCTTAGTTTCAGAAAACCGAAATTGTAAACGTCCCGTATCACCGCTAACGCAGTCGATTATGGACAGAAACAAGGAAATGGAGGACTATTATAGGACGAATAATCGGTATTACGCTGCAAAACTCACGCTACTCGTGGGTAAATGGTTTTTACAAGGCAATTTTGTTCCGTTCCAAAGATAATGTGAATTTATTCTTTGCAGAATCTCCGTCGGCCTGACGAAACCCAGCTGCCCCCAGAACATAACAAAAAGTCAAAAAAACATAAATAAAAAGCCAATAATGGATAACTTGTTTTATTTTAAGGAATATATACTTCAACCCCAAACATCAGCTATGCCGAAGAAAACTCTCAGTTCCGGTAGTAGCCTCGGACCAAACTGAAATAAAAGAAAATGATTATATACCTATTTATTTGACAAATACTATTTGGTGATTTTTTTCAATAATATTTGGTGGTCCTCACGACAAATTTATGACATTGACTTTTTCTGTGGACTTTTTGAAGTCTCATTGTTTTTTACTGAAGCCATCGCCAAACTACAAGCTCTTAATAGACAAAGGTACCTACTTTCTCGCTAGAGGCATTTCAGTATGAAAATGCCCTCGATGAGAAATACTTATTTATTTTTTATTTATTTATTTTATTTATGTATTATTCATATATTTTATTTTCAAAAATATTTAGGAAATAATTTTACAAAATGATTTTGTGTCACTACTAACTAGGCAGTGCCTGTTCCGAGGAAAACGCCAATTTTATATGATATTACTTTAAATTTTCAAATTTAGCTTTATGAATAAGATGTAAATAAATTGCTATAGTAAATCAAAGAAAAAAAAATAAAAACATTAAAAAAAATAAAATAATCATTAAAAAAATATATATCATTAAAAAAAATCAAAATAATCATTAAATAATAAAAGTAATAGAAAATAATTATAAGATAAATCCAAATACAAAATATTACATTATTAAAATAAACAGCTGAATTCACTCTTGTTTACATAGATAATTTATATTGCTAGATATGTGAGGTTGTTTAAATCGTGTGTATGTACATTCCGCGCGCGAGCTGCGAAGAATCGGGGGATTACGCCGCCCCTGACCGTTGCCTCATACCCTGCACTAGTACTGGGAGAGCGTGGGGTGTGGAGCGACGGTCGGGGGCGGCGTAATCCGCCCTCTTCGCCAGCTCCCGATTCTTCTGTTGCTATTTTTGAAATGTCATAATGTCATAAGGTTACTTTCAGTTTTCGTTCTTCCTTCATTTATCCACTGAATGAGACTTTTTAAGAACCACTTGTGTCAGTCCCGAAATTTCGAAATATTTTCCTAAAATAATGGTAATGGTGTTGTCTAGGCTTTGATCTCCTGGGCAATATAATATGGTATATGTGCCGATCTTGTGTTCTTAGCAGGAAACAATGTCTCTACTTGCGCGCGATTGAAATATAAAGAAGTTTTTAAATATTACAATTGCCTAATATCAAGTATTTTCGCTTCGAGAAACAACTACTTATTAGAATAAATTTTTGGTTTTTTGAGTATGATACGAATTATAGTTTTTTGTACGATAGTAATTCTTTCGATTGTAGTCTTACAGCATGCTCACCACCACATAATAGCGTATATTATCATTATACATAGTCCTAACATAAATACTGTTACAACATTAAAAGCACTAATTGCGCCGCGAGTATTAGTGGAATTGCGTATTTGACGTATGTTTGTTGACAGTTGGTCTTTGTGCAATTATGCACAATTAGTAAATTTAGTATTTGTTTTAACATCGTCATGGAGTGGACCGACAAAGGAAATCGTGTCGCAGTTATTGCGCTTTATCGGTGCAAAGTCGAGAAAAGAGAGATCTAGCCGCTCGAAGTCAGCCGTATGTTTGTGTATCGGTGTATCAAATTATCCGAGGATACTGGTGACATTCAAGACCGCAAGCGGTCCGGCCGTCCTCGAACTATTCGTACCATCGAAGGCCATTGAAGCCGTGAAGCATCGGATTTTGAGAAATCCACTCCGAAAACAGAGAACAATTGCGAGAAAAATGAATATGAATTCGATGTCCTTGGGCCGCATCATCAAAAAAGACTTGGGTCTTGGGGCCTACAAACGCCGCACAGGACAATTGCTTATGGCCGCTCTGAAGGAAAATAGAGTGAAAAAATGCAAGCGGCTGTTGGTCCAGTACGCGGGTTGGAAGTACAAACAAATCCTGTTTACTGATGAAAATTTTTTCACGGCGCAGGAGAAGTTCAACATGCAGAATGATAGGGTGTACGCACACTCATCTATAGAGGCCTCCCAGGTCATTCCACGGGTCAAGAAAGGTCACCATCCGGTTTCAGTGATGGTTTAGTGGGGTGTTGCCTATGATGGCACCACAAAGCTCCATTTATGCAAAAAAGGCGTGAAAACTTCAGCTAGAGTTTATCCACGGACAATCTTGAATCATGTTGTGAAGCCTCTTAACCAAACAAGGTCTCAAAACTAGCATTGGATATTCCAGCAAGATTCTGCGCCGGCACACAAGGCCATAACCACTCAACCCTGACTACAGCGCCATGCACCAGTATTTTTGTCACCAGATGATTGGCCTGCTGGCAGTCCCGATCTGAGCCCGCTTGATATAAGCTATAGGTTGTTTTGGAGGACAATGGGTGCCACAGAAGATACAGCAACATCGAAGCCCTCAACTCTGCCCTGGTCGAAGCAGAGAGCAGTTTCCCCTTTATATAAGCTGCGTCATTCGATCGACGACTGGCCGAGGAGACTCAAGGCCTGCTTTAAGTCCAAAGGCGGCCAGCTAGGTTTACGACAGCTATCTTGTCACCATTATACCATCCATTCAGCCCCTCCCCCTTTGAAGCCAAGTATTGAAATTAACTAATTAGGTATATTTAAATACGAGTAACATTTAATTTTTAATAAATAATCCTAATTCATTAATTCACTTGAAAATCGATATTTACTTTAAATAAATATTATTTAAATAAACTGATTTTTTCACTAAATTTTGTGGTTTTTGGAGGCCCTTGCGACAAATTTATGATGTAGATTTTTGTTTTGTTGACTTGAAATCTAGATTTTTGGTGAAGTCATCGCCACTACAAGCTCTAAATAGACAGATTATAGCTTCTGGATAGAGGTATTTCAGTATGAAAATGCCCTCGGTGAGAAATGTTACAAGCGTTGTCCGTGTTCGGCCCTTATCCTTGATTAGTCTCTCGTTTGAACGCTATCTTTGAAAGAACCTTTTCTATTACAAAACATTACAAAAAATAAAGTTAGAAATACAATTGCTATGGAAACAATCGATGTGCTTAGATTAAGATTTTATTTGCAAAATTTGTGGAATAAGTTTGTCCCTTCAGAAAAAAATCCATTCGATAATAAAATAAAATACAAAAGCTGCTGTTATAAAATACACCGACTGACTCATCGGGTCCATCATAATATTATTACAATTCTGTGGGGGGAGTTCCCACTGTTCACTGTTCCCGCCGCCGAACGCCGAACGCAAAGACGTAAAACAGGATACAGTGAGTGTTGTGTGCAAGACGGATTTTCAAAATTCCCGCGCTTCGAGCCCGGCTCCCCACCACCGTTATAACCTACGCAGTGACCTACCCGCAAAACAACGGATTGACAGCTCTTCAGTCTACCCTAGACAACGGCGGCTGCAACGTCACCGAAACGTCGGGTGCTACAAATTTCACGCGGTAAATTCGTTTTCTATCCTATTTATAATGTCAAACAACCGCGATAGTCTTCGATTTTATATTAGAAAGGGGACATTAGAAAACGATAACTATAGGCTGTTCAGTTTTCTCTCGCACCTATTTATTTTTTTGCATAAGCTAGACTCGAATACGCCAAGAGAACAAGCCGGCTTCCGGTCATGCTTAAACTATCACCACAGACACTAAAGACCCTGGTAGAGAAATGCGATTAGTATAAAAATCAGATTATACTGACTTTTATCAATTATGAAAAGGCATTCAACTCCGTAATTTGGGCGATCGAAAAGCCCTAGCGAGCTGTTTTCCAAAATTCTTCATTTTGGGTGATTTTCAGGAACAGTTTTAGTGTTTTTTTATTGTGTCACCTCGCAACACTGCTTGAATTCAACTTAATACCCTTAACGGTAATATTTGAAATTTTATTTACCTGGAAAAATAGGTTTTGATTAGCTCTGATGGCGTAACATCGTCCTTATTTTGGCGAAGTGATCAATGTGGTAATTGAATTTCCGCCTCTGGTAGTGGTTGTTAATTTTTCTAGTCTATTGTCATTTTAATCCAACAAAAGAATATCGTTTTCCCCAAATATCAAAGCAACTGAAACAAAACAATTTTTGTGTAAAAATAATAATTACTGTTTTTTGCTTTTGCTTTGTAGCATGGAGAAATTCTTTAGGTGAAATTATTACAAACATCCGTTTTTTAACATCGCATGGAAGTATCTAAGCAGCTAGCCAGTCACCCAACAAGATACCACAGTATGCCAGACAGTAGCTTCTCTTTGAACAAAATTGAAATCGAAGCGAATACGTCACGATTCGTAAGGGCTCGGATATGGCCGCCAGATGTCCCGCTACTCGGCCCACGCAGATATGCAAACAATAGAAAATGTCGCCAGCCTTTACCTGTGCGTAACGCTAACCAAAGGCCTTCGTCGAGACGTACCCCTCTGTCCAGATTCCTCGCACCCTCTTCCCGCAATGCCCTGTAGCTTAAGAGTAAACCTACTGTTTGGTATACTGTGCACATACTGTTCCTGACTGATGATGCTTAACATTATGCAACAAATACAGTAGAGCTTTAATAATCCGAAATCCGTCAATTTGTAACTGCTCGGATTCACGAAGCATTTGGATTATAGCACGAGGAATCTTTAATGAGACATTTTTAAAAACTAAAAGATTTAGTCTCATTCAGTGGTTAATTAGTAAGGGAAGAACGGAAACTAAATGTATCCTCATGACATTTCAAAAATAGCAACACATTTACACGCGCACACTCACACACACACACACCCTCACACACACACACACACACTATACACACCCTCACACACACACTATACACACCCTCACATCTTTAACAATATACATATATGTAAACAAGAGTGAATTCAAGTTTTTATTTTTATACAATAATAATTAGTATTTGGATTTATTTTTCACTGCTTTTATTTCTTAATAATTATTTTGATTTTTGAATGATTATTTTGCGTTTTTTTTTTTTTTTAATTTACTATAACAATTTTATTAACATCTTTTTCAAAAAACTATTTTTATTTTATTGAAAATAATATTATATAAAATTGGCGTATTCCTTGGAACAGGCACTGCCTAGTTGGGAGTGACGAAAAATCATTGTGTAAAAATAATTCCTATATATTTTTTTCAATTAATAAATAAAATAAAATAAATTTTGCAAAATTAGAGATGGTATGTTTAAAAAGAACACAATGTCATTGAATCAGAAACATAACTAAATAGTATCAAGTTATATAATCGAACAATCGGAAAGATTTAAATGTTTATACATATACCTGGCGACTGGGTTTCGATATGTGACAGACCAAAGCACTAACGACATTTGAAAGTCGGGCGGTATTATAAAAACCAGGACTGGAATTTCCTCCAGGAAACAATTCAGACTATGCGGCACGCGCTTGCAGTCGATATACCGATGAAATCTCTCACCGATATTACCATGCTTCGTATTGCATAAAAGTGCAAGGCTAACAAAATTTGATGCAATGTGGATATGCCATAGGTCCTGAAAAAAACATAGGCAAAATTTTACTTTGTCTTCGGTTTCCTTAAGCTTTATTTTATTATTATAAAGCTAAATACAAATACTTGCAACAATGCAATACAACAGGGGTTGCAACCAATTTCCATAATATGTAAATCTGGGCACACTAACTGGGCGGGCATAGCAAACACGCTAAGAGCTTTTGCGTCGAGTACGTTGCGATCCATGGATGCGATGTAACAAATTTCCATGGTCTGTATAGTTACAGACCGTGAAACCTTTTCTTTATTTTGATGGCTCCACCCAGAGGGTGATTTCTGACCGTGGGACCTACTACTTGGGATTTACTGGTCCCGGCGCTGGAACTGTGTATCCCTGCATACTACGAACAAGCTATGAGCATTTCTTCACGCGAGCATTTCTTGTCCGTTTTGGTATGTTTAGTAGATTTCTTGCGCGATGCCGTCTACATAGTGCTATTCTTGCAATGCATGTTGTTGCGAATATTTATATGCGGCATAATATACCATTAGACTTTTAATGTCCATTATTAACAAAATTATCGCTTAAGTATCAATATAAACTATAAAAACTGCAGAAAACCAAATAGTTACCTTGTTGATCGAACGAGGTGGAGGTCGATATTAAGTACTCGAATCCCACTCGCTTGAAGATGATAACGCATACGATGACCAACTTGTCCATTTTAGCCGTAGGCACCATAATACGAAGCGTATACACGAAAGAAAACACAGAACGTCGATTGCAGGAAAGCGTATCTGACAGCTATTAAAAGGTGAACGAAATTTAGCAACAACTGCAAGCAACTCTGAAGGAATTGCAAGTTAACCAATCAGCCGGACCGTATTTATGCCGTAGTTTCGGTGTTGCTAACTTCATGTTGCAACAGCTGTCAAAAGAGTTTATTACTATTTTTAATCAAAAAATTATGCTTATATTTTTAATAGGAGGAAATATGTATTTGAAGTGAGAATATAAAATTTACAATATTTATTTATCCTCGTAATATTTAATAAACTTTTATGAAATGTCTTATCTATGCTTACAATCCATTTTAACAGATGGCGCTGCTATAAAATGTATCTGAACCATCGGTTTGACTAACTTACCGATTGTTTAACTGACAGATGATTGTGAAATCCATTTTTGACGTAAGAAAACCATCGGTTTCTCAAAACTGATGGTTTGACTTCTACTTTTACTTTTACTCGCAGGTCGCATATAGAAATCCGCCCTAAGTTAAGTACCCGGTGCCGGGCGGTAAGGGTTGGTCCTTGGCGGGAGATTTGTCAGAGCTATGTGGAAAGTGGATTGTCAATGTCTAAGTCTTCTACGCTTACATGGTATTAATCATATCGGACATAGTTCAATTTGCGGACGACACATCTCTAATATTTATGTACGTGGCGAGTTCTGGAAACGTTCAATGTAACCTAGTTTAGAAATAAGGTGCATATCATTGCCAACCGATTGCCACCGATTGCCAACCGATTGCCAAGTACGTATAATGATAAATTCACAGGGCTTGACATTTATAGTAGAAACAAAATTAGCTTCAAATCGGCAGTACGAACCGCCCTTGAAGCAGCAGCGACAACTGCCAGCAATTATTGATTTGTAATATGTATGTATAAATATAATATAACTTATATATGTATTCCCATTTACTTATTTTGAATTTATGTTGAATGAGTCCTTGCCGCGTGGACTTGGACGATGAGTTCTCCCGGCAAAGTTACATTTGCGGCAAAGTTACATTGGCCATCTACAAATGCATCGGGAGGACTGTCGTTTATTTCCGCGCGTTATAGAATAGAATAGAATAGAATTATCTTTATTTTATATAATTTATCATACAATTTTGTGGCTCGCCAAGTTCGAGCAGTGTTATTTACATATATGTCTTGGGGTAAGATCTAATGTAATAATATATTGGGCTTAGTCCATATGAGAACTGGATCATGCTTACGCTATATGTCTTATTTCTATTCCTAAGGCTAAAGGATAGGGATGCGAGGAGGGACTGTTCGCTTGGAGATCGGTTTACCTCTTTCTTTTTTACAAACATAATCAATTTCGCCGGTTCGCAGGCCGGGCAACATATGATTGTGATGGTTCAACTTATTGTATCTATCCCCAGGAAGAGTAAGTCCTGGGATTTCTTGGTCTTTCAATTTGCGAAGCATGTCTTCATGAAGGTCTCTGGCACGCCGTTTCTCTCAACTAATAAATATTTACGGATGTATTGTATTTTTTGTTTCGTAATTTAGTTTGTAAAATATTTTTCAAATAATTTCGAACGGCGTAAGTTATAATCGGCATAAGAACATGTTTTTTTAAGAATTATGTATCGAATTATAAGTTCATGCTGTTACTTACCTAAATTAATAAAATAAAAATAAAAATAAATTGACAATCGCAACTGCTTTCGTACGCAGTGTATGTTTTGTGTTTTACCCTTTTTCACAAATGGCGTACAGTTGTCTCGCTCTTATCTAGGTCACAAAAATTGCACGTTATTCGCGTGCCGTATTATAAAATAAAAGGCAATTTCATTTGGAGGTTAATAACAAATATAAGTGTATATCCGATTCACGTCGATCCATCCTCGTTTCGCTTTGGTAAAAAATCCCGGAGGTAGAAAAGAGTATCTCATTTCGTTTTATGTACCTATGGTTTCGTCGCCCGCGGCGACTGCCGGTAGAGGCCGAGCAAACCCGTATTTTACAAAAAAAGAAAAAATGACGAACTTAACTCTAAGATTGCTCTAAAATGTATGTTTTGTTTGTTTTCTACTCTTTATTGTGAAAATTTCACAATGGGCGGGTTTATTGTCAATTTCTTACAACCAACCCTACTGTAACGTGTTTATATGCATGTATGCGTTTAACCCCTCCTACTTGAGTTAACCATTCTTTGGTTTGACGCTTACAAATGCTAAGACTTGAGCTAATCAATTTTGGTTAGCTAATATTTATTATTATTATAATAATAAATGTTTGTAATATATATTCATTATTATCTTAATTGTTTTACGAGATAAGGTTATAATGTTTTATATGTCAAATTTCAATGCGATCATTTTACAGTTATTATTTTTATGATCCGTATAGTGGTTTACAAGTTATAGTCGTTTTACTCAAGGTCATTGACTTGCGCCGAATTTACGCGCGAAAATGTCGCCGGCGTAAGTGACAGCTGAATTTTTACTTCGCGATTGCAAGTATTAACATGAGTGTAAGTGTAGTGTGTCTTGTTATTGCATTCGATCGACAGAAATGAAAATGCAATTCCGTTAATTTGATCCCAACGGAAAATATTGACCAAGCCGGGAATCGAACCCGGGACCTTACAATGTAAGATCAGGCGACCTAACCACTATGCTATTGGGCCGTGTATTGGTCCAGAATAAAGTAACTTTATAACAATTCTAAATACTACTAAATGGTGGTGGTTTTACTTCTAATTGCACAATGGTGTATTTGCAGCGGAAGGCGAAGCAAAGATCGAAAGCTTTGCAAAATATTTTAAATCGATCTACACAGCCGGATAATCTGATAATATCCTGTTAGTGTCAAGTCTGATACGAAGCAGTGGTAGCGAATGGTTTCGTGTACTTAGGTCATAAGATCCACCGTTTTTCCGAATCGGCCCAGCTCACGATTCAGCTCCTATTCAGTAGCCTCCTCGACTACTCCGAAAAGCACTCTCGCGTCCCAGGACTCACAACCTGTAGATCGGTTTCTCCTGGCGGAAGGCCCTCTCCAGCGCTACTGGACAGTTTGCGCGCCGTGCGGCGACAGCCAATCAGTTGTGCACTCTGACTAATTATTGAAGGAGTGTAGAGGCTATGGAAATGCACGGTCTCAAGAAACGGGGGTGGATGTTGACCTGTTGTCATGCCCCCTTGAAACGACCGATCGGTTACCCGATCCCGTGTGGCATTACGGGCAAAGGACGCCTAGGTCCGCGATAAATTCATATTGAATTACCGCTGTAATACAACAGGTATTACACAGTAGTGGGTCGATTCTCCGCTGCGTCATAATGGCGTGGTTAATATTTATTGCTATATAACACAACCCTGAGGGTTGCGATGTATGTCAAATCATTTCCTATGATTTTGAAATCGTGCAATTAGTTTTAAATCATTATAAGGGTGACTGCATATGTGGCTCTTGATACACTTGAAGTCTGTCACGATAAGACGATACAATTTTCGTTTTGGTAAAATATCTGCTTAGTTACTGGCTTTTTCTTGGCTCCTAGTAATTATACGTTTAAGTACCAGTTACAGGACGAGCCTTTCCAGCGAAGATGTCGGGTGATCTCGTTTGTTACGACGAAATGCATAGTTCCGAGATTAACCATTTTGTAAAAACATCTCTGTTGTTAACACAACACACATCTCTGCTAAAACACTTTTTCGATAATCTACCTACAAAACGGTTTTTCAACAATTTTATGAAACTTACAAAGAATTGAATAAGTGAAGCCAAGCGTTTCTTTGAATTTCTTTCAAGTTTTCAGTACCTGTAGTTTGCCTTACTAGTGTAGATTCCTTGCGAAGGCTTCGATGTCAAGTATGAGTAAAAGAAGGCTACTCCATCTTATCCAAGGTAGTACGCAATAACTACCCGCAATGTTACAGATGGTAGTGATGGAATACCACCTATTATTGCTTTTAACTACGCCAAGGATTTAGTGCCTTGATACGGGCCTAGGCCTAGTTGGAGCATATCTACCCACAGTTGAGGATTGAGATAAATGTAAGCGGTAGCTGAGGTGCGGGAACCAGGGTTCGGTCTCCCCACCACAGACATTGGTGCTGTGACATCACTCGCCCGGTGCTACTCGACAGTAATAGGTGTTCGACAGTAATAGATGTACCGAGACTTCGATGTTAAGTATGATTAAAATAAGGTACCTTCATCTTATCCGAGGTATTACGCAATAAATAGTCCCAATATCTTTACTCGTTAACGACCTGCTCCCGTAAACGACTTGACCATTCAACACGGAACAACTTGTAAGCATTATCAAACACAAAAACACAAATTTCCTTATAATGCTCTTATAATGCTGCAGTTGTATGGAATCGGTTTGGATTGGCATTGCGATCGAAATCATTTGGAATATTCAAGGACACTATATGTCATTAAAAGATATTTTTTTTTGGAATCCAAAGATTTTTAGATTAATTTAGAATTATTTTAAGCTATTGCATAGCTTTTATCGCGGGCCTAGTAGGCCAGCGCGGCGACCGAATGAAGAAATTTCTTAACGAAAATTAATGATTTTAAACTGATAATTACGTCTAAACGAGTACTGCTTACGATTCGAAAAAAATATATGTTAAACAAGAACATTTTCCTAATATTCTTAGCTTTGAATATTTTAGATTCTGTTTATATTACATAGTGTAATTAATTTGTGAAATTAGGTCTAACCGAACACAAAAACGACTACTACGCAAATACTATCTGGCGTATTATTATGAAACCTACACCATTTTAAAGATAATTTAATTATCTATCTTTTTATCTACGATTTTTTTCGAATAATCCGGTTTTTTGCTTTATCAAATAAAAAATTCGTGCGCGGCGCTCTATCGGAAGACGATTAAATTATTCCGAATCATTTGCGGCTGCGGTAGCAAATGATTCGGAATAATTTCAACGTTTTCCGATAGAGCGCAGTTATCTGATATCAGAAAAAAAATATATAAATAAAATAAATAAATAATTATAATTGCATAAGTTGTTAAAAATGCTATGCAATAGCTCTACCGCGGCAGTCCCCGAGTGCCACACTTTTTTTTTGTTAATTTGATTATTATTATAAGTTTTTCATTTGTTTATAAATTTGTATCGTATTCTGATTTTGGATTTTTTCAAATATTTCATTTTATTTTATTTTAATTTCCAATAATAGGCGTGTCCTAAGGCTAAGAGATATCCTGATGATCCCCCCACTTTGCAGCGTTTGTGGTTTAATTACATGGTCTTTCTTATTTTCTGTTTCACTTTGTAATTTTGTGTTTTTTGGACTATTTTTTGAAATGATAGCTGCAAATATATAATTTATTATTATTATTATATCGCCTTATGTTTTTAAAAATACTATAAAATAAGTTATTTTTCTCAAAAAGGCTTAGGCAGGTTGCATCGTTTGGTTGATTCAAGGTATTTTCGTTTATATTTCACTCTGCCCACCGGAAAAATCTGTAAAATGTTTGTTCTCTTCTAATGCTTTTATTTGCAAGAATTAGATTAAAAGAGACGGCGGGCTTGGAATCTAATAATTTCCGAATCAAATAGTGCCCTTCACGACTGGAACGTGGCACGCTAAGGTTCTTCACTTTACTTATTGAATTTCAGCTTCCTTTATGTTGGATTAAATTAATTATTAGTCACCCAACTGAATTTAGGAATAAATTTAATTTAGGAATAATCATTTTTTGATTAATGTCGATTGGGCATTTCTCGTCCGGATCCAAGATTTTTAAGAGTATTAATAATGTTTGTAGTATCAGGAGTATTTTTTTTATTTGTTGAGTTATATATCTAAGGTCTTTATGAGCCTTGTAACACTGCGACCATTGCTGATCTATTGTGCTCGCCACCTACTATAGTTCTGCGCTAAGCCTCGTGTCATTTAAGAACCGCAGCAGGCTTTTGGCGCCAGATTGTTTTACCTCCTCAGGTTGGAGGTAGTGACCACCCAGGTGGTTGTATCTTTTACGCATCAGCGGGCCACACTCGCACATGAGGTGCTGGGGAGTTTCCTCTGCCCCTTGGCAGAACCTGCACATTTTTGTGTCTTTGAGCTTGAGGTTGAACATGTGTTTGTTCAGGCCACAATGCCCCGTGAGCGCCCTTACCAGTATGCGTAGATTGTTCCTATTTAGCGATCAGGAGTACTCTGTATAATTATTATTAGGGAAGATTGGAGAAAACAGCATTCGCTACGAAAATAGTGCGATGATCTGGTACAGCGGCCCAAGGCTAGCTACCAGAATACCTACTGTTTCGGACTGAGCTAAATGTAAGTGTTGGCTGAGGTGCGGGGACCGGCGTTCGTAGAACACTAGTTCTTTCGTTAGCGTGCTTATCTACACCTATTACTGTCGAGTAGCACCGGGCAAGTGATGTCACAGCACTAATGTGTGTGGTGGGGGGACCGAACTCCGGTTCCCGCACCTCAGGATGACACTTTGATGAAAAAATAAAAATAAAAAATACGTGTGGCACTCGGGGACTGCCGCGGTCAAGCTATTGCATAGCATTTTTAACAACTTATGCAATTATAATTATTTATTTATTTTATTTATTTTATTTTTTCTGATTACAGATAACTGCGCTCTATCGGAAAACGTTGAAATTACTCCGAATCATTTGCGGCTGCGAAAGCAAATGATTCGGAATAATTTAAACGTCTTCCGATAGAGCGCCGCGCACGAATTTTTTATTCGATAAAGCAAAATAACCGGATTATTCGAAAAAAATCGTAGATAAAAAGATAGATAATTAAATTATCTTAAAAATGGTGCAGGTTTCATAATAATACGCCAGATAGTATTTGCGTAGTAGTCGTTTTTGTGTTCGGTTAGACCTAATTTCACAAATTAATTACACTATGTAATATAAAGAAAATCTAAAATATTTAAAGCTAACAATATTAGGAAAATATTCTTGTTTAACATATATTTTTTTTCGAATCGTAAGCAGTACTCGTTTAGACGTAATTATCAGTTTAAAATCATTAATTTTCGTTAAGAAATTTCTTCATTCGGTCGCCGCGCTGGCCTAGGCCCGCGATAAAAGCTATGCAATAGCTTAATAAAAGCCACTTACATAGCTGGAAGGTTTTCCCGGACTGGATTGGGAAATGCTTATTTTAAATGAGATGTATCCCTGGATGAGCACCACTTTCGACAGTGCAATGTAGGTTTAATGGGATCCCTTTATCGCTAGCGAACGATCGCCCTTCATCCACATTTCATAAACAAAGCGTATCCTTTTGAAAACCAAAATAAAATGTCTTTATTAAAGACAAAGCAAAAACAATGAAAAAAATCACAATGAATCGTCTCTTAAATGCGGAATGACATACCGAAAGTTCGATTTGAAATTCGAATATATTCACTCTTTAAAAGGACGATATACCATTGCTGGGCTCGCTATCAGCCAGCCATTAAATGAAAATAAAAATAAAATACTTCATTTGCTCGTTGCCATGAAATAAGATATAAATCGTAATTTCTGGTCGAGAAGTGTATACTTAAGGCTATATGATATTTACAAGAGTTCAAAACATAAGATAAAATTGTATAATATTCTTAATATTTGTAATATTAACAATATTACACAATATTGTTAATATTACAAATATTTTTTGTGTTGAATGTGAACTGCATTTATATTTCATTGTGTAAATTAAATACATTGAATCTATTTTAATTACAAACGACTTTCATTTAATAAACAAACGAAACTCAAACCGGTCATGATCCAACCATATTATAGATTTCAAAGAATTGGATTTGGAAGGTTGATTAGGATTAATAAACGCTTATGAAGAGTGACAATCAAATCAATTTTAGGTGGTACGAAGTTCACCGGGTCATCTAGTATAGAAATAAATATTAACCACACTATTTTGACGCAGCGAAGAATCGACCCACTACACGATCTAATAAGGATTGCGGTGTTTTGTTATTTGAGGGCAGCTATTTGAATTTTCAGTGGGGTAATTTTAAATTACTATTGTAATTTCGACCCACCTGCCTGGAATTTATTTATGACGGGAAATAATGTATATATTTAATATTAATTTCAACCCGTATGACGGGAAGACTTCATTAAAAAGGATGCCACACTGAGAACCCGCCATGGAACGCTGAGATGAAACGATGGAACGCTGGAAATATTTTAATATATTCCACGGAATATATCCAAGGATTCCGACGCGAAGTGGCGTGTATGTATATTCTAAAAGTAGACCATCGACCGTTGCTAAGCGTATTCAACGTGCGTGTTTGTGCGCTTACGTCATCTAAGGGAGAGGGGGATTAGTCATAAGGCCGCAATAAAAATGGTTACATTACATTTACGTCGTGTCCAATTGGTGGCTAAAAACCGCTCTTGGACGTGTCAAAATATTTCTGTTTTAAGTAGTAAGTGTCATTACTACTTTAATCTTTACGTTACATACATATATTAATTTTTTAAAATATACAGTATCTAAGAAACTTTGGAACCTACTAAAAGTTATTCGTCGTAGAATCGTATTACAAAACAAATTAAAGAATAGTCAATGGCTACCTACTAAACACACAATAATTAAAATAGTCAGTTAAAAAGTTGAATAATCAAAGCAGAAGCCTAACAATTGAAATAGTCGATAAATCAAATATTCACGTACTAAATTTACTAAGGTTACACAAGTGATTCTTGCATTGTTGTGTAGATCTTGATTTTTTCTAAACTTCGAGCTGAACAGAAAAATACTTGATTTATTGAGTGAAAAGGTGTGCCCACGAAATACGGTTTTTTATAAAAAATCACGGTAGAGTAGCAATACTATCCACCCCATTTACTTTTACTTTCCCGGCCCAAAGGAAAGTGGTCTGAACGCGCTTACAATATTCGAGATGAAGACGGAAATATCCCCCGTGAGACGATAAGGATAATTGTATATTCCTCCACGATAGGCGCCTAAACGCTTTATCCGATTGAGCTAAAATTTGGCATTTCTTGCATCATTCGGTCATGGCAAGAGTTGGAAAGATTAGAAATCTGTCTACCAGAGGGCGCGCTAGTATTTATTCAATATAGAAATATTGTAGTTAGAAACTTTAAATACGGAATACAAATGCATCGTAGGGCCGAAACCATATTGTGAAATATTGGTTGGGATATCTCTTATACAAGCGACGCAAAAAAAAATTGTTATTATTGGATTTTCTCCGCCAAAAAGTTTAGAGCAGCTAGCGCCATCTGTTATCCGTATTTGGCACTATTTAGCCGCGGCTGGGGTTCGTGTCTTCGCTTAGACACCGACGGGCGCTTACGAAGCTGTTTCACTGGATTTTCGCTAGGTGGCGGTATATATTATTTTTGTTTTTTTTTTGTATACTTCGATTTTGATTGGAATAAAATTAAATGTTAAGGTTGTAAATTCTAATGTTATTTACTAAATACCGCAACTTCCGACATTCTTATGACGGCTATTAAATTGTTGATTCTGTTGATTCTGGGAAGTCTTGCCGGGAAAGTCTTGGGGTGACACAAACGATATTTTTACTATGAATGTTTTTTTGCATTACCTAATTTAAACAAGTTAATCTCAAAAAAATAAATTGGCAGTTACGCTAAGTATGCTTAGGATGGTATTAAAGGTCGTCTTAAGGCGAAATAATATTATCCAGCTTGTAGGATGCACAAAGGCGAATATGGCGGGCGTCGCGTCGCCCGCCTACGTTAAACCACAGATTATTACTCAAGTCTACATTGTAGACTTAAGTAATCTATGACTTTCACAAAACTTTTGTTTAATTTTACTTTCCTGGCTCTAGAGAAAGGGCTGTGAATGCGCTAAACATAAAATTGAGATGAAGACGGAAATATCCATTTTTACCCCTGAGACGATTAGGACCATCTTCAGACTGTATGTATGTATGTCAGTCTGTGTGTCTGTGTGTGTGTGTATCTTGAGATATCGTCTAAATGCTTCATAGGATTGAGCTGAAATTTGGCATGCAGTCATCATTCGGCCATGGCAAGAGTGTTCAAGATTGTAGTTGAAATCGGTGCACTAAAGGGCACGCTAGTCATACTTTAATCTCGAAATACTGCAGTTAGAGACTTGAAATTCGGTACACAGACGTAAGAATGCTACTTTGTGAAGAATGCTGCGTTGTGAAGAATGCTACGTTGTGAAGAATGCTACGTTGTGAAAAATGCTACTTTGATCGGTTTCACAGTTACAAAATAATTGTTAAGAGGTTAATGACCAATATATGATACTGGTCAAAAGTACGTAATTGGTATACGGAAAAGAATGCCTGCCGTCTTTGAAATGTATGTTCATCCGGAGACCCACTCGTTAGGATGCCTCGTTAAAGTTGTTCAGCGTTTTTTGTAGTTCCTTCAGCGTCTTTGCCATGATGACTATAATATCATCTCCAAAACTTAGATGTTAGATGTTTCCCGTTAACCCTTTAAGGACCATGGGTCATAAGTGTCCCATAACTTCAAAAATCATTTTATAAATTATGGAATACGATTAATTTATAAATTATATTTTTTCCATGTAATTGAGACAACAACATTAGTAGCAAAAAAAAATATTAGTTAAAAATATAACGTAGAGTTAAAAATATAACGTATCACCAGAGCTTATGGCCATGCAAGGGTTAATGTTGATGCCGTATCCTTTACACTTCCTCTATGGTGAAGAGTATCGGAGGAATGGCATCCGTCTGTCTCACTCCTTTCTTTAATCGAATCGCTTTGGTTCGTGTCTGTGGTTTAATAAAGACTATAATATCTTAAGACTTGGATGTAGCGGTAATCTGTTTGGCAACGGTGTAGGGAATCCAGCACTACCGCAGGTTTCGAACGAGTCGGAGGCCTTCTTGTAGCCGACGAATGCCAAACAAAGCAAATTGCTGCACTCTTCAGATTTAGTCTCAGTATTAGTCTTGTAAGTATTAGTTCGAATCTGAAAATATATTGTCACACAAGAAATTTCGATAAGAAATAGACGTATTCATGTCAAAATACTCATCAAGTAAACATATTAAAAATAATAAAAAACACGACTGCCGTTACACAAAGTGAACTATTGTATTTATAACTATTTTTATACCTTTTTTATGAAACATTTGTGGTTTATGTATTTATACACATATATACATGTATATTTCCGTAATGTACTCAATCAGACCGTTCATTTGATACTAAACACGATATATTTATGTTAATTTATTGACATTTGGACACTTAAACAGCTACTTACTTGATATTTTAGCAGTTACACCCCGTGACACTCAGGATGATATAACTATTCTAACAATATAACTATTCTAATACCACACTTTTTGAAATCGATTCAAGCGTTTAGAAGTTATGGTGGAATAAAGAAACGGAAAACATAAATAGAAGAACCCTGAACACATTACACTTTTTTTTTGTTGGGCAGTCGTGTAAATATAATGCATTTACACTTGCAAAAAGCGGTGTCGCGGTGCCGCGTTCTAAGTCGTGTCACATCTGTTCTGTTATTTAGGCAAAACGTTCTAGTTAATCTGTAGTACTGCCACGGGCGTAAGCTCTCCAAAGCTGCTTGTATACTCTCTGTGTATACTTCAGCCCGGATGAACTATGTTCGCTGAATTTCAATGTTTGTGTTGCTACGTCAGAGATTTACGACGAGTTCGTTTGAGGTATCTTTTACCCTATGATATCGTCCGGAAATAGGTTTTTTTTAAGAAAATGTAAATCCCAAAGGAGAGTTACATCAAACGAAAATGACGACAAAGTAAATAGCAGCAATTCTGCGGTAGCAGATATTGCTAATACTAGGGATACTTCTCGCCGTAGATACAGCAATTCAAAGGAGTCCTATATCGGTCGTATTTTACTGCTCTTGATGACGTAAGGTAGAGATGAGTCTCAATAGATTCGCTTAAGGGGGTAAGCCGCGGACAATAGGAACTACTGTTACCTTTCTACTATAAAACTGTATGTAATTGATAATATTGAAGTGTATTTGGAGATTGTAATATTTGACCTATCATAATGATTAAAAGAAATACTGCACTATGTCATTCTAGTCATCTTTTCAGTAGAGCAGATTGAATGTTGTTGGACACTTTTGAAAATATATATTAGTTAGATTAGTAAACAATACATACATTTGTGATAATAATTGGGCCACAACATCCAATCTGCTGTACTGTAAAATTTTCTAGAAAGACATCGAGCAGTTTACGTCCAAAGTACTGAAATAATACATGTAAATATATTAAAAAGAATAAAAAGCGCGAATGCCGATTGTGAAATACGTTACAATGTGAAATATTGAATTTATAATTATTTTTATTACGGTTTTCTATGAAGTATTTGTGGTTTATTTATTTATCCATATAGATAAATGCATATTTCCGGAATGTACTGAATCAGATCTTTGATTTGACACTAACTACTTACTTGATATGTGCAGTTAAGGTTGACATAACGGTTCAAAAAATACCACACACTTCTAAATCGGTCCATGCGTTTAGACGTTATGGTGGAATAAAAAAGCGGACAACTCCTCTTTTGTTGGGCAGTCATGTAAAAATAATGAACTAGACCGTTACAATTAGCCAAATCAGCCGAAATAATTCAAGTAGTTCATAAAATCTCTAAAGTTATTTCTGTAATGTCCTGATGAACATATATATGTCGACAATATTATATTCAGCGATCCTAAATTGTCCCTTGCATGACTAACTGCAATATGCTTTATTTGGAACCCCTCATTATGTGTACGACATTTTGGAGTTTCCTATTTTAAGCTATTGCATAGCTTTTATCGCGGGCCTAGGCCAGCGCGGCGACAGAATGAAGAAATTTCTTAACGAAAATTAATGATTTTAAACTGATAATTACGTCTAAACGAGTACTGCTTACGATTCGAAAAAAATATATGTTAAACAAGAACATTTTCCTAATATTCTTAGCTTTGAATATTTTAGATTTTATTTATACTACATAGTGTAATTAATTTGTGAAATTAGGTATAACCAAACACAAAAACGACTACTACGCAAATACTATCTAGCGTATTATTATGAAACCTGCACCATTTAAAAGATAATTTAATATCTATCTTTTTATCTACGATTTTTTTCGAATAATCCGTTTTTTTTTGCTTTATCGAATAAAAAATACGTGTGGCACTCGGGGACTGCCGCGGTAAAGCTATTGCATAGCATTTTTAACAACTTATGCAATTATAATTATTTATTTATTTTATTTTTTCTGATATCAGATAACTGCGCTCTCTCGGAAAACGTCGAAATTATTCCGAATCATCTGCGGAAGCAAATGATTCGGAATAATTTAAACCTCTTTCGATAGGGCGCCGCGCACGAATTTTTTATTCGATAAAGCAAAAAAAAGGATTATTAAAAAAAACGTAGATAAAAAGATAGATAATTAAATTATCTTTAAAATGGTGCAGGTTTCATAATAATACGCCAGATAGTATTTGCGTAGTAGTCGTTTTTGTGTTCGGTTAGACCTAATTTCACAAATTAATTACACTATGTAAAATAAACAAAATCTAAAATATTCAAAGCTAAGAATATTAGGAAAATATTCTTGTTTAACATATATTTTTTTCGAATCGTAAACAGCACTCGTTTAGACGTAATTATCAGTTTAAAATCATTAATTTTCGTTAAGAAATTTCTTCATTCGGTCGCCGCGCTGGCCTAGGCCGCGATAAAAGCTATGCAATAGCTTAAAAATTCGTGCGCGGCGCTCTATCGGAAGACGTTTAAATTATTCCGAATCATTTGCTACCGCAGCCGCGAATGATTCGGAATAATTTCAACGTTTTCCGATAGAGCGCAGTTATCTGATATCAGAAAAAATAAAATAAATAAATAATTATAATTGCATAAGTTGTTAAAAATGCTATGCAATAGCTTTACCGCGGCAGTCCCCGAGTGCCACACGTATTTTTTTTTATTATCTATGTTTCCTCGTTCGATGCATCACTTCAACATTCGACACTGTCTGTCCACGAAATGTGGGGTATTCTTTGTAGACCTACGTTTCGAAGGTCTCTAGTTTCTTACATATGACAGTCATAGAAAGCGTGAAAAATACGAAGCACCATTTTGAGGTGCAATGATAGGCTTACATTTTTAGGGAGAACAAGAAGACCTCGGTAAAAAAGGTCTACATCAAAATATTGTCATAAATGAAGTTTTTCGTGTAGAATATCTGCTACAGTATAACTAAAACTACTTTTTTTTAACGAAAATTGCAATTTCAAAATAGGGTTTTCCAGCATTTTTTCTTCCGTTTCAGGTAAGGGGAATATCACTCGCATTTGCCTGGTGTTAATAAATTTAAAATAACACTGTTTTTGCTTTTTCCCGACCTCACAGTTAGCCGCCAAGGTTAAGGGTCTACAAAATGTCTGCATTTCATAATTTCATGGACTATCCTCTGATCACATCGCGGAGTTCAGAGAGAAGCTTCAATGGCTGTCGGTCCGGAAAAAGAGATATGAGAGTTCTCTGTCTACTGTCCAGGGTCTTAGAGTGCGTTGCTTCCTATTATCTCACCTTCGGATTTACGGCTCTATCCCTGGTTACAGCAGTCACTTCTTCTCGTTCTATTTTCCCGTGCATGGTGCCCGTCTTTGGAATGCTTTGTCGAAAAATGTGAGAACTAGGTCGAGCATAAAAACAGACTCAGAGAACATTTCCGCATAAATTCCCTTTCCCTTCCCATTCTCCTCCATTTTACACGATTGCCCACAAAAAGAGAGTGTAATGTGTTCAGGGATCATATATGTATGTTTTCCGTTTCTTTATTCCACCATAACTTCTAAATGCTTGAACCGATTTAGAAGTTTGTAGTTAGAAGTGTTAGAATAGCTATGCCATCCAGTTACGTGCGACGGCGCCTTGCTCTCATAGAAGGAGAAAGCAGCGTTTTCAATATAATTCGCCGTATTACGCGTTGGTTGTGATATGACAGTCATCATTTGACAGTTTATTTTTTTCGTTCTTCTTCCCGGCCGCTAGGAATAAAACCTGAATGGCCAGTGGCGAATATAAGTTTTTGAAATATTAATTTAGCGAAAAAAAATGTTTTATTATAACGCTACACAAAATTTTATTGTTGTTTTAGCGACCGTATTTGGTTCTTACGAATTTATTTCATTCGGACATTTTGGAAAATTATAAAATTACGTCATTGTACTCGGAAAAAACCAGTATGTGTTAATGGTGAAACCTAGTTTTAAGCTATTGCATAGCTTTTATCGCGGGCCTAGGCCAGCACGGCGACCGAATGAAGAAATTTCTTAACGAAAATTAATGATTTTAAACTGAAAATTACGTCTAAACGAATACTGCTTACGATTCGAAAAAAATATATGTTAAACAAGAACATTGTTTAAATATTCCTAGCTTTCAATATTTTAGATTTTGTTTATATTACATAGTGTAATTAATTTGTGAAATTAGGTCTAACCGAACACAAAAACGACTACTACGAAAATACTATCTGGCGTATTATTATGAAACCTGCACCATTTTAAAGATAATTTAATTATCTATCTTTTTATCTACGTTTTTTTTTTGAAAAGTCCGGTTTTTTTGCTTTATTGAATAAAAAATTCGTGCGCGGCGCTCTATCGGAAGACGTTTCCGAATCATTTGCTACCGCAGCCGCAAATGATTCGGTATAATTTCAACGTTTTCCGATAGAGTGCAGTTATCTGATATCAGAAAAAATAAAATAAATAAAATAAATAAATAATTATGATTGCATAAGTTGTTAAAAATGCTATGCAATAGCTTTACCGTGGCAGTCCCGAGTGCCACACGTATTTTTTTTTTTAAGAATAGTTTATTTATCACACGACTGTTCAACAAAAACTAGTCCAATGTGTTCAGGGTTCATATGTGTATGTTTTCCGTTTATTTATTCCACCGATATAAATGTCTGGTATCGTTAGCATCGTTATGTCACACAAGGTGTCATAGGGTCCCTAAACCGTCCAAATGACAAATAAGTAATTGTCCAAAAGTCAATAAATTAAGATACATACATCGTGTTCATTATCAAATGAAAGTTCTGATTGAGTGGATTATGGACATCATGATTAATGCAATCGTCTTTAAGCACTGGATGTTTAAAGAGCTAACACGCGTCGATGGGGCCGTAGCGTTCTTAAATTGAATTTTGTTTTGACGAATATTGCTTCAATGAAGAACTATATCCCCTAAAAATATGCTTTCCTGAGCGAACAAATAGTTTGTAATAATACAAAATTCCACTTTTTGTACCGGGCGGTCGTGTTTTTTAATTTGTTAAATTATTGTTCTTGTTAAACCTTTGCGTCCGTATAGTGTGGCATATTCTGGGCCCAGAAAGAGGTACGTATTTTTTTTTGTTTGTGTTTCAACTCATTTTATAGGTCAAGTTAGTTACTATATGCCAACAGTGTTCACAAATCAATACAGGTTAACTCTAGAATATTGCATGTAGGCAATAAGCTTGCCTTTTCATATGAAAACGACACTCGTACATAATCACAATACTCGTATCAAAATCAACATAGCCCTCCCTAAAGTCCGTTTGACTATGATCCAAAAGTCATTTGTGTATTAATTGGCCTTTAATACGAGACTACGAGAGAGAATACGAGACTTAAAACAAAATATATTTGAATATAGGGCTAAACATTGGCTCATCACATATACTATTTATAAGATAGACGACCATATTACAATACTTTTTACAATACAAAAATAATATTATATCTCTAAGATACCTATATTATTATTAAGTTAATACATACGAGGTAAACCTCGTATAGTAGGGCCAAAATCAACGTGCACCTGGAGTCATAAATCATTAGGCCGGACCTCTCGCTCACACTCGCTGTCTTTCGCTCGCACTATGGGGATGCGTGTTTTAAAAATAATAATAGCAGTATCGATGGATTATCGATGTATCGATGGAATATCGATGGACTATGATGGATCGATGGTTGGATCGATATAGATGCCAAGAGATATCGATGGATATTATAAATTATGATGAAAATTTTCGTAATAATTTGTAATGATTGCTTTAGTTAGTTTTAAACTCATTTATTAAGAAAAATTTTCGTAAATACAAACTAACGTATACATGCAACAATAAAGTGAAATAAAAGTTTAAAGAATATTAAAAATATATTTTAAGTTTTTAAGAGAATAAATTATTTGATTTGATTTGAGTAAATTATCGATAAGCAACGTCGACTTGTTGGACATCCTTACGCGCACCATCCGGCCTAATGATTTATGACTCCAGGTGCACGTTGATTTTGGCCCTACTATAGTAATAGTCGTTTTATGTATGACATTATTGTGCATTTATCTTTTATTTTGTCTGACTTTTATTTATTTTTAATATTATTTTAACTCATTTGAAAAAAAGGATTTTTTTGTTACATTTATATTTTTATCATTGTGTTTTCAAGAATTAGGATTATGAGATATCCAACTGTATTTGCAATTTTGGATGAATAAAAGCCTATTGACTATTGATTATGAATATATCATTTCGTTATCTCTGTTATATTATCTATCCAAGCCATTTTTATAGATTTTCTCATGCATCTTTCATTGAAATTATTAAAAAATAGAGATCGGTATAGCAACGACAGTTACCCTTGAGACTGGAAGCATCCCTGACGGGCGGCGTGGGCGGTGCGTCGTCGCCGGCGCTAGTAGGGCGGCGCGAGGCGTTGGGCGGCGACGACATCGCTATGTTGTCGCCAGCGAGCTGCTGCGTCTACAGGTCGCGCCCTCTGTCCCGCGTCCATTCCACACTCACACTGCGAAAAATAGAAATAAACACTATATAACGACTATTTTTTTCCTCATAAAGCACTACATAAAGAGCCACCAGTAAAAGAGTATTTCTTTTGCAAAAGAGAGCACTTCGCAGCATGTATCAGGTAACGAACAGGACCTCATGCAAACAATATTTCAGTAAGGCAAGGATAATGACTATGTATTCGGCATTCATATACCAGTTATATTCCGATTCATATTCCTGTATTCGACGTTTGAATATACCAGTTCATATACCAGCACCTCTCAAAAACTGCAATTAAGGCGGACGTTCACTCGCACCATATTCGCGGCCGGTCCCTTTTATGTGTACCCAGAATACGACTGGCCAAAGTACAGAAAAGCTATTTACACCTTAGAATTAAATTCTATAACTATTCTACCACTGTTAAACAGCTGGAGGACGCAAAATTAAAGAAAATATCAAGGATAGGCCACCCTTTTTATAATCTGGGCGAATTTGAGGTCCATGAATTTTTAAATCTTGTGCCATTTAAATGACCTAAAAAAGTAGAGCCTTAGCCATCTTGTCCACAGGTTTTTTTCGTATGTGGACAAGATGACTAATAAACAATATTAGGGATATTTTACCTACCGATAAATAGCGCATCGTGCTCAACGCCTTTTATAATAAAAAAAAAATAGTTTTTAAAAAAATAAAAAAATACATATTTTTTTTATCAAAAATTGCCAATTTGGCTCGTACTAATTCTCCCCTTTCAAGGATGCCGGTTAATTAAAACTCATCCTGTATATGTGCCAACTTTCATGGTAAACGGTCGAACGGTGTCGGAGTCTATTAGACTTGGACCGACAGATATACAAACATCCATTTATATGTACATGAATCCTACTAACATTATAAACGCGAAAGTTTGTATGTATGTATGGATATTTTTTACTCTTTCACGCAAAAACTACTGAATTTTAATGAAACTTTACAATAATATAGCTTACACATCAGAATAACACATAGGCTATCTATACTAATATTATAAAGAGGTAAAGTTTGTGACGTTGTAGAGAGTAATCTCTGGATCTACTGAACCGATTTTGAAAATTCTTTAACCAATAGAAATCCACGTTATTTGTGAGTGTCATAGGTTATATATTAATAATTTATAAAGATATAGCGTGAATTATCTAAAATATAACGATAACTGTCAAGTAAGTAGGAAAAAAATCTAAGAAATTGACATTCGAAATTTAAATTCTATCCTACTATCCTACTAATAATCCTACTAATATTATAAACGCGAAAGTTTGTATGTATGTATGGATGTTTGATACTCTTTCACACAAAAACTACTGAATGGATTTTGATGAAACTTTACAATAATATAGCTTACACAATTAAATAAATACCATGATCTTGCAAATGCCGTAACCCGGAACGGCTTCACTGTTCACCTTCACGCGGTGGAAGTTGGCGCTCGTGGCCTGCCAGCTAAATCTCTATTCCACCTCTTCAAAGATATTGGCCTTTCCAGAAAAACAATCAATTCTTTCTTAGAAAAAATATCTAAAACTGCGATTTGCGCATCTCAAATTCTATGGCTTCGAAGGGGGAGTGAATGGGTGGTAAGGTGAACGCTCACATATGGCAAGACAGCTGTCCTAAACCTACCACAGCCGGTTCGTAAGTCCGGAATCCACTGCTCACCCCCCAGAAGTGTAAAAAAATAGTATTATGATGGGCCCGACTCCGGTCGGTGAATTCTATGGCAGCTCCGTTTTTATTTATTTATGTATATATATATATATATATATATATATATATATATATATATATATATATATATATATATATATATATATATATATATATATATATATATATATATATATATATATATATATATATATATATATATATATATATATATATATATATATATATATATATATATATATATATATATATATATATATATATATATATATATATATATATATATATATATATATATATATATATATATATATATATATATATATATATATATATATATAACACATAGGCTATAATTTATAAAGACATATTTTCAATCATCATTATCACAATTTTCCATCACCACGCGCGCGGGTGGAACCGCTGGGCGCAGCTAGTATACATATATTACCGAGTTGAAAGCCTTTTCATTCGTGTCTATATGATTCAAGTAGTACCTGGAAAATATTCGTTTTTTTCTGTGATCTATTGAAAATTCAGGCGACAACCAGCAGGAGCAGTTCGTGCTGTATTGCAAAGGTGGGAGTATTTAGGCCAGGCTACTACCACGACCAATAAGAATGCAAATCTGCTAGCGGGGTGTCTCGATTGTCACTCAGTGGGGATTTTTCTTATTAAAAAAATACATGCTCTGAATCCTAATTATTAGAGTCCAGTGGCGCGCAAGAGACAATTTTCGTGGGGTTGATATTAGAATTCTAACGAGCGAGTCTTAGAATGCTGCTGTTTAAATTATACATGAATAGGAAGCCAAGAACTCAGGGTATTATTTAAAAATCAATATTTGTAACGCATTAAGTTATGTGCAGTGAAACATCCATTGATGAAATTCAGTAAAAAATATCAAAAAGGTTTATGGCGAAATCGTTGACTGTAAGACATCGTAATAGCGATAAGTCAGCTATTTGTGCATACACTTTCTTTTTTATAAAATCATTGTAATATTCATTAAGTATGTTTTTATTTTAACATAAAGTTATTATATTCTATTTATCCCGTGAGAGATATAAAATGATAAATCTATCTTTAATCTCAGGGTCAAAGAGTTAAAGAACACTCTAAATAATACGAACACTCGAACACTAGAAAAACTTTCGAACCATATTACTTTTTACAAAAAACATGGAAAAAAATCACTTAGTTGTTTCTTCTATGGCCACTAGTCATCGGGCCATAGACTCGATGGCTACCAGATCCCGTGTGAGTCTCACTGGCAAAAGGCGCCACGCTCCTAGATAACTTCGAATTAAATTACCGCTATCACCAGGAAGAGGCCGCACAAGCGACTTTGAATCCGCGACCAGACTGGAGGACCGATAAATCGGGTCAGATCTGCTAGTAAGGGCGTGAGGTAGGCCAGCTAAGTTTACTTCACAGTGCATCGCATTAAGTCGCTATGCTCTCATAGTTTAGTCCGCTAAGTCGTCACGTTAACTCCATAAGAGATATGTAGAACGACCTGTGTCGTTAAAATTCCCTGGGGTTTTCTCGTTGCGTTGACATCACCGGATGCTAAATTGAGACTTTTCAACATGTACGGTGCAGTACATGTTAATTCACTGTGTTGTATTGATGCAATCTCAAACAGTTCACGAATGACCTAATCTATCAACAAAATCTTAACAACAACGACCTAATCTAAGCTCACTAAGATATCACCCTATGAAAACTAACGATTAGGGTATATGTTTCTTATAGATTAAACCGGACTTGAAGCCAAAATCGTCAGACATACTTTTTTCATACAGGTATGGATAATATTGGGTTAGTGTGTTATGATGCACTCGTGGAGCAACGCAGCTCTTTGCTTGAATCCTTCTATATCTCACATTTACGCTTTGTCGCTTGTATTCTGTGTAAATAACTGGTGGATTATTGATACAGCGTTGCAACACAAACGCGGCAGTTGTTTTCAACTCTGAAACGTGACTAGGGATAGCAATAACGGAGCTGTAGATATTGGTATTTACTTCTTTTTCATTATTTTTTTCATATAATTGAGAAATACTTGAACCACTTTTGGTTCATTATTTTGTAACTGAACTGTCAACATTAGATATATGTTTTAAATATCATTAAAAATAACGTTATTCTAGTTTATATCTATATTTTATATTTTCTTCTGAAAGCTAGACTTTACCGAACGTTTTTTAACCGCCTTGACGTGTTTCATCAGTCAAAATAAAATCAACGATCTGCGAACACAGAGCACTGGAAACAGTTTCGTTATGCTATCTATAGAACAATTTCACTTACCCCGCATCATCCGAGAAGCACCAAAATAATATAAACACCAAACTTCAATAGGGACGATGGCTTGAAACTCTCTCACGTGGAATCCTCTTTTGGAATGTCTTCAGCGCCAATCGCCGAAATTAAATGCAAAAACGCGAAACGAAATACAGTGAAAGTTCTGTGTACGGCGGAATTTCGAAACCACCCTTCCCTCTACCCCCCTTACCCTCTCCCACATGCGGCATAATCTGCGCAGTAGCAGCAGCACTATGCCGCCGAACCGCTGAATAACAGGGAAAAAAACTGACAGCGCTTCAGTCTGTGTGGTACCACCAAATTCACGCGGTATAATAATTTTTAAGCTATTGCATAGCTTTTATCGCGGGCCTAGGCCAGCGCGGCGACCGAATGAAGAAATTTCTTAACGAAAATTAATGATTTTAAACTGATAATAACGTCTAAACGAGTACTGTTTACGATTTGAAAAAAATATATGTTAAACAAGAACATTTTCCTAATATTCTTAGCTTTGAATATTTTAGATTTTCTTTATATTACATAGTGTAATTAATTTGTGAAATTAGGTCTAACCGAACACAAAAACGACTACTACGCAAATACTATCTGGCGTATTATTATGAAACCTGCACCATTTTAAAGATAATTCAATTATCTATCTTTTTATCTACGATTTTTTTTCGAATAATCCGTTTTTTTTTGCTTTATCGAATAAAAAATTCGTGCGCGGCGCTCTATCGGAATACGTTTAAATTATTCCGAATCATTTGCTACCGCAGCCGCAAATGATTCGCAATAATTTAAACATTTTCCGATAAAGCGCAGTTATCTGATATCAGAAAAAATAAAATAAATAAAATAAATATATAATTATAATTGCATAAGTTGTTAAAAATGCTATGCAATAGCTTTACCGCGGCAGTCCCCGAGTGCCACACGTATTTTTTTTTTATTCATTTAGTAATTAACCATTTTAATAATTTTTAGTAGTGAGCTACATTATAAAAAAAAGTGCATTAAAACCAAAATAAACTAAATAAATTTCCATTTCGCAATCTCGGATCTACTTTTTTAAAAGCGACGTAGAATGCTTTAAGTTGCAGTCCTATTGTTAAACCTGAAAGTCCTATGTTGTTTCTTGCAAAATTATCGTTTCAGTAACAGAAGCATAAAATCTCGCAGACTGATTTCACAAAAACATATGTTTGCCTTCTTTTCAGCTAAACATTAATGAGGGCCAAACTAGATGTTTCCGAAATTGATAAGAAAAATACGTGTGGCACTCGGGTCTGCCGCGGTAAAGCTATTGCATAGCATTTTTAACAACTTAAGCAATTATAATTATTTATTAAGCTATTGCATAGCTTTTATCGCGGGCCTAGTAGGCCAGCGCGGCGACCGAATGAAGAAATTTCTTAACGAAAATTAATGATTTTAAACTGATAATTACGTCTAAACGAGTAATGCTTACAATTCGAAAAAAAAATATGTTAAACACGAACATTTTCCTAATATTCCTAGCTTTGAATATTTTAGATTTTGTTTATATTACATAGTGTAATTAATTTGTGAAATTAGGTCTAAGCGAACACAAAAACGACTACTACGCAAATACTATCTGGCGTATTATTATGAAACCTGCACCATTTTAAAGATAATTTAATTATCTATCTTTTTGTCTATGATTTTTTTCGAATAATACGTTTTTTTTTTGCTTTATCGAATAAAAAATTCGTGCGCGGCGCTCTATCGGAAGGCGTTTAAATTATTCCGAATCAATTGCTTCCGCAGCCGCAAATGATTCGGAATAATTTCAACGTTTTCCGATAGAGCGCAGTTATCTGATATCAGAAAAAATAAAATAAATAAATAAATATAATTGCATAAGTTGTTAAAATGCTATGCAATAGCATTACCGCGGCAGTCCCCGAGTGCCACACGTATTTATTTATTTTAAGCTATTGCATAGCTTTTATCGCGGGCCTAGAGCGCGGCGACCGAATGAAGAAATTTCTTAACGAATATTAATGATTTTAAACTGATAATTACGTCTAAACGAGTACTGCTTACGATTCTAAAAAAATATATGTTAAACAAGAACATTTTCCTAATATTCTTAGCTTTGAATATTTTATATTTTGTTTATATTACATAGTGTAATTAATTTGTGAAATTAGGTCTAACCGAACACAAAAACGACTACTACGCAAATACTACCTGGCGTATTATTATGAAACCTGCATCATTTTAAAGATAATTTAATTATCTATCTTTTTATCTACGAATTTTTTCGAATAGTAGTTTTTCCGAATAATATCCGTTTTTTTTGCTTTACCAAATAAAAAATTCGTGCGCGGCGCTCTATCGAAAGAAGTTTACATTATTCCGAATCATTTGCTTCCGCAGCCGCAAATGATTCGGAATAATTTCAACGTTTTCCGATAGAGCGCAGTTATCTGATATCAGAAAAATTCGGCCCGCGATAAAAGCTATGCAATAGCTTAAAAAAGTCCATAATGCTGTCGTTATGGCCGAACACGGCTAGGATGATATATATGCCCAAAGTTGTGCCAAAAGGGTTCGTCAGGCTTGCCATTATTGATTGAAAGTGAGGCAGTTACTAAATGAAATATTAATACAGGCACGCTGAACATGAGATATTCTAACCAAATAAGGCATCTGCGTACAACATTTCAAGTCTCTAAGTTGAATATTTCGAGATTGATATATGACTAGTGCGCCCTCTAGTGGACCGATTTCAACCACAATCTTTTTATTTCTTGCCATGGTCAAGTGATGCCTGCATAGCAAAAATCAGTTCAATCGGATTAAACGCTTAGGCGCTATCGTTAAGGAATACATACACACAGACATACAGACAGAGAGACAAACAAACATACAGGCAGACTTCAATCAAGTTAATAAGAAATGCCGTATCCAAAGATTTAGTATGAACTATATATTTCGCATTGGCCCAAAACTTACTACCATACGGAATCATAGCTTGGGGTGGAGCCTCGTTGCAAGCACTTGAACCTCTAATTAAAGCCCAAAAGTCGCTATTAAGAGTAATACACAAAAAACCCTTCCGGTATTCTTCTAAGAGCTTGTACAATGAATCTAAAGTCCTTGATGTTCGTCAAATATACGCTAAGGTAGTCCTACTCTACTACTATAATCATGAGAATTATCATCTATATTCAACACACCATGCATAAAGGAACACGAGTAACAACAACCAGACAGCACTTAATCCAAAAAAAGAGAACAAGTTTTGCACAAAAACACTTTTCTTACATTGCTCCTCGACTGTTCAATAAAATGAATAGTGTTTTTCCTGCAGGACTGAAATCTAGGACTAGTCACGGCGTAAAGAAAAACCTAACTAAGTCACTTTTGACTATGGGTCGACAAGAAACGGACACATTAATAACATATATATTAAAATAGAGCTCGATTTGTGAGATATATGTATATATATAGCATTATTTTATATTTACCTATAAAGCATATGCATATGTTTTGGATATTCGTCAGTTGTTCGTGAAACAATGCCTAATACATTTTTACGAGACTTTAGAGAAACGTTCCCGAAGCCAGCAACAAAAGACCAACTAGAATGGCTGAAGGGACGAACTATGTAATTCCTCACGTACATACAACCTTTGTCCAAAGACAGTTGTATTTCATCGCCCCAATTTTTTAAATACTTTAGAAGAGTCAGTAAAAAATGTTCAAAATGTACATCAATTTAGGATAAAAGTAAAAAATGGCTCCTTTACGAAGTAGGTCGTACAAAGACTGAAAAAGAATTGCTTCATACAATACTTTAAAATATGTTCTTTTGTTGTACTTTTGGCCGAGCGACAGTCATCTTAATTCCGAAGGTCCCAGTTTGCACCGGACCAAAGGACGCTCGGCCCATTGCTCTCACAGACACTGTGGCCAAAATCTTTTTTAGCATAGTCCACACGAGGATGAGCGAATTCATGCACCGGAATGAGTAGCTTGGAGTATCAGTTCAAAATGGCTTCATGCGTGGCGTCTCGGGCTGCCTCGAGCACAATTCTCTCCTGGCTGCTGCCATCAAGGATGCGAGACAGCACGAACGCCAAATCAATGTATGCTGGCTCGACCTAGAGAATGCCTTTGGGTCAGTCCGACACAGTCTCCTCCACTTTGCACTCCGCTGGTACAACTTCCCACCAGTCGTGCGTGACATTGTAGCCTCCTACTACAACTGTCTGACTTTCCATGTTAAAACGCAAGAATGGACTACCCGCTCTATACCATATTCAATTGGACTATTTCAGGGCTGTTGCCTCTCCCCGACGATTTTTAATATAGTTTTTAATATACTGCTGGAAAGCCTGACCCAGTTTGACAGGAAGTGGGGCTACCGTTTTAAAACAGACGGCCAATACACCTCGTCGTGCCTCGCTTTTGCCGACGACCTAACTTTCATCACCAGAAGCCCCAAGCAGCTTTCCCTGCTATTACAGAAAGTGGAGCTTTTCTGCGACTGGTCAGGCTGTATAAAAGTGAAGCCCTCCAAATGTTTTTGCCTTGGACTCGCCCGCATGGGCACAAAATTTACATCCTATGACCCTAAATTGGTCTATAAGGGCTCTAATATCTCCCTTATAGACCCAAACAATCATTTCAAATTTCTCGGCAGAAAAATAACCCATCAGGGAAAAGACGTCTCGGGCGATCATGTTATAGAGCATTTCAAAAGTTGCCTGGCGAAAATAGATGCCTTGCTAATTTCTGGCCCTCGTAAGGCCTGGATCTATGACAATTATCTAACGTCACATTTGTCATGGCCCTTTCTTATTTACGATTTTACCAAAACCCAACTGTCCCGTCTAGATGCGCTGGTGACAGCTAGTTTAAAATCCTGGCTGTCCTCAGCCAAACCAGCTGACCCCTCGACTCTCTTCAGGTCCAAACAACATTTTGGGCTAGCGCTTAAACTGCCCTCTCTGCTCTACGCCAACTCCAGAATAACCAAAAATTCGATTCTGTGCAATTCCAAAGATTCGGCAATATCGAAGCACGTAATAAGTGGCCGTAGTGATTCAAATGATCTACAAGCCCGCGTAGAGTTCCACAAAAAGTTCCTTACTGGAATCAGCCAGAATGGCACTGGTCTGGAGTATGGCAGTACAACCACGAGCGACGTGGACTTGAAGAAGTCTCTTTTGCGGGGAGATTACGACAGCAAGAGTATGGCTCATGCTATTGGCCTTCAATGCCAGAATGATTGGACAACAATTGGGGACTTTTGCATTCCGCCTCCAATGCACTGGAAGGTAATGCTCTATGACTGGACGCCAGAGATGCTGAAATTTTATTTGAATGCCATTCAGCATACACTTCCAGACCCCAGTAACCTCGCTCGTTGGAGCTTTGCCGAGGATAGTTCTTGTCCCCTCTGTAGCAATACCCCTTGCACAGCTAGACACATTCTAGCTGGCTGCAAGGTGGCCTTAGATCAAGGACGGTACACTTACCGCCATGACAAAGTTCTCGCTGTTATTCGCGAGGTAATTAGTCTCTCAGTGGCTCGTGCCAACAAGGGTTTGACAGTATCCTCCAAACCCCCAATACAGTTTGTGCGGGATGGCTCTAAAGGCAAAAAACATTTAACTACAAAACCTTTCTCAATAATCGAGAAAGCTACAGATTGGATTCTGGAGGTTGATTCGGTCTCTAAGCAGTATAAATTCCCTGAAAGTCTCGGATGCACAGCCCTCCGTCCAGATATAACTCTTTACTCTCTATCTCGGAAGGTGGCTCTTATTGTAGAATTAACTGTTCCATGGGAATCAAATATCCCAAAAGACCACGAGTACAAATTAAATAAATACCATGATCTCGCAAATGCCGTAACCCGGAACGGCTTCACTGTTCACCTTCACGCGGTGGAAGTTGGCGCTCGTGGCCTGCCAGCTAAATCTCTATTTCACCTCTTTAAAGATCTTGGCCTTTCCAGAAAAATAATCAACTCTTTCTTAGAAAAAATATCTAAAACTGCGATTTGCGCATCTCAAATTCTATGGCTTCGAAGGGGGAGTGAATGGGTGGCAAGGTGAACGCTCACATGTGGCAAGACAGCTGTCCTAAACCTACCACAGCCGGTTCGTAAGTCCGGAATCCACTGCTCACCCCCCAGAAGTGTAAAAAATTGTATTATGATGGGCCCGACTCCGGTCGGTGAATTCCATGGCAGCTCCGTTTGTATTTATTATTGTGTGTGTGTGTTATTATATATGTATGTATGTATGTTTGTATGTGTATATGTGTATATGTGTATATGTGTATATATGTATGTAACTAACCCTTTATCATATATATTTGTATTAATATGTGTACTATTTTATGCCATTATCTTAGTGTTAGTATTGAAATTAGTCTATTAGTCAGTACTACTCAAACGTCAGTACTACTCAAAAACAAAGGCTATATATGTCGTATGCCCAGATACAGGTTGTTCGGTCTAGTTGGGCATTCGTCTAGAATGATCGTATGGGTTGTGTTCATTTTCTTATTGCTTATATAAATAGTTACAAATCATATCTGTACGATCTCACTGTTAACTCTCTACCTATAAGGAGCTAACGGGCCCATGATGAGGTGGCCACGATGACCCATGTGTTCAGGGTCGGTCACACTCACGGGTCAACACCCATCCGATGGCCTCCACGCATGGGGTGCGAACCTGGGTAGGACACTGGGTCAACCAGTCTCCCCTGGGAATCAAACCTCTGGCGCTCCTGGACGGTCTGCGCACCGAGCGGCGCAAGCCAATCGATTGTGCTCTCCGACTAACAGTCGGGGGAGTCTGGAAACTGTATTGTTTCCTATAGAGCGGGGGTGGTTGCCTACCTTACGGCGACTGCTCTTGAAATGACCATTGGCCATCCGATCCCGGTTCAGAGTCGGGCAAAGGACGCCTTGGTCCGCGATAGATTCGGTGTACACCGTTTCACCGCTTCGTAAGGGAGAGGACCGCCCAAGCGACCTCGAACTCGGAACCAATCGAGAGACCGGAGAAATCTGGTCACAATTGGAAGCAAGGGCGCGAGTGTCGGCCCGCCAGGTAACATTACTGGCTATCTCGCGGTAAAGGCGTTGGTCTCTTGCGGGTTGTGGCGTAGCTAGACGTCGGATTTGTAATGTCCAAAGTCTTCTACGCTCACTGCACGGTAGATAGAACCATTGATTTTATAGTGTAATAGATAGCACCATCTCATACAAGAAAATGGCAGCATATTTCTCGCCGTCACTACGCAGATGGCACTGGTAGTGCTGACGTCGAAAAGTATAGGAATTTATTTGGATATCTATATTAACATTGATAATTAAGTTTTAATTATAAAGGATCGATTGATTCTAAAAACCCAATAATTCAAGCAGTTTCAACGAAATTAGTATTCAATTATTAGCGCTATCTATTGCATTTCCTTCTACGCTACAAATCACATGTTCAATGAAGAAAATAATAGATGGCGTGCTATTTCAGGCTACGCCTTTCCAACAATTAGCGCGCGCTTCAAACGGGTCGCTTGGAGCCGAAAGTAGACAGGTGTGCTATAGATGTTTATACCGTATATTGATGGGATGCGAGAAATAGGGAGTGACCACGCGCTCGCCAATCGACTAGTCGATTACGGATAGCACTCACTCGACTCGACATTGTAAATTGTTGTACATTGTAATTGTTGACATTGTAACAGTTTACTGACATACACGCTCAATTACGTCGTCTTCTCGTAAGGATGTCAACCAACGTCGCTCCGCCTCCCATAATTTCTTGCGCAGGAAAGAGAAGATATGAGTGCTGTGCGGCGATGCTGTATTTTGCCATCTCATAGATGAATAAAAACACTCCCTGTCAGTGGCGGCGACAAAAATCTAGTGTAGTAAAGAGAAGCTTAAAATTATTTTTTAAAACATAAGAAATGTATATACATTTATAAAAATGTTTATTGGTTTGTAACCATTTGACCCCAATATGCCATAAAGGTAAGAAATAAAAAAAATAGTTCATGATGTTTTAAACGTGTTTATTTTAATCACATTTTAGAATATCTACAAAATAATATTCTAATTAAGGCTCTTATAAGGCCGCCATTATTTTTTTGTCGAAAATTATTCAAATCAACAAATTATATCTACTCGATCTTCAGTGTTCACGATAAAATAGGACAAGCAATGTAGTTTTATATGATTGGATGTATGCCTAAGGTTTATTTTAGTGGAAAATACAAAGGTACAGGAAGATGTAATTTTGATAACAGAAATACAATTCTGTTCTCAAAAATTACAGCTTCCATTGAGCAATAATAACTAAAACCTCAGACGTAGGTAGAATCATAGAATCTGGTCTAAGCGCAGTCAGATAGTATTCGACTAGACTGTATTCAGATCGCCCGCTTGGAGGATCCAAACCCTTAAGTATCCGTTATTGCCCTTTTAAAAGAGTGAGCTTGTTGTATAGTTGCCTCTTGGTTTGTTTTACATTTGACTTACAAACTAAATATTTTATCCGTATATCGACATATTTTTGGATAACGGCCCTTAGCAGATGAAGCAAATTAAATGATTACTGCACGGTTCCTGCTCAAATAAATGGGCATGAAGGATCGTGAAAATATCGGATCCGATGAATAATTTTAACGTTTTTGTAACCATATTTATAGGATCGCGATCGGATTTATTACTTTTGTCAAAATTAACCCTTACTACCGATTCTGCGGCATTACAAATTCGGATTACATCATTTGATGGATAGATAAGTCCACTTCTGTCTTTAAACACAATAAATAAATGAGCTTGTTTAGGTGTGTTTGCGACTAATGCTCCCAAGCAATCAGTGCAATTTAGTCTAGATAGTAAATATCTAACAACATACCCGGCAACGTATGCCACAACATGTTGTGAAAATACTGAATGGAAACCGGCAGGTAAACTCAGATCTTCCTCCTTCAAATTGCTCATGAATTGTTCGTCGACCATATCCACTTGTGATCCTGATCTATAACCCTTCGTTGTCAAGTTAATATGCTCAGTTGACGACGAACACGTTAACAAAGTTATGTGTTCCAGAGGAGCACAGTTTCCCCTGAAATTCTCTTTTAACTCCATGTGAACCAAGAGCTTTTTGTAAGTTGCCATAAATTGCAGGGCCGATGGATTATTGTTGAACCCGCCGTGGGACCGTACTACTGAAAAAAATATCTCTAAGTGGTCTTGGCTTAACTTGTACATTGGTAAAAAATCCAATGTTTTTTCTTGTTTAACGAGCTCGTTGTACAATCCTTTCATGCTGTCTATGCACACGCACAATCCAAGGAAACCTACTTTATTTCTGGTATTCATGATCGGTGTTTCATTGTCCATCAAAACTAGATGTTCCAAATAAGTTTTTGCATTATCCATGAACGTTAGATACTTCGTTTCGTTTTTCTCATTGATTGGTGCTTTAAAGTCAATGCCAGGAAACTTTCTTGAATTAAGAATGTAAGTCAGATTGTTCATTGTGTTGATGAAATTCACTGTTGGTTGTGAGTGAGCAAAATTAAGTATACGTAATTTTTTGTCGCAAAATTCAATAGCGTTCGCAACACTGGCACTTAACAGATGTATTGCTAGCTTTACTTTCATTATTTGATTTTGAAAGTTGATGTGTTGTGTCGATAATTTATTTCCCTAGTGAAAATTTTCATTTAGTTGGAGCGTGTTTAATTCTTCAAAATATTGCCATTTGATTAGGCCGCCGTTATTATCTCTAAGAACCTTTTTACTTTGTAATGTATTTCTGACCAGTTTCACCATGTGACATGGGTCAAAAAATACAAAAACTGGTTCTTTTGTTGCAGGATGTTCGAAATAGGTTTTTAGTTGACGTTGGTAGTTAAACGAACAGCCAAGCTCTTGAGCCATGGCTATATTTGCTGGGCAACCATCAAATGTCATAGATACAACTACCACGCCTACATCGTGGCAATTAGAAAGGCATATCCTTACTAGATTGGCTCTTTGCTCACCTGTTACGCCGATTACCAGAAAATATCCTACTGGAATTTTCCACTGCTCGTTAATGGCAACTAAAAGGAACACCAGAGCTTGTTTGCATGGTGCATTGAAACTCCGGTAACATCAAACCCAGCACCAAAATCTACATATCCTTGGACTGCATTACCGTCAAATTCCTTTAATTGTCGAATCGACATCTCGTCTATTACCAAATTGCATAGAATTTTCTTGTCAGAAGACTTGACCTTTTGATCAAGTGCTTTAAAAGCTTCTGCAGTGAAACCTGGCGTGGCGTTTATGCATTGGTACCATTTTCTTATGCTGCTTGTATGTGGTAGACATGTGTTAAAGGTACTACGTACGTAAGAGTAGGCCTTTGGAGAATAGAAATGGAGGGTTAGCGCAAATGTACGCAGTTCAGGTGGATATTCTCTCCCTTTATGAGTCATCCTTTTCAAAAGAGCTGCTGTAGAAAGCCGGCACACTTCCAGAATATCCACTTGTTCTTGGTTGATCAGTCTTTTTTGCTTCAGTTCTTTTAATACCTTAGATAAATTGTCAACTTTCTTTTTCAAACGCCGATTAGCAGCGTGTAGTGCCTTGCCCCGCATACGTCGGCGTTTTGCAATGTCTTTTAAACGGATAATTTCTGTTTTTAACTTTCGTTTCCTTGGAGTGTCGTGTACCAGTCCTGAATTGGAAAGCCCTGCAACCTCCGACTGTTGACCGGAAAATGGAGATTGTTGTAGAAAAAGCGAAGGTACAGCGTCGTTTGTTAATCTACGGATTCCATTTTTGGTTTCATACATGTTTGAATCCGGAAAATGTACTGAACAGATTCTACTCCAAAAGTTTGGTTCCCAATTGGTCTTCTTTACAGCATCAATCTACTTCATCATATTTGTTTTGTCTTTTGGAAACCTAAAAGTAAGGTAAGTTTCTAAGTTAATAATAATAATATTATTAAAATTATTTTTTGGTCGGTTTTTAATATAACGTATTCGCACCACCGTATCACGTCGAATCCAACGACACCTCATACTTACGTCAAAACCCGTCAAGACGTTCGTTCTCTACGTTCAGACACTCATACATGCATAATATCAGCATATAAAGGTACGCCCTAAAAACATCTACGCTCCATCTGAAGCAATTGGATAAACCTATGTGAGTGGTCAAAAAGGAATCCCTTATTGGCCTTATTATGGATTATTTATCATATTCCATATATACTCTATACTTATATTAACATAAGATTTTTTTACCATTACTACCTATAATTAAAAAAAGTGATTTGTCAATTTTTATAAAAAAATATTATCGATTATCGATTTCGCTTTTAAAATATCTCGATTCTCGATTAGTGAACACCAATTGCGACCGATTGCGGTCGAGCAAGACGAAGGGTGGGGCAGTGTGTTCCTCATCCGCTTACGTCGCGCTCCTCGCTTCACCCCCGTAATGGATAACTTTTATTTGGTTGAAAAGTAATTCAAAATTGCTTATCGATGATATGTGACACTAGATTTGTGTTTTGTGTGTTTTCTAGTATCATTTTTACAATGATCGATTGCACATTTAACCATCTTTCTTCTTAAAAACAATAAAAATGCTCTACAAATTCCCAACTATATCACTTCACAAGCGCTCGCGAACGACTGCGGGCCTTAGCCGGGCGGTCGATGCATTGTTCACACCCGTGTCCACCCGTGTCTACTGTTCACACTCGCGCGCTCGCGCTCTATTTTATTATTAATACTCTAACGGCACACGCTTAGGGGCAAACAAAGGGGCAAACACATTATTGGACGCGTCCGTCAGCCGCGGCTTATGCCTGTGGCTTATGCACGCGATCTGTGTAATGAATTTCTATTGAGCGGTGCACATTATAGGACGTCAGTCGCGGACGACTAGGCACACGTTCGTAAGCCGCGGCTTACGGACGCGTCCGATAATATGTTTGAACGCCATCTATCGGCCAAATATTGGTTTATTGAAGATGGAAGCGCATTAAATCGAGTTTGAAAACTACGATGGCCATCTACCTGCCGTTTTTTGTATTAAATTGCGACTTCCATTTTGCAGTATGGAATGGCGTTATCTATTACACTATAAAATCAATGATAGAACGATGAATCGTTAAAACGTCCTTCGGTGACGGGTTCGCCCGTTGTGGTTGACATCTCAATATGTTAACTCTCTACCAAGTTGTAAAAAATAAATAAATAAATGAATAAAATAAAATTTATTTATGTATGTACGTGTATATTTATATGTTTTACCTAAATTTAATATAAAAAAATACGTGTGGCACTCGGGGACTGCCGCGGTAAAGCTATTGCATAGCATTTTTAACAACTTATGCAGTTATTATTATCGATCGTGCGATCATTTAGCGATCCGATTGTGTACGAATATCATATAAATATAATAATTTCGAATAAATTCGGAATTATGTCAGAATATAATAATGATAAATAAAAGTAATATTCGCATGTTTTAAAATTTATTATTTAGACTGTAAAATATTTGGTTCTTAAAAATAATTGAAATATAGAATATAATACAAAAATAAATCAGGAAATTTAATGAGAATAATTACGAAATTATTAGTTCGCAATAGAATTTCATCTCGTTTTTGGGCGGGAAAACGAAGTTCGTTGACCCGCGGATTACCTCGCAGATTGTAACAGGGTCATTCGTTTTCCGGCCTTCAAGCAAACCACTTCAAATAATCAAGAGATCCCGAGGAAATGGTCGTCGAACCAGTGTTACGGATAACTCGGTGAGTCCTGTTTAATGCTTGAGGGTTAGGGGAAACCCGCTTTGGGGTTCCCGATTAACGATAGGGAGAGTGCCGGCCGGGAAGATCGGACCACTGACGGGGGGCCGCTGCCCTCAGTCCTCCCTGGTCCAATCTGTCCTATCCCCTGGCCGCGCTGAGTGTTTCCTAACCCGAATATTGTGATCTGTGCAGGGATCTCTTGAAGGCGACCATCTCCGGCGCCTGGATCTCTTGAAGGCGACCATCTCCGGCGTCTGGATCTCTTGAAGGCGACCATCTCCGGCGTCTGGATCGCTTGAAGGCGACCATCTCCGGCGTCTGGATCGGGAAGGCGACCAATCTCCGGCGTCTAGATCCCTGGAAGACGACCAACCTCCGGCGTCTGCATCGCTGAAGGCGACCTCAAGGAAGGCGATATAGGGCGAGCACAGCGGCGAGATCTGGCGGGCATCAACCTCAGCTACCCCCAGGTTCCGGGAACGCAGATCCCCGGCGAGAAGAACCGTTCGGGCTCAAGCGGTGCGGCTAAAGACGAGGGAAGCCGTCCCGCTTGACAGACGTCCAAGGAGTAGAAGCTGACGGAGGCCTCGCAGGCGCAGTGCCCGGACTGGGAGTACTCTCGGGGCTATCCCTCGTTCACACGTTTTCCCCCTGGATCGTCAACGTCAACGTCCTTTTATTTTAACTTTACATTTTTATCTTGTCAACGGTTCTCTATTGCCACTTTTATATTTTTATCTTACAAACGCCATTTTATTTTATTTTATAATTTTATCTTGACGTTTTGTTGTTTTATCTTTTATACTTTTTTATAAATCGTTCTGAATTTAACTTTTAAAACCTCAATAAACACAAACTATTACTGAGCTGATTGTTTCCGATTTCTCATGGCGGAGCCGACCCTCGAGATCAGGTCTCTGCTCTTCTCTAATTTTGAGTTACCGGTCATAGATTACTTTATTCAATCTTCGGTTATCATAACGATAAATTGGTCGATTTTAAGTGTTTCGCGAACGTACGATACTTAATCGGCGCGGCGAATATATTGCCGCGGCCGTTATACGACAATACATACTAATTGACGTTTTCATACCTAAAGTAATCCTGGATAAAATCTAAAACTTCAAATACTTAAAACTGTTATTTATAAACGTCACAGTGGCAATTTTTTCAGAAATCTGGTCACAGTTTTTTTTCAGTTTATTATTATCAGATAACTGCGCTCTATCGGAAAAAGTTGAAATTATTCCGAATCATTTGCGGCTGCGGAAGCAAATGATTCGGAATAATTTAAACGTCTTCTGATAGAGCGCCGCGCACGAATTTTTTATTTGATAAAGCAAAAAAAACGGATTATTCGAAAAAAATCGTAGATAAAAAGATAGATAATAAAATTGTCTTTAAAATGGTGCAGGTTTCATAATAATACGCCAGATAGTATTTGCGTAGTAGTCGTTTTTGTGTTCGGTTAGACCTAATTTCACAAATTAATTACACTATATAATATAAATAAAATCTAAAATATTCAAAGCTAAGAATATTAGGAAAATGTTCTTGTTAAACATATATTTTTTCGAATCGTAAGCAGTACTCGTTTAGACGCAATTATCAGTTTAAAATCATTAATTTTCGTTAAGAAATTTCTTCATTCGGTCGCCGCGCTGGCCTAGGCCCGCGATAAAAGCTATGCAATAGCTTAAAAACTTCTATTTTCGAATGTTTTGTTGTTTTGCCTATGTGGCCAGTTCCTGAAATTTCAGTGTCACTGTATTAATATTTCATTTAGTAACTGATTCACTTTCGATCAATAATTGCAAGCCTGACGAACCCCTTTGGCACAACTTTGGGCATGACACCTTAGAAAATAAAGCGGAAATCGACATCCCGGGATTGCATTCGGTGTGATTTCGCTATTCAAATTTGCCATCCCTAGCTTGGCTCCCGTTCACCATCGCGGATTTTGAATAATATGAATAATCTCAGTTCTGCAGACTGGATTCGGGGTTTAGTTTACCCGCCTCGTGGCAGGGAGGATTACAGCGAGTTTGGTCATACGTGACGTGGCCATATCGTGCTATTTTGTAAAGCGGGCATTGATGTTTAGTCTCCTATTCATGGCATACACTCGTGTGTATTAGTAAAACATTAGCATTACAGTGATATATAAAGCAATACAGTGATACATAAATACGGTTTATTGGGATAAAAAGGTAAGTTATTTCATTAGTGTCTAATTTTTAATTTGGACGATTACTCCCAATATTGGCACATTAAACAAAATATTGGTAAAACTACTACCTTAATCTTCTCCTAAAACGATAATAAAGTTAACAGAAAACTTGACCTATTCTATTCCAAATTATGTCTTGAAACATCCATTTATATAAGTTCGCAACATGCTCATAGCACATGCTCTCATGTTTCTAAAGTGTATTTTTAAAGTAAAGAAACTACGATACTAAGGTTGCGAATAGCACATTAAGGTGGATAGTTAGCCCATCGACCGATGGCTAGGCGACGTTACAGTCGCGATTCTTCAAAGACGTTACAATCGCAAGCGTTACAGTCAATGGAGCCTCTCGCCTCAAATTTATTTATTTATTTTTATTTTATTAGTAAGTAATGCAACAATAATTTAAAACAATTTTTTCTTAGGAACTATGTACAAAAATATTGTAAACATTGAATATATAACAGAAAATTAATACATTGCATAGTACAGTGTCAACGTCACCTAACTAGGCCGGGACCTATTCTAAGGTGAACGTTTGATTTTGTGCGTGCTCGTTCAATACTGTGATTATTGCAAAAACAAAAATAAAATATGTTTGTAACAAATAATAAAATATAAAATTATAATATTACAATAATTATTTGATCACAAAAGAATAAACATGCAACAACTAAGTAAAAAAAAATACGTGTGGCACTCGGGAACTGCCGCGGTAAAGCTATTGCATAGCATTTTTAACAACTTATGCAATTATAATTATTTATTTATTTTATTTTTTCTGATATCAGATAACTGCGCTCTATCGGAAAACGTTGAAATTATTCCGAATCATTTGCGGCTGCGAAAGCAAATGATTCGGAATAATTTAAACGTCTTCCGATAGAGCGCAAGAATTTTTTATTCGATAAAGCAAAAAAACGCGTTATTCGAAAAAAATCGTAGATAAAAAGATAGATAATTAAATTATCTTTAAAATCGTGCAGGTTTCATAATAATACGCCTGATAGTATTTGCGTAGTAGTCGTTTTTGTGTTCGGTTAGACCTAATTTCACAAATTAATTACACTATGTAATATAAACAAAATCTAAAATATTGAAAGCTAAGAATATTAGGAAAATGTTCTTGTTTAACATATATTTTTTTCGAATCGTAAGCACTACTCGTTTAGACGTAATTATCAGTTTAAAATCATTAATTTTCGTTAAGAAATTTCTTCATTCGGTCGCCGCGCTGAGGCCCGCGATAAAAGCTATGCAATAGCTTAAAACTACTATATTCTTAAAATTAATAGTCGAAAACAAAAATGTACGCGAATGAATTCAAATCAAAATAAAAAATGCAATTTGCTTATAACTAAGATAAAGAATTTTAACAAACTATTTCTCAAAACTATATTAAAAAATATAATATAAAAAAATATATTTACATAAATATATATATGTATATAAAAAAAGGAATAATAATAATACTAAATAAAATAATAAAAAGTAAATATAACATAATATAAAATATAATTTAACATAAAATTCTAAATATTAATGTGTTCAAATTAGTATAATAATAAATAATGTCCAATGTTTTTGTTTTTTTTGTCGTCCCTCTTTTACAAGCCAATTTGTAAGCAGCCTTTTAAAGTGGGTCTTATTTTGCGTCGATTTGATATCACCAGGTGCATTGAAGAACCTTGGGGCTATGAATGTATAGGAGCGCTGACCAAAACCAGTATTCCTTCTAGGTACTATCATATTGAGGTCTTTGGAATACCTCGTTCTTATGGTAGGTACTTTGAGAAAAAATGTTTATTTGATTAAACTTAGTATAGGAGAGTGTGGCTTTTAAATATAGTTGCCTGGTATACAACACATTATACTCCTTGAAATGATCTTCCGATGGATATCGATACGGCTTTCGCATGAGAAACTTTAAAATCGACTTTTGTGCAATATCTAAGGGGTAAAGAATAGCCTTAGAACAACCGCCCCATCCTATCATCCCGTATCTCAAGATACTCTCACACAATGCATAATAAACGCTTTTTAGTGTTAGTAAATAAGTTTTTCATGTGCCCGATGATTAGTGTACACTCCATCCGGCCTCCGGTCTAGTCATTCTTGCAATGAGATAAATTATGAACTTGAGCGGTAATGCAAAAGCCTCTTGAAATTGCATCTGACAGTTCTATGCTTCTATAGAGCCGCTAACATTATGAAGACTTTAGCGAGATCAAAAGGCTAAATTGTTAGGTGACACTCTAGGTTTCCTGTCAGTAAGCCTGAAAGCCTGGATTGCACTGGGAAAATTAGATTCAAACTGAAAGCAAGGGCAGCATATAATGCTGCATCTCACCCTTTACAAAGAGGATATTATAAGAGGGGTGGGTGTGTGTGTATTTTATTTATGTATATATGTGTAAGTATTCACTTATTTGAATATTTGTGTAAGTGTATTCACAAATATTCACATTATATGTGTAAGTGTATTCACTTATTTTAAGAAATTTTTAATATTAATTATTATATTCGGCCATATTTGATTGTTACGTCACATTTTATTAGGTCTTATTTTATTCATATTATAAATCACAGCCTGTTTTCTAAGTTTAAGAAATTATCTACTAATTGGAAGTATTACTTTTCCAGTTTTAATCGATTTTATATCGGTCAATTAAATTAGTTCAATGATTTAAGATGTGAAATACGTCAGTTTCAGTTCCATGTACCTGGATTGTGGCACCGTCTCCAGTATAGGTTAGCATTGCCGCGGATATCTCTAAGCTATCTCGCGTCTGCGTTCAAATATAGCGCACTACATTATATTTCTAGTTACATAATGACCATGGTAGGCTAAACATGGCCAATATGACAGGGAAGTCAGATGGCCACAGTCACGGTGGCTTTTGTGAATTAACGGGCATGGTACTTACGAAGATAGATAGCAACATCTATTAAACTAGGAGTAAACGCCGTGATGTCCGGAGTCGTGTCTTCGGCATCTTCCGGAGAAAACGATCCATGGAATAACGTCTGTCTGCAGTATTGCAGTCAAGTAGAGGAATGGAGTCGATGTGTTTATTGCTGCGCGTGAGGCCTTTTAATGGATTATATAAAGTTTATTGCGTGCGACACGGCACGACAAAACGACGCGACGCGCGACACGGGCCCGCTTTTAATGCGGTGCGCGTTCGCTATTACATGAAATAAATAGGTATCATATGACTAGGTTCAAAAATATCTTGACATTTATAAAATTATATATATATATATATATATATATATATATATATATATATATATATATATATATATATATATATATATATATATATATATATATATATATATATATATATATATATATATATATCTTAATATATATAAATTACGTGTCACGTTGTTTGTCCGCGATGGACTCCTAAACTACTTAACCGATTTGAATCAAATTTGCACACAATGTGCAGTTTGATCCAACTTGAAAGATAGGATAGCTTACGTCTTAATTTATAGTCGCGATATTATTTTATTGCAATTTGACATTCGCAATTATCTGTTAGTTCCAAACGATTTTAACAGATGGCGTTATCTATTGAGTAATCCATAGATGGCGCTGCTATGTTAAACCTACAAACGTCATAGTCGGCCAAGCGTTATTCTAAATTCAAAATATTGTGAAGCTAATACAGTGAAATTATTCCTGCTTTTTAATTATTTGTGCTTCATTGTTCAAAACTCTTTAATTAAAATATATACATGTAAGTATTATCACATAGTTATAAAAGTGGAATAACTGCAGTATAGGAACCTCAGTCCAATTTTTTTCATTTTAATGCTAAATCTGGAAGAAAATTGTGTCGGTCGCTATAAATAAGCGAGATATAGGCATTCAAAGTTTAAATTTTAAAAACAGGCCAAAATAATATAATATAAAAATGGATGTTGGTATATCTGTATGCCCGTCTGTCCGAGTTTAATAGACTCCGAAACCGTTTGACCGATCACCATGAAAGTTGGCATATATATATGTATTTTTTCATGGTTAAGGTTTTTATATATATCCGCTTTGTTGCAACTTTCAACTAGACGGCGCTGCAGCACACCAACTTCTATACTGCTCAACCGATCGCCAAGAAAATTGGTATACATTGGTATTTGAGAAAAGATATAACACGGGCAACGCCGGGTAATACCACTCGTATATATATATATATATATATATATATATATATATATATATATATATATATATATATATATATATATATATATATATATATATATATATATATATATATATATATAAAATTAGTAAAAGCTACTTGAATAGCAGCGAAGGAAATCCCAGCTTGGATTGGGAAACGCTTATGTTTGAATGAGATAAACTTACAGATGTGCACGACTTTCGACTGTGCATGTTAGTTTATGGGTCCCTTTACCGTCGACGAACAATCACTCATCATCCGTATATCTCAAAAATCGAGCTTTTCCATTTGCAACACAAAATGCCTCCAATTGAGGCGAATTAAAGCGAAAAAACTAAAATAAAACACTTTGATCACATCGGCAAAGGCCGTTTCATAAATGGAGGATGACGTTACGAAATAATTCAAAATTTCGAACGTTTCCAACATTTAAAATATGACATTATTAGGCTGCGTTAGTTATCAACGAGTCATTAAATCGAAATAAAAATAAAAAAACCTCCAATGCACAATGAAATGAAAGAAGATACTTCAATCTTAATTTCTTGCAGAGAAGTTTATACTAAAGACTATATAATAATATCAAAATAAGGTAAACTTGTATAAAATTGTATAACATTAGCAAATGTATAAAGAAACATGGTAAAAAAACTGTATAATATTTTTATATTTGATAAGGTTTGTAAAGAATCCGTTCATAGGATGATGATTAGCAGTAAAATAAAATTATTAAAAGCTACTTGAATAGCAGCGAAGGAAATTCCAGCTTGGATTGGGAAATGCTTATGTTTGAATGAGATTTACTGACGGATGTGCACGACTTTCGACTGTGCATGTAAGTTTATGGGTCCCTTTTTTGATTGGTTGTTGGTTACTTAACTTGAATTCATTTTTGATGTAGTAGTAGCCCGAGCTTGATCTACTGACATCAGAAGTAAGTATAACAGCATCCTATTGATGGTCCTCGAAATCCCCTAAGATACTTTCGAGATCATAATCAGAATTATTGCATTCAAAATAAGAATTGTATCTAAGATGACATTTTCATCAATATCTGAATCGCCGCTAAAATCGTCAGCTTTATCATTTGGAAGCCATTATTAAAATATCGAAACGATTGCAGAGTCTAACAACTCTATTGTGATAATCGTAGTTAGCGGGAACAACCAGGTTGCTCAGTATCCATTATAAATACAAAATACAAATTCGTTCAAAAAACTCACGTATCCACTGATATAGGTCAGTCGGACATTTTTTAAAAGTCGATAAGTACCCGAAAAAGCACACGAAATGGCCTGTCCAATTAATAGCTCACGTAGCACTAACCAACTCGAAGCTACCTAAGCATACAACTCTCTCACACGCACCAGAGCGAGATGGAAATAATTTATTTTTGCGATGGGAGTCTGTCAGACCTATAACAGTTAAAGGTTAAATATATCCCCTAAGGGGATTTGATCAATTCACGGGAGATGTTGAGACGACAAATCGATATGGTCATTTTCCTAAACAAATCCAGTGATTTGATCAAATGCCTTAACAGGTTTAGTGAAACGATAATAAAGTCTTATAAGTCATTGGAAAGTACGGAAATTAAAAGCCTCTATCGGATCAAAATTCGATATTTTTTTATTTCTAAAGATCGAATGATAACATTTTGCACAAATATAAAGTAGTATATTATATATGGCCTTAAATGGGGTGTTTTTATTTTGATTTGTTTTGATACAATAATAATTTATTAAAAACAAAATCAAATATATAATATATTTGATTATCTATAGAAAGGTGGGGTAAGAGTCGGTACCTACATATTTTTACCTATGTGATTTTTACCTATTTGGTATTGCCTTGTGATAAAAATAAAAAATAAAACTTCAAAAAAGGAAATTCACGTCGAAATTGCTCGTTTTAGCAGCGCGATAAACTGCTCACTCTTAAATGAGCGAAATCATCGACGGACAGTGGTACCCACTCCGTTATTCTAAGAGACCTTACACAACCGCGAGGTTGTCATGCTGTCGTTTTTTCGCCGCATCCGCGTGCACGGCCCGTAGATCACGTCTCTGATTTCCATAGAAAATATTCCAAGTATTCACGACATCACTCTCGGCGAGGGAGAAAGGAAGAATTATGATTTGTTTGTGTCGGGCCAGATATGTATAGGTATGCGCAATCTCAGCTGGTTGGAATATTTCTTTGAGTTTACAAGTAACCAAAGAGGGGTGTATACATAGATGGTAGGTCGTTACATAAACAAAAACTTGTTAAGTGTGCTGATTGCATAATATTTACGAATTGAGTGGGCTCCTTTGATATAAGTCAGTATAAAGGAAACCACTTCATATTTTATATTAAGTAAAACCCTGATTCCAAGCCCTGTCCAAACCCTCATCTCGACAAAGTTTAATATAAATACAAGATTGTTCATAATTTTGCAATATTAACCTTCCGTCGGTAACAGGGGCGATGCCTAACCTCAGCTCCACTAACTATTTACTTCTCGCAAATTTGTCCAGTGGCAGGCAAAAGCACTTCCCGTGAAGGTGATATCATCGATTATATAGGGTAATAGATTGTCTAATGCCGCACTACGTTTTGGCAGCTAGGATATTACAGGGGAGCGGTCATAATTCCATAAAACGACTAATCTTCTCTTATGTTCAGTAGCCCCAATAGATGGCGTTCTAAATATGCCTATACAGTATCCTATCTCAAATAAAACAATAATATAATAACAAAAAAAATTATAAAATTATCGCTCTTATTATTTAAATATTATTTACATAAAGATTTGAATTTGAATGTGCTATACAGGTTTATAATAATTAGGAGCTTTAGTGTTAAAATAGTCTAATAAGTAGCATTCCAATTTCTCCCTTTTCTTCTGGGATAGATGACACTTAAAAATACTATGTTATAATTGGTTAACAATTGGGGTTTTATAATCAGTCAGTCTTTCACAAAAAAAAATAAAAAAATATTACTGTTTTTATAGAGGGCCAAATAAACTGCTATTAGTTTTGCCGGCCACTGCAGTACTTTGGCATTGAGCAATCTAATACCCTACCTATATATATAATCAATGATGATATTACTTTTTTACGAAAAAATCTGCTTTAAATTATATGTGGATACGTAGTCAAAAACAGAAGGTATGATGTAAACAAATATTTAAACCGTCACATGTTTTAATAGCGAAAAATCTATGGACGAAATTTGGTAAAAATGTTCAAAAATGCTTTCCTGTCAGGATCATAATAAGCGCTATAATGTCTTTTGGTAATGTCAGAGTCAAAGAGTTTATGAATGGAAAGGTAATGGGAAACATCTTTAAAAAATGGCAATGCTTGATAATTCCATTAATCTTTGTCAATTTTCGAAGAGCTGTATCTTGGAAACTACTAGATATTCAGTGCTTAAATTGTAGAAAATTAAATCTTTTTGAAAAACAAAACAAGAACTTTTGTTGCAGGACGCGTACCTTAGAAGATATTGAGCAAAAAATAGAAAAAGCTGTTTTCGTTGCTTTTTGAGCATTTCTCAGCTCGCACAGGTCTGTCGAACTTGGTCTCTTACTGTTGGGACAGGCCATTACAACATATAAAAACCTAGAAATACACGACCTTCCAAGATTAAAATCTACTTGTTCACAAATTGACTGACTTACTTCATGAATCGTTATTTGTTTACAATAAATATTTCAGTGGCACTGAATTTACATTTGTATGCATCCATATTAAGGTTGATAAAGTAGAACTTTTGCTATGGTTTGTGCTGCATCTGAGCACAGGTCGCTTCAAAATGTTGACCCGTGAGTGTGACCGACCCTGAACACATGGGTCATCGTAGCCACCTCATCATGGGCCC